>MCJB01017367.1:29708-110322 GCA_002018475.1 Nicotiana obtusifolia | reverse complement strand
TGGGGGAGGGGGAAGAGACCAATAAATGTAGTGGTCCTATTTTGGGTTTTAAAAGTCAACAAGTTGTTTGGTACTTGACTAGAACTTTTGATATATTTTTATCCTCATTTTGAGAAAAGAAAACTGCAATTTGAAGTTGGTTTCATTCTGTTTGAAGCATATACTGCTTATAATAATATGTTGATTAATCCCGATTTGAATTTAACCTTGATTAGCCCAAAAGATTAATTATTGGGCGAATATAATATGCAATAAAATGAGATTATTTATCCTGATTATAATCAAAGACTCAGTCTATCGCGGACACAAGACTGCCATAAATTGATATGTTGAAAGATTTCTTTTGCGCTTTTTTTATTTTTAGTTTGTGCTAGAAATTATTTATATTCGATTGCCGAAAAAATGTATAAAATTTGTATAATTTTTGTATATGACATAAAGAATATATATATATATATATATATATATATATATATATATATATATATTTTCTACTATCATTTTAAGAACGGCTATATAGTGTCATTTTTCCTGATCTTTGAACGGGCTAAATGTCTTTGTGTATATGCAGTACTCCTTTTGTGTTTCCTTTTTTATGACAGCCAAATAAATAACCAGAAAATAGAAGGAACTTTCGGATAAGAAAAATGAAATTAGCAGTAATTTTTGTAGGTAGGGGTGCATAGGTCGGTTTAGTTCGGATTTTTTAATTATCAAATTAAACTAATGGTATCGGATTTTTAAATGTATAAACCAAACCAAACCAACAAAGTCGGGTTTTTCAATCTCGATTTTTCTCAAGATTTTCGGTTTTTTTCGGGTTTTCGGGTTTTTCTCATATAAAGTTTTCAGATCACAAAATATATAACTTGTGCTCAAAATATTTCTTTAGTCTTAGTAAAATACAACTATATAATGTATTTTCCAAAACAAGTAACACAATAATATGAGATAAATCATAGCATTATACTAAAATATTCAATAACAAAGATAATAAAATTACATAAAACAAATATTGCTAATTAATAAGCCATAATGAAAATTAACAAAATCTAAAAATTCTATATAGGTCATTCCTAGTGTTAAATTGGATTTCTTTTATTAGCATTAATATTGATTTGAACTTTGTTTGAATTACTACATTTATGAGCTATAAAATTTATTTACCATTCAAGAATATTAAGTCCAAACTTCAAATAATATGTTAAAAGATAAAACTGTGAAATAGTTTAAGCAATATTTATAAATTACATTACAATAAATATTTATATGTATAAATATTTTTAAAAATTGTATAAATATACTATCGGGTTAGTTTGGTTTCGGTTTGACTTTTTCTAATTAAAACCAAACCAAACCAATTATAATCGGGTTTTTTGTTTTTTCAATACCAAACCAAATCAAATCAAACTATAATTGGGTTTTTTTTGCTAGTTTGATTCGGATTATCGGTTTGGTGCGGTTTATCGGTTTCGTTGGTATAAGAACGTTGTGGCCTGAGTTCTTCGTAGTAATCAGATCAAATAATATAGTAACCTCATCCCACTGTTTCCTGAAGCCTCAACTGTTAATATTTCTGTGTCTCTTTCTAAATGGAAATTCTTACAAATTTTTTTGTGAAGACGAATCTTTGATTAGTTGAATATACAAAATAATAATGAATGAACCATTCCACCAGTATTTTTTTTGTTTTTCATTTCTATTAAATATTACAACTTTGCTATTTATTCATTAACAAACTTAGACTGACTAAATCATCAGTAAGTATATATATCCATGAATATCTGAACATTCAATTGCACTCTATAACAAAACTAACTCCCCACCTGTGGAATTGTATACTGTGCTTAGCCACAGAAAAGTCATATGAAGAAATAAAATAATTCTGAGTTGAGAAAGGATCATTCTCTTTAGGTCGAAGAAAGCCTTCTAATATCTGTCTTCTCCTATTTGATTCAAAAATTATTCAATTTTCAGCTACCCTACTAATATTGTCCCTACCTTAGCCGCCTTCTAACATTACTCATTTTTGTCCCGTTCTGAATTTATATATTTCAAAACTCAAGTATTAAGAATCTCAAAGTATTACATGGATGTGCAAATTTTGATTCTTGTTTTGGCTTCACTTATTGCATTGCCAATTTCATCATCCTCAATAATCTTTAGTTTATCTGAAGGTTCTCTTTCTGCTCCGCAAGATTCTCTTTTATCCCCCAATGAAGAATTTACTGCTGGTTTTTACTCTGTTGGTGACAATGCTTATTTTTTTGCTATATGGTTTACTAAGCCGTTGGCTGATGGAAATAACACCGTTGTTTGGATGGCTAATCGCGACCAGCCTATAAATGGAAGAAAATCACATCTTTCCCTGCTCAAATCAGGCAACCTCGTATTGATTGATGCGAACCAGATCAATGTTTGGGAATCTGGTACACAATCAAGTTCCTCTGTTGAATTAAGGTTGCTGGATAACGGCAACCTTGTTCTTGTAACTTCAGAAGGTCAAGAAATCTGGCAAAGCTTTGATTCACCTACAGACACACTTCTTCCTGAACAACCACTTACCAAGACCTCAAAGCTTGTGTCACGTAGAAGCTCGACCAATTTCTCTTCTGGATTTTACCAGGTACATTTTAATGAGGATAATGTCCTACATCTTGTCTTTGATGGCATAGAGATGACAAGTGTTTTTTGGCCAAGCCCGTGGTTAATTGTTTGGGATGCAGGTCAGTAATAACCACTTATACTTATTCCTTGCACGTACATGCCTTTTGCTTGCTTCTGGCCGTAACCTGTGTACAGTGTTCATGAACCTGGTTCATGCATGTGTTACTTTGTCAATCATCAAAACCTATACCGCTGGTCAACAGAGACAGATGCAAAATTTGAATTTAATTGGTTCAACTTTTAGTGCATATATATATAAATATATATATCGAAAATATTGGTTCGGTTGTACTGTTTGCTTATGTAGTCCATTCGCCTCTGCAGGTCGGTCCACCTACAATGACAGCAAGACTGCAGTTCTTGACCGCTTGGGCAATTTTGTGTCGAGTGATGCATTTAGATTTCAATCTTCTGATTATGGTGTGGAATTGCGAAGAAGATTGACTCTTGATGTAGATGGCAATATTCGATTGTACAGCCTAGATATGTTGAGTAACACTTGGAGAGTTACATGGCAGTTATTCATAGCAGCTTGTAGGGTTCATGGAGTTTGTGGATTGAACAGTTTGTGTTCCTATGATCCTTACTTTGGCAGAACATGCTCTTGTATACCAGGATACAGGATGAGAAATCCCACAGATTGGTCCTATGGTTGTGAACCAGAATTCACGATTTCTTGCAACGATACTAGTTCGATCGATTTCTTTCCGCTTCACCACGTTGAGTTTTACGGGTATGATATTGCATATTTTCGTAATAAAACGTTGCAAGAATGCAAGAATTTATGCTTGAAACATTGTGATTGCAAAGGTTTCCAGTACAAGTTTATTGGAGGTAATGGTACCTATGGTTGTTACCCAAAAACACTCTTATTCAATGGCTATGTCCAATCAAGTTGGCCGGATATTGTTTATGTAAAATTGCCTAAAGGAAGGCAAACTTGGGAAGCGAATCATAAAGGAAACCTCCAATGTGACAATGAAAAAGTGATGTTGGACAGAGCTTACAAAAGAAAAGAACAACATGGATGGATAAAGTCATTCATTTGGTCAATTGTTGTAGCTGGAGTTTTGGAGATTCTTTGTTTTCTCACTTACTGGATTAAGACAAGAAAAGGCTCACATGAAACCAAGCAAGGCTACCTTCAACTTTCAACAAGATTCAAGAAATTCACCTATGCTGAGCTTAAAAAGGCCTCTTCCAATTTCAGTGAAGAGATAGGCCGAGGAGGCGGTAGTATTGTGTATAAAGGAAAATTGTCTGACGACAGAGTTGCAGCTATAAAGTCCCTCAGTGGAGGAACCAACTATCAAGGAGAAGCTGAATTTCTAGCAGAAGTGAGTACTATAGGCAACCTTAATCACATGAATTTGATAGAACTATGGGGATATTGTGCCGAGGGAAAGCACAGGCTTCTGGTTTATGAATATATGGAGTATGGTTCTTTGTCTGATAATTTGCATGCCAATAAACTTGGTTGGGAGAAAAGGTTTGAAATTGCTTTGGGGACAGCCAAAGGACTTGCTTACTTGCATGAAGAATGCTTGGAATGGGTCTTGCATTGTGATGTGAAGCCTCAAAACATACTTTTAGATTCCAATTACAAGCCAAAGGTTGCTGATTTTGGGCTATCGAAAATATTAAATAGAGGTGGCTTGGATAATTCGAGCTTTTCCACGATAAGGGGGACTAGAGGCTACATGGCTCCTGAATGGATTTTTAAGATGCCTATCACCTCAAAAGTTGACGTCTATAGTTATGGCATTGTTTTATTGGAGATGATCACAGGCAAGAGTCCAGACGTTTGCGCTTATGGTAGCTGTAGAGATAATGATGCTATGGGACAAGGGGTGTTAGTCACTTGGATTAGAGAGAAGATGCGCGAAGCCAGTGAAACGAAATCATGGATTCAAGAAATTGTGGATCCATCTTTAAGCGGTAACTTTGACTTGGAGAAAATGGAAATTTTATTAAAAGTAGCTTTGCAGTGTTCAGAGGAAGATAGAGATGCAAGACCTACCATGTGCGAGGTGGTGGATAAGATGCTTCATCCAGAAAATCTCAAGTTGAAAATAGACATATTAATCTAAGTTATGCAAAAGCTGATGTTAGAATGATATAGTAGGTTGGTACCCTCTTTAATTCTATGTAAAGTAACTTCTTCCAAAATAATAGCATCTAACTTGAGTTTGCATGTACTTTTGAATTCCATTATATAACTCCTTAGAGAAAGACAAAGTTTCTCAACAATCTTGTGCAGCAATCTTGCCAGATGGAAATTGTGCCATCTTTTAGATGGTCAACAGCTAACATTACAAGTTTTCCCTTCTGAAATCTAGATGCGCCAAGGAGACTACAGTCGGATATGACTCTGAATCAAGTGAGTTCTTGATTTCACTAACAAATACGTCCAAGAAATAAGTATCTGTCTTTGATAGAACCCTCCTAACATTCGAGTCAACTAAGTTAATGCACGTTTCAACTAGAGTAGTCTTCAGTTGTTTTTGCATCATCATAAAACGTGCTCATGTTAGGTCTAAACCCCCATATGGATGCCAGCCGCCAAACACCCTGCACACCAAAAGACAGTTGATTCAAAACTAGGGGTAATGGTCTGAAATCACCTCGAAACACACCCGAGGTCTCGGGGTCCGTCCAATCACACCAATCAATCTCAAAACATAATATGAACCTAGTCGAAGCCTCAAATCACACCAAACAACATCAAAACTATGAATTGTACCACAATTTAAGCCTAAGGAACTAATCCAAATTTTCAAATTCAAAACTTACGCCGAACATGCCTAAACAACTCAGAATAACCTCAAATTTTGCATACAAGTTCAAAATAACACAATGGACCTATTCCATCTCCCGGAACCACAATCCGAACACGATATCATTAAAGTCAACTCTTAGTCAAACCTATGAACTTTCCAAACTTTCAAGTTTCCAACTTTTGTCAAATAAAACCACATCAACCTAGAAACCTCCAAATCCAAATGCGGACATACCGCTAAGTCAAAATCAACATACAACCTATTGGAACCATCAAAACATCCTTCCGGGGTCATCAAAAAAGTCAAACTCCGATCAACCCTCATAACTTAGCCTCCAACCAAGGGACTAAGTGTCCCAATGTAATTCAAAACTCCCCGAAACAAAACCAACCACCCCGACAAGACATACAACAAATACACCTATGGAATGAATATTATTATAATGGCTGATTGAGTCGTTACAAATTAACTGGCTTTTGCGGTCGATTTACGAAGAATTTTCTAAGTGTTTATTTTAAATACCAGATGGACCGAGTAGATCGATCTTCTAAAAAGAATTTTAATTTTTTTTTTTTATAAAATTGACTAGTTTGATCGGTTGCAAAAAGTTTTTCCCGGTTAAAATACTTATCGAATACGTCACAAAATATATTTTCCGGGTTTTTTCAACTAAAGAATAGATCTTTTTCGGTTGGTTTATTAACGATTTGGAAAATATAAAATTGCAAATATCGGTTGAATCGGTCGTTTTTCTCATCGGTGTTTTGGCCGACCAATTCTATCGATTTTGTACGATCGGAAAAGGATATTCTCTTAGTTGTGAATTTTAAACAATTGGTTTAACAACAGCTCGTTCCTACGTTCTATTCTTTCACTTAAACTTATATATATATATATATATATATAAAGAGCAGCTGAAAAAGTATAAAAGAATGTTATGACTTTTACATACAGGAAAAATGAACAAATACTAACAATGTGCTATCAATTTAGTCTACTAATAGAAAGAAAAATATTTGTTCTTGTACCAACACAACTACACAAGTATACTATATTATGCGCATTAAACTATTTTCATTCTCTTCATATTATCTAGTTTTGCTCTTTTTGGTTATGTATCTAAGCACAACAAAGGAAGGATATAATTACTTACTCGTTACAGAATAACTCTTCAATAGCCTTGACTCTGAGGGTTTGTGTTGCTATCAGAACCTTGATTTTACTTTGATCTATTCTAAGTGCTCGATCCTGAAATTCACTTAAAGAATTGAGATTCAACTAAAATTTGATCTTATATTCATACATAGCATGTTAAACGTATGTATCCATGATCATAAAAGAAAGTTGCAAAAAACAAAATGAATTGACTCATCATTAATAAGTCGTTTGGTAACATATCGCATAGAGTAGAAGTATTTCATCGAATTATCTAACGGAAATAGCAATGAACTGCTTTTTGCCTCCTTCTCATGTTATCAAGAAAAATAAAGATGAAGAATTGGATTCTAGGGTCTCTTTAGCTTACAACAGAATTTGTATACTAATGTGAAAATATTTCCTAATTTGTTTCTCGTTATACCTATTATTTTTTATTTTTACCTTTTCTTTAATTTTGCAAAAGAATTCGAAGCTATATCTTTTATGTTTTTTAATTGAAGGATTTTATTTCTTACTGTAAGTTCGGGATATTATTATATTCTTTTAAAATAAAATGGATTTTCATGTAGGAATTTTTCTTATACTCCTGGACTTTCTAGAGTATAGCTTAATGATAATGTTGATATTGTGAATATCATATATTTAACGTTAGATTGCCCAAATACACTCTTAACATAGTGTGATATTGTCCGTTTTGGTCCAAGCCCATACTATTTTCCCAAAATGTCTCATACCATTAAGAAATCCCTACACTTTATATGTAGACTCCCTATCTCTTTAGCTGCCAATATGAGACTTTATTCGCACACCCAACACTTCCCATTTCTTATTTTTTCATGTCTCCCATTTAGAACAAAATCAGTTCCATATGATATTATTCGAAAATAAAGAGACTTTTACATAATATATTTCATGACCGAGAATGATAATTCCAATCTAAAATTAGATCTAATTCCTCTATGACCCAACCTTTGGCTTGACTTTTACAGGACCATGTTCATCGGGGCAAAGCCACACACGATTGCAGCACACGTCCTGTGGAACAACACAATCAACTGTAAGTACAACGCCAGGTGCATGACTGACAAGGAGGGTATGGAATTTTTGATTGGATTAAAACCATGAAGTGAGAAATAAATAGAAAGCCAAGAAAAAGTGCTATATTTCTCTCCATGTTTAAGTTGTTTGTGATGTTATGTTAATGGAGGAACTTCACATTTTATAGGGCCATAAAACAATGGTGAGAGAACTTTAGTAATTACATTAGGATTAAATATAATAAAATCAAGATTTGTGTAATAATGTACTATTAAAATACATTTTGAGATATTATAAGATAGTTATTTTTCTTCCTGTTTAGGATCTACATTAGTGGTAGAAAATTTATCTTCTTTTAGTTTAGGAATAATAATTTTAGATTTACTTTCCTTTAGTTTAGGATTCATAAGGAAAGTAACATTATTTCCTTCTTTTATGAATTTTCATTTTCTTTTAGTTTAGTAATAAAACTATAAATTTGTTTGCTCTTTGGAAATAATTTTTTTTTATTTCCTTTAGTTACCTATATTTAATGATGGAGTATTCTACTTTAGAATCATTCAAATGAAGCATACAAGGAGTCTTCATTCATTCTCTAGCTCTCTGGATTCTTCCTTTTGTTTTGCTTTGACTTTCTAACAATGGATATTAGAGCATCTATTGATCTTAACATCTCTGTGAGTTCACTAAAGATGGCTAATTTTCAATCATATTTAACCCTTCCTATTTATAATTGTTATTAAATAATACTTATTTTTAGCGCATGAGATATTTTAATCGGTATTAATTTTTAATCCGTTTTTAACTCGTACGTATTTTAATGTTATTTTTAATTATGGTAAGTAGGGGTATCAAATGGGCGATTTGGACTAAAATTAATAGATCAAAATGTGATGAGTTAATAAATGAGCAGGTCAATAAGCCGCTCAACATTAAAGTGGACTAAAATGAACGGGTCTAGATGGGCTAAAAACGAGTCTAACTTAAATGTGAATTTTTGGAAAAATGATCAAATTTACCCTTGTACTTTCCGAACAGATTTACATTTACTCTCCTCTTGAAATAACTCAATTATACCCCTCCTCGCTAACATACTTCAACTGGGATTTGAACTAACTTTAAAATATGTTTTTGCTAGTGGGAACTCCACCTTGATTAAACGACTATCTGACGTGATGAAGAGAAGAAAAAAAAAAAGGATGGCCGATAGAAGTATTTCGGTCATTGTGAGATGGTATTCCATATCGATAGGTCATGGTTTGAAAGTTATTGCCGAGTTATTTGGATCTCAGTGAATGAGTTCTGTTTAAAAAATAAGCAAACAAAATAGAAAATTTTCCATAGTATCTTTGGTGTAAAATAGAGGAATAAATCTACTCCTCTTCATCACTCCAGTAGCTTGCACTGCCGGGAAATGCAACCAAAATTAGGAACCACTGCCTTATCAACTTCTGGTACGAACACTAAATCTGTTGATCGTCGCACCGAATGCTCAAAGAATGCAAAAGAAAAAAAAAATTACATGTTACGCCTCGTGTTTGACATTGGTTGTTGGGGGGATTGTGATGAATCAATTTGTCTTTGGGTGTTTACAGTTTCTTGTGCTTCTGCTAGTATTGTTTTTGTCACAAAGTCTTTTAAAAGGTTGTAATGGTGCATAACTTACTTGCTAGCCAAGCCGGCACTCAATGATAACAGTATGATTTAATTATTAAGCTTTTAATGTATTCATGATATAAATAATAAGGTGAAACGAGTCTTAACATCAAAGTATATAAATCACAATCAAGATCAAAGTACTATCACAACCGCCTCACAACTCTCCCAAGAACTGGTGTCACAACAATGTTACGAGCATCTAATAAAAGTATATAGTCTCAACTAATCCACAACATTTGTTTGGAAGTGAAAACACATAGACAAATAAATATGAATAGGGAAGGGGTACTTCATGTGCTGCAGATCAGATCAAGTATAAGGAAGCTCACGGGGAAGTCTCCAAAAATGCTCCCACTCGGCTCAAAGGGTACCGCTAACACCAGCCTCAGAACTTGCACAAAATATGTAAAAGTATAATATGAGTACAATACTATAGTACTTAATAAATATTAAATCTAGCCTCGAAGAAATAGTAAGAAGGATCGACACTGACACTTACTGACAACTCAATAAGGATATGAGATTCTATTGGGACGGAGGGTGTAGGTCACTTGGATTTGAGAGAAGATACGCGAAGCCAGTGAAACAAAATCATGGATTCAAGAAACTGTGGATCCATCTTTAAGTGGTAAATATGACTTGGAGAAAATGAAAATTCTATTGAAAGTAGCTAGTGTTCAGAGGAAGATAGAGATGCAAGACCTACCATGTGCGAGGTGGTAGATAAGATGCTTCATCCAGAAAATCTCAAGTTGAAAATAGACATATTAGTCTAAGTTAATCTTAAGTTGTATCTCTTGCAACAGCTGATCATAGAATGATAATGTAGGTTTGTGCCCTCTTTAATTATTTGTAAGTAGCTTCAAAATCTAAGTTGATGCACGTTTCAACTAGAGTAGTCTTCAGTTGTTTTTGCCTCATCCTATAACGTGATCACTCAACAGCTTTAGAATGTTATGCATCCAGAGTTTCACTTTTCTTCTTTTGATTTCTAAAACGATTGAAAAGAATAACCTACTATTAGTTACCTGTAGATCACATAATGTGATATCTGTGCAGAATTTGAGGTGCGTAGAATGTGCTCAAGCTGATGTTAAGTGCCAATAATTCAGAGTTGACATGGCTGGCCGTTGTATAAACAATAATGTTAGAAAAATAATATCATTGTATCAATCTATGTTTCATCACATGTGATTTCTCCATTTCATTTCTTGTTTATTTTTGTGTGTTCGCATTGCCTTACTTTTTCGAAAGCAAGCCTTGGCGTAACTGGTAAAGTTGCTGACATGTTACCGGAAGGTCACCGGTTCGAGCCGTTGAAACAGGATTGTATACGGGTAAAACCGAGTCCAACGAGCAACTCGGTTTCCCGATGAGGCAAATGGAGCAAGGACGTGACTATAAGGAATTAGAATCAAAACCAGGAGCCTCTCGTATTAGGGCCCGAGCAAAACACCTACCCTCGGAGCCATTGGGACCATGTTCCCCCGGTCCGGTTCGAGTCCCAAGACTTCGGAGAACATTACCAAACGACCGCACACGACTAATAAAGGACCGTGATATCCGTGCCCAACTGGATATCACGGCGCGAATCTAGGCCCGTATCAGCAGAAAATCAGTGATTAGTGAAAAAGAAGATTTTTACCTTTCTTACAATTGTACTTAGGGTAAAACTCCCCTACTATATAAAGGAAAAACTAATTATTCGTTGGACACATTGTAACACGGATACCAAGGTAATCTACTTCTATTCTCTCTATTTCTAAAAGTTATTCAAAGTTCTTATTTTTGTTCATAAGTTCTTCATAAGATGCAAGCTCAGAATCGAATGCAGATTCCTCGTTAAGCCATTAGTAGAGCTCGGACTCACTCTTATCATTGGTTTGGTTATTTATTACGTCTTTTATTTTCTTAATCTAACGTCATTGATTACTTGTATTGAATTAATCCACATATCTCTAAAACCGCGTATAAATTCAACTGTTATCCGTTTTTAAGGGTAAACAGTTTGGCGTGCATCTTAGGGCTAAGGATAATAGTGGTAATTTGATACAAATTTCCATAACGCACTCTATTTTACGCTTATTCTTTTAGATTTTAATTTCAGGTGAATTTAAGAATGTCAAACTCTCAATCTGCACACTTGAACATTGACGCTGAGTCTGACCACCATGGCGAAAACAACAATATAGTGCCTAGCAACGAGGTATCTCTTGTTGACCCCAACGGGGTCCCAGCTGTGGACCCGATCGATGTCAAATTGCATGGCCATTGCTGCAAACCTGTCAACCGACTCCGAGGACACCATTCGCGAAGAAGCTCGATCAATAGCCTGGGGTACGCAGGACGGTGAAAGCGACGGGATCAATCTGCGGGTGATCTTCGAAATGTTACAAGCTCACAATTGCAGAACAAAAGCCGCGCCCCAAGCAATGTTGAGCTCGAACCATCCCAGGGAAACACTCAAAAGAAATGAACAGGTCACGGGAAGGCTGGGAGAAGTTGAACCCGGGGCCAACCCCGAAATAATAAAAATGCTTGAGGAACTCACGAAGCGGGCGAAATCGAGGGAGAAGAAGATTGAAGCCAACGACAAAAAAGTGGAGACCTATAACTCTAGAGTTGATCAGATCCCAGGAGCACCCCCGATATTGAAAGGCCTGGATTTCAAGAAATTTTTCCAAAAGCCTTTCCCCCCGAGCGCAGTGAGCACATCCACAACACACCTCAATAAGAAATATGACACGATCGTATGCAATAATAATTATCCAACTAGGAGCGGGGGTCGAATCCACTGGGAGATATGATGGGAGTTAGGAGTATATATTTGAAGCAAGCAAATGGGTTACCTAGGATTTCACTTCCACAAAAAGGTTTTATTTTCTATTTCTACTGTTACTCTAATGAATGCAAGTTAAAGAAAATAGATTATAAATAAATATTTTTGAGGTTTTTTCAATTGGATTAAAGGCCTAGGGCTGTGACCATAATCTAAGTGTTGCCTAATGGGATAAAGACGTTAATGCTTGTTTTGTTGATTGTGGTGTCTTATAGCTCTAAACTCTACGTCACCCACTCAATACCTCTCGGTCAGAGAGTGATTTTGCCCAATTTGGCTTTCTCAAGTCCAAATGAGTATCAACAAAAATAGTTGATAAGAGCTCAAGTCGGGTTATTACTATCTCCAAGTTGAACCCTATAATTAGATTAATCAATCTCTTAATTAACCTAATTCCTCGTTAGCTAAGTTATCCTAGACTAGGTCTCTCTTTCTCAAATAGAGACTAAGTAAAATAGGTATGAATTAATGTTT
This sequence comes from Nicotiana obtusifolia, assembly GCA_002018475.1. Classification (NCBI taxonomy): domain Eukaryota; kingdom Viridiplantae; phylum Streptophyta; class Magnoliopsida; order Solanales; family Solanaceae; genus Nicotiana; species Nicotiana obtusifolia. Next base: position 97,707 of record MCJB01017367.1, on the reverse strand, counting down.
GCAACCATTAATTCTAAAATTGAAGCATGAACTACGCTAAATAATCAACACCCAATCATAAACAAGCACTAAATTAGATACCCATAAGATTTACACACTAGGGTTGGGTCACATCCCTAGCAAAAGTCTAGCTACTCATAATGAAAATTGCAGAAAACAAGGAAGAAAAACTAATTAAACTCATAATGGAAGATTAAAATGATGAAATCTAATGTTAAAACATCAAAATAATGTAAACTTCTTAAAGTAGTAAAGAAAAACGGCTACAGCAACTTCAGATGTTCAAAACATGACCTAATTTTGTGAAACTCGTCTACTTATACAGGGGCGAATATCTCTGACAAAAATGCCACTCGGGAGGTTCTGCGGCCACACAATTTCATTTGCGGTCCGCAGATTTCTTCAGCTGGCAGGAAGTCGAGTTCTGCAGCCGCACATTTCTAAACAGCGGCCACGAGGCAATCTTCTGCGGCCGCACATTTCTGGATTGCGGCCGCAAGGCAATCTTCTGCAGCCGCACAATTATTGTGCGGTCCACAATTCACAAAGGCTTCTGGACTTGGTCCGTTTTCATACTCTCTAATCTTTGACTCTTAGCCCAATTCTGCTGCCGTACAATTCATGTGCATTGCGCATATTGCTAATAATTCTGCTAAATTTTTCTTCTTGATTTGCGGGTCGTAGATGGAATTCTGCGGTCCGTAATTTTTTCTGCGGCCACTGAATTCCTTCTGCTGACCGCACATTTGTGCTTCTGCACCTTTTATTTCCTTGTGCTTCGGAACACTCCTTTTTGAGTCGGATTACATCTTGGGAAACCAAACTTCCAGCATTCTTGTAATTTTGTACAATTTCATTAGTTTCGGGAACATAATTCAATACTTTTAGACTAATACAAAAGCTAAAAGATACTAATAAGCAGTCAAAATCCGCACTTATCACGCAGCACCAAAGCCAATCCTGAAGAAGTTCTGTATACCCGAAATTCTGAAGTACAACGGAATCGCAGATCCAAACGAGCATGTGACCTCCTACAAGTGTGTCATCAAGGCAAACGACTTGGAGGATAAAATCGAGTCGGTTTTGCTAAAAAAATTCGGAGAGACCTTGTCAAAAGGAGCAATGATATGTTATCACAACTTACCCCCTAATTCCATCCATTCATTTGCTTTGCTTGTAGATAACTTTGTAAAAGTTCACGCCGGGACCATCAAGGTCGAGACTAGAAAAGCGGACCTTTTCAAAGTAAAACAAAAAGATGAAGAAATGCTCAGGGAATTTGTGTCAAGGTTTCAAATAAAACGAATGGACCGCCTCCAGTTGCGGACGATTTGGCCGTTCAAGCGTTCACTCAAGGATTCAACCCTAAAGCTCCTTGGCTTCACAGCAGCTGAAACAAAATTTGATAGAGTTTCGGTGGTAACTTGGTCTGACGTTCATAACAGGTACCAATCAAAAATCAGAGTCGAGGATGATCAGCTCGGGGCCCTCATCCGGGTCCATTTATTTCATCAGAGCTAATGACAGGTCTAAAAGAGTAGTCGATCATGAACCAAGACCGAACAGAGATCGGTATCAACCATGTAGCGGAGATCGAAGGGGTAGCGGATCCAGCCATAACCCTGCGAGGAAATAAAAAAGGAGCGATCGAGGCCACAATAGCCGGTGACTCATGAGTAACGATTTTGATAGGCCACCCGGGGCCAGGGAGGCACCGAGTTTATCGGAATACAACTTCTGTGTCGATGCTGCCGGCATCATATCTGCCATCGGACGCATCAAAGATAACAAATGGCCTCGGCCATTGCAGTACGATCCTGCCCAAAGAGACCCTAACCTGATGTGTAAGTATCATGACACTCACGGCCACAGGACCAAAGACTGCCGACAACTAAGAGAAGAAGTGGCTCGATTATTCAATAATGGTCACCTCCGGGAATTTCTATGTGATCGAGCCAAAAATCACTTTAGGAATAGGGACTCCAACAAACAGATTTGAGCAAGACGAACCTCAGCACGTCATTAACATGATTATTGGTGGAGCCGACGTCCTCCAGGGGCCAATGCTAAAGCGCACTAAGGTGTCCATTACAAGAGAAAAACGAACTCGAGATTACATACCAGAGGCGGCCATCTCTTTCAACTATGAGGACGCTGAAGGTATTGTGCGACCGCATAATGATGCTGGTAATATCTATACTCATAAATATCTCGAGTTAAGCGTGTGTTAATTGATCCAGGTAGCTCAGCCAATATCATTAGATCGAGCATCGTAGAGCAGCTGGGTCTACAAGAGCAAATAGTGCTTGCTGTCCGTGTTTTAAACGAATTCAACATGGCATACGGAACTACTAAAGGGGAGATAACCTTGTCGGTGAATACCGCCGGGACCGTTCTGGAAATGAAGTTCTATGTGATTGAAGAGGAAATGAGATATAAGGCTCTATTCGGAAGTCCATGGATTCACAATATGAGGGCAACACCCTCGACACTACACAAGGCACTGAAGTTCCCCACACCGGGAGGGATCAAGATGGTTTACGGAAAGCAGCTGGCTGCAAAAGAAATATTCGCAGTCGATAAGGTGATCCCGATGTCCGCGCTCTCAACATCAATGAACCTGGAGCTATTTAGGAGGGATGAAACTAAATAGCAATCATCGACACCGGCCTCGACCGAACCGGAGAAGCAAGAAGCAGGAGGACGATGATTACGGAGTTCCTAGGTCGTTCATCACCCCTGACGATTCCGATTCCACCAAATCAACGGTCAAGGAGCTGGAGCAACTCATATTAATCGAACACTTGCCCGATCGGAAGGTATACCTGGGCACAGGGTTGACTCTCGAGCTCAGGAAAAAACTCATTAAATTCCTTATAGCTAACATAGATTGTTTCGCTTGGTCCCATCTTGATATGACAAGGATCCCGCCAGAAATTAACACTCATAAGCTAAGCTTGGATCCGAAGTTCCACCCGGTTAAACGAAGAGGAGGCCTCGGTCCGAAGTCGACCATGAATTCATCAAAGACGAGCTCTCGGGCCGGTTGGCCAAATGGGCCATAGAAACTAGCGGGTACGATATCGAATATCGACCCCAAGCCGCCATCAAATCACAAATTTTGGCAGACTTCGTGGCCGACTTTACGCCTATGATCTCGTCCAATTTCTCTCCTCTATTCGAGGTTATGAAAACGGTCGATGCAATAGTAATACCCAACAAGAGTTGGGGTCGAATTCCGCAGGGAGCTATATGTATGGGAGTTAGTAGTATATATCTTAGCGTGTGAGTTTGTATAGCTAAATTTCACTTCCGCAAAAATTGGTTGTTTTAAAGTTTGATCTAAACTACAATTGCAATTTAAGAACAAAACTAGAAGATTATTTTTGTTATTTTTCAAATGTTGTAAAAGACCTAGGGGTATGACCTTCGCCTAGGTGTTTGCCTAACGGGTTGTAAACTTTAAAGCTTGTATGGTCGGGGTGTATTATAGCTATCAATACTCGGTTACCCACTCAATACCTCTCGGTCAGAGAGTGATTTTTCCCAATTTAGCTTTCTCAAGTCCAAATGGGTATTGAACAAAATGGTTGATAAAAAGCTCAAGTCGGGTTTTATTATCTCTATGTTCAACCCTTTAATTGGGTTTATCAATCTCTCGATTGACCCATTTTATTGCTAGCTAAGTTTTCCTAGATAAGTCTCTCTTTCTCAAGTAGAGACTAAGTCAAATATGCATGAACTAATGTTTGTAACCACTAATTCTTCAAATAAAAGCAAAAATAAGGCTAAATAATAACACCAAATCATAAACAAGCAATAAATCAAACACCCATTAAGTTTATACACTAGGGTTGGGTCACAACCCTAGTAAAAATCTAGCTACTCATACTTAAAATGGAAGAAATAGGAGAATAAATGATAATTAAACTCATATTGCTAATTAAGTTGATAAACTCTATGTTCAAAAAGCTCAAAATAGCAAAAACTACTAAAAAGGGTAAAAGGAACTGTCTATTGTAGCCGCTGATGTCCAAAAAATTGCCCTAAAAATGTGAATCTTGTCTATTTATGCAGGGCTGAAAATTTTGAACAACAGTGCCCTTTCGGAGGTTCTGCTTCCGCACAATTCCATGTGCGGTCTGCACTTATCTTCAGTTTGACAGGATTGAAAAACTGCAGCCGCATAATTCTAAACCGCGTCCGCAATGCATTCCTTCTGCAGTCTCCAAAATAATAACAGTGGCCGCACCTTGCTCTTCTGCGGTTCGCACAACATTAACTGCGGCCACACAACTCTTCTTCTGCGGCCACTGAATAATTGTGCGGTCCACATATTTTGTGGACTTGAAATGCAGGTTCTTTGAACTTTGCTCTGACCTAGCTTCTATGGTCGCATAATTTATGTGCGGACCGCACTTTGCAACCAATCTCTGATGGATTTTTCTTCACAACCTGCGGCCGCAGATGATATTCTGTGGTCCGCACTTCTGAGCTTTTGTGCCTTTTTTTTGTCCTTAAGTTCAGATTACTCCTTCTTGAGTTGGAGTTCATCTGGGGGGGCTGATCTTTCAATATTCCTGCAACAAAGCACATTTTATCAGTTTCCGTGAACACAATTAAACGCTTTTGGACTAAAACGAAAGCTAAAGGGCGCTAATAAGTAGTCAAAATCCCTACTTATCAATTCCCCCAAACTTAAGTTTTTGCTTGTCCTCAAGCAAATAAAGTAGTTCCCATCTCCACAAATTAAGAGCCATTCCAGCAATTCAAGTGAGTCACTCACACATCAATTGGGACCAACAATTACCCACACTACTTATGAATTAGCAGCAAGGCAACAAGTTAAACTTTTAAGCATAAATAGTTCTAATGTGACACTTGATCATCAAGAGTTGACTTCATTCATCAAGGAAGCTCGGTCTTTCATGTAGGTTATTGTGGATCCCAAACTCCTCCTCCTCTACTCTCCATTTTCCTATCTCACTTAAGAATTTTGCACTAAATCCAACGATTTGTGAAAGATTCGCTCATCTCTATCAAAATAATGTCGCAAGTACGGCTTTAAGTACCATAGGCCTGTCTCTCATGTAAATCACCACTAATATAATCTCACTCGGCTTAAAATCACGTAGGGCTTTTTCGGATTGTGATGAAGGCTTTTGGACTAAGGTTGGATATGCTATGATAGAATGGGTTCATTTTTCCTTAAACACTCTATTTTCTTTTCTCGGCTCATATTTTGCCAATTCTTTGAGGCATTGTCTTTTCCTTAGGGGAACTAGAGAGACTTAACACACTCTTTCTTGGTCATGATATTCATTTTCTCCTTCTTGATTTCTCCATGCTTTGCATCACTACTGTTCTTTGAATCCCTTTCAGCTCTTCAACTTATTCACTTTCCTTTTGCATTTTTCTTTATGTTCTTTCTTTTCTTGCCTTTCCTTCTCTTTATTTCTTTTCTCTTTTGTGCCTTGATACCTTTTTCAAGCTCCTCGTCTCTCTCCCAAACTTATGTTTTTAGCCAATTGTTTCACAATAGTGTTAAGAAAAGATCGGGTGCCAAGCGAGGGTCACGACACAACGAGTAAAGGCTTGTAACAAATGAGAAAGGTTTTAGGCTCGAATGAGTTGACTAGCGGTAACAACATTGGTGGAAAATAAAAAAATTTCAAGTGGGTCAAAGAGAGCCTACAATCACTTCTCAAGCCAAGCAAAACTTAAAATTTCGTCTAGAAACACATTCGGGGCAGGTTCTAGATCATTAGCATGGGTACTTGGACTTGCAACAACAACATCTCACCTGTCACGCAGCTGGATTGTTAAAAAGGATAGAGTCGAGGGCCTACAACGACCATATTAAAGATTGAAAATCACTATGGTTCAATTAAACTACTCGATGATAGCCCAAGTCAACACAAAAGTCACAGGGTCACTGACTAGAGCTATTTCTTTCCAAAAACCTTGTTTTTGACCATAGGCATGTAGTTAAGTGTGTTGGTGCCAAGTGAAGCATGTTTGACTCTTCGAGTATGACTTAATTAGGTCTTTTTTTTTCATTACTACTACTATTATCACTCAAACACCAAAAACGGATCAAGCTCTTAAGAAGGTTGTCATGCCATCCATCGTTGGGAAGAGCCACCCGATTCACACAGAAACCACCTTTGGAAAGAACCGCGTCATTAATAAAACCAAAGGCTTATTATCTACTAACACATAAAAAGAAGCTATTAAATCAAAAAGAAGCTGCTAATTCAAAAAGAAGACAAACATAAAGATAAAGAAGCTATAAAACAAAAGAACTTTTGAAAGTTAAATGAATATACAAAATGATAGATAAGAGGGAATATATACATAATGATAAAAGGAAGAAAATAGTAATGAGTTAATTATAGGCAAAACGTCTCATAGTTATCAAAATACAGAATCATCAGAATGTGTCAAAGAAACTCCAACCCCCTGAATAAAAATAAGCATTGTCCCCAATGCTTAACAACATAAGAGTAAGAGAAGGGTGAGAGTGAAGAAAACTCCCTATGGATCGCCATCATTGTGTCCCCAGTAGTGGCACCGACCTCAGCTTCATCTAATTGGATCTTATCATCCTCAAGCCAGGGAGCAGCTGGGTTGGTGAACATCTGACGGACTGCCTCAGCAGTATCAACAGTAGTGTCTGGCTCCTCAAACTGGCCAGCTGGAGCTGTAGGTGCTGTAGGAGCTCGGCCTGGGTGGTGCGGGTCTATCAATATATCAAATGGAATATCTCCGACTGCTGCAAGCTTTGTCACCTGGCTCCGAGGCTCGTCTACTGACTTCTTAAATGCCTGCCGCTTTCTCATTTTCTTTGCCTCTTTGCCCTCCTCTTCGATCACTGCCCCATGATGCACTAAAGTGGCCATGATCGTGTTTTGATTTTCCAGGAGCTTCTTTAAGGTTTCATTCTATGGGGGGAATCTGGGGTGCCATAGAAGATGATTGTGCTGCAACATGACTGGATATGTCAGTAAGCTTTGCAGTAGCTGTCTACATCCAGTTGTTGAGGCTCGCCAGTGTATGGGAGACTCGCAGCACAGAGAGTGGAGTAGATGGCATAAGTACTAGCTTCAAAGCTGAGGTGGGAGGCACTGAGGCTGAAAGTGGAGGCATGGCAACTCTACTGGTAGAAGGCTTGCTGAAGTGGATGGCGTATCGGCTGTCTCTATACCGACTACCGATGGCTCATCAGACTGGCCTACGGTGATAATCGGCTGACTCCATCAGAGAATACCAAGAGAATACCAAGAGAAGGGCCTCTTCGTCCTAACCTTCGTGTCATAATCTCGGGGCTTTACACGTGCATCCGTAAGGTACTCAGTGATAGTGTTGGGATACGGGTAGGAGGTATCATCTTTCCTAGCAACCACTGACATGTTGGCGACATCATGACACTCACATTGATCGGGTACCCAGCCATAATAGAGGCGACTTGAACTGCCCGTGGAATAGGTAGGTTGGTTTCATTCTGGCACGGGTCTAGTCTATTGCATACGAAGGTCTGCCTTCCTTTCACCTCGAAATTTATGGTGTTCCGCTGAATAGGAAACCCTGCAGTGATCCATGGTGGTGGTGGCCCCGGGGTTGCAAGAAGCTCAGCTAGCCATGGGCGAGCTGCATCACCCATCGCCAGCTTCTCCAAATACTGTGCCGGCTCAATGTCCTCAAACCCCAAGTAGGAGTTCAGTGTGTGATGGTCGAATCACACCTTTAGATTTCTCACTTTTGTAACTTTGGTCCCTTTCTTTATGTGTGCCACATTGGCATAAAACTCCAGGACCAAATAATCCTTGGCGTCCAAAACTGACTGGATGAACCACATCCACCCCTTCCTCTCACAGAATTGTCTCAATACGACTGGATTATACTTGTCAAGATCTTTAAGTTGGAACTGTCACTCAAAATTGAGAAATCTCACCGGTCACCACCCACGAAAGCTGGTGAAGGCAGCTAGACTCACAAAACGGCCCTCCCAGACCTCTTTCTTCTTCGATCTCTCAAGGCCGGCAACTGTAGTATCACCCCCTCATCCATCATCTGGAATATCATCAACAATAATTGCAGGTGCCTCAGGGACAGGTGTAGAAGATGGCTCTGAAGCCTGAATGGCACCCTCCGAACCATCGGAGGTGCTATGTGAAGAGGAAGGCTCATCCCAAAGTTGATTCCTTCCATGTGGCTACTTTGGCTATGATTGGACAGCAGGCTGGTCTTGCACTGAGTCGCCCTCCGATACTTCCCGAGATGGGGCATATGAACTAGATTCGGAGGGCTCAGGCTGTCTTCCTTGGCCTGCTGTAGCTTTCTTGGTGATTATCTTCTGGAGGGCGAGGGGTAAAGTGCTTTTTCCTCAACCTCTGGAAGGTTCATCCCTCCCATTTGAAGTGTCACCACGGCCATGAGATCTAACCATTCTCTGTAATAAGCAATTGCATCAGTTAGTGTGGTTCAATTTCAAACAGACAATATAACACATTGTAGAACATGAGTGCAGGGTGGGGAAGTGCGGTCCGCACAATTACAAGTGCGGGCGCATACTGGGTTGTGTGGACCGCACAATTTAAACTTGCGGCCGCAGAAATGGAACTGCGATACACACAATTTTGAGTATGACCGCAAATTTGAAGTGCGGTCCACACAATTATGTTTGCGGCCGCACATTGGACATCCCAAAAGTGCCAACTCTCTGATGACAGAGATTGGTCTATTTTGTGGTTGCACACACTTTTCTGTTGCCGCGGTGGAATTTTTGCTGTCTGCACAATTTCAAGTGCGGCCACAGAATCATGCTTGAACAAAGAATCCTATTCTCTACTTCTGCGGACCGCGCAATTTCTTGTGCGGCCGCAAATTTCAAAACCAAATCGATAAGATTTTTCGGGTTTTCAAGTTCATATATTGAACATGGTATTAACAATTAAGCATACCAATCAATTTAGCCAGTTCCCATAAAGCAATTAGCAGTTGACCCATTATAGATTAAACCCCACATGGTAGTAAAATTGAAATCAATTGACAAATGGCCAAAACGACGTAAAAAAAATTACAAATTAAACTAAAAAAGAATGAAAAATTCTATGTGTAATTGAAGCATACAAGATATGAAGAAGTGCAACTAAATGATCATAGATGTGGATGGAGTGTGGCAAATGATTGAACAGATGATTTCTAAGTTTTAGAAATTAGAGTGCTTAGAGAGGTAAAAACTTAGTACATTAGCCTTAGGCTATTATTTATATTTGCGGGCAGACTTGGGGAACAAATGAGGAGTGCGGCCGCAGAATTTCTTCTGCGATCCGCACTCTGTTACCTGAAGACTCAATAGCCTTTGTTGATCTGCGGTCCGCACAATTTGTGGTGCGACCATAGATTTTGGCTGCGGACCGCAGAATTTGATGTGCGGCCGCATATTGGCCATTTCTCTGACAGACCAAACATCAGAGAGTTTGCATTTTCCCTTTCAAAGTTGTGCAATCCGCGCAAAAATTGTGCGGTCGCAGTTGCCTTCTGCTGTAGCACTCCTAATTATGCAGTCCGCACTTTTTCCACACTTAGCCAATTTTCTAAACACAGTTCCTATAAAGCACACTCATTCCTGCAGCACATTTCAAATCCAGTTAGCACAAAATAACACCTATCTACAAAAGAAGAAAAGAGAAAATAACACCTTCTTGGGTTGCCTCCCAAGAAGCGCCTGATTTAACGTCGCGGCACGACGCAGATTACCATCACTTAAAATGAATAACTACCACCACGTGGACGTCATCAGCTTGTCCCAAATAATGCGTCACCCAATGACCATTTACTCGGAATACCTCATCATTTTTGTTCTTCAAGTCCAATGCACCAAAAGCTGTCACACGCACAATTTCAAAGGGACCACCCATTTGGATTTCAGCTTTTAGGGAAACATCTTCAATCGTGAGTTAAACAACAAAACAAGATTGCACACCTTGAACTCCTTGTTTCGGAGGTATTTGTCACGAAGGTACTTCATTCTTTCTTTGTACAAGGACGACTTGCATATGTATGGTACCGGAACTCATTCAATTCATTCAAATATGCAACCCGCAAGTTAGCAGCTGCATCTTTATCAAGATTCAACTTCTTTAAAGCCCACATGGCTTTGTGCCCAAGTTCCACCTGAAGATGAAAAGATTTTCCAAACATCAACCGGGATGGAGACATCCCGATAGGAGTTTTGAAAGTAGTCCGATAAGCCCAAAGTGTATCATCAAGCTTCTTTGACCAATCCGTCCGGCTAGCATTCTCTTTTTTGGACAAAATACTCTTTATCTCCCGGTTGGAGACTTCCACTTGACTGCTAGTTGGAGGATGATAGGGAGTCGTAACTTTATGAGTGACACCATACTTGCAAAGCAAAGTGTCAAAAGCCTTGTTGCAAAAATGCGACCCCCATCGCTTATGATAGCCCGCGGAGTACCAAATCTTGTGAACATATTCTTCATCAACAACGCCACCACACTTCTCGCTTCATTATTGGGTAGAGAAACGGCCTCAACCCATTTAGACACATAATTAACCGCGACCAAGATGTAGGTGTTTCCACAAGAACTCACAAAAGGACCCATAAAGTCAATACCCCACACATCAAAGATATCGATCTCCAAAATGGTAGTGAGAGGCATTTCATACTTCTTCGAGATTCCACGGCCCGTTGGCATTCATCACATCTTTAGCCGCCGTTCTTGGTCCGCCATAGTGACCACCATAAGGCGAAGAATAGCAAGCTCAAGAATAATACTTTGCTCTCATCCGTTACACATATTCTAATAACCCCATCTGTGCAATTCCGGAAGAGGTAAGGCTAATCCCAACAAAAATCTTGACAATCCCGTTTGAGCTTCTTCCTTTGATTTGAAGAGAACTCATCCGGGATGATTCCACACACAAGGAAGTTTGCTAGATCGGTGAACCATGACACCTCCTTCATTGAAATGGCCAAGAGTTGCTCATCAGGGAAGGCGTCATTGATCTCAAGGCCATCATGCGGCCTCCCCTCCTCCTCCAAACGAGACAAGTGGTCCGCCACTTGATTTTCACTCCCTTTTTGATCTTGAATGTCATTATCAAAATATTGCAACAATAGCACCCATCTCATTAACCTAGCTTTTGAATATTTCTTGCTAATAAGATAAGGAAGTGCCGCATGGTTCGTATGAACAATAACCTTTGCACCCATCAAGTACGGGTGGAATTTTTCAATAGCAAACACAATGGAAATGAGCTCTTTCTCCGTAACGGTGTAATTGACTTGGGCGTCATTCATGGTCTTACTAGCATAGTAGACCGGATGAAAATTTTTGTTGATACGTTGCCCTAAAACTGCTCCAACCGCTACATCACTAGCATCGCATATGAGCTCAATAGGAAAACTCCACTTAAGAGCGGTGATAATGGGATTAGTAGTCAACTTGAACTTTAGCAATTCAAAGGCTCTCATGCAATCATCATTGAAGTAAAATTTAGCATCTTTCTCTAAAATCTTGCACAAGGGTTTCACCACTTTCGAAAAATCCTTTATGAAGTGTCCGTAGAACCCAGCGTGACCAAGAAACTTCTCACGCCTTTCACTGATATTGGAGGTGGAAGTTTAGAAATCACCTCTATCTTCACCTTGTCGACCTCAATGCCCTTCTTTGAAATTTTGTGGCCAAGGACAATGCCCTCCTCGATCATGAAATGGCATTTCTCCCAATTCAGTACCAAGTTCGTTTCTTCAACCTTGCCAATTCTTTATCCAAATTTGCCAAAAAATCTTCAATGGAATCTCCGACTACCGAGAAGTCATCCATGAAGACTTCAAGGTAGTCCTCTACCATATCCGTAAAGATTGCAATCATACACCGTTGAAAAGTTGTCGGTGCATTGCATATGACATTCGCTTAAAAGCGAAAGTGCCATAGGGACATGTGAAAGTTATTTTCTCTTGATCTTCTGGGGCAATAAGAATATGGTTGTAGCCAGAATATCCATCTAAAAAGCAATAGAAAGTACGGTCGACCAACCTATCAAGCATTTGGTCAAGAAAGGGGAGTGGGAAATGGTCTTTTCTTGTGACTTTGTTTAGCTTCCGATAGTCCATACACACTCTCCACCCAGTCATCGTTCTTGTTGGAATCAACTCGTCTTATTATTCGTGACCACAATTATGCCCCCTTCTTCGGAACACATTAGACCGGAGAAGTCCAAGAACTATCAGAAATGGGGTAGACAACCCCTGCATCTAACCACTTGATGATCTCCTTTCTTCCTCTTGTGGAGCACCGCCAATGTAAAGTCAACCTACACGTTAGTCAAACAAGAGAAAATAATAAATGGTAAAGTAGAACAAGGGCCAAGGAATTCATACCTGAGATGTGGAGGCAATGGCTTCAACTCCAAAATTGGAGGCTCTTTAATTGAAGGCTTTGTAGGAGGAGTTTTCCTATTCTCAAGATCCAAGGAAAGTTTCCGGGGTGCATAGTTGTACGACCCCATTCCTTGCTAGGAATTAACACATTCAATCTCGTCATCCATCTCGTCATCATCGAAATTGTGCAAGACGCCCTCCAACATATCACCCACATTAATCGTGGCACTTGTATCATCTATAATCACATCGGTCACCAAGTCCACGAATGAACACATTCATTGCTATTCGGTTGCCTTATAGATTTGCACACGTGGAAAACTGCCTTTTCATCACCCACTCGGAAAGTGAATTCTCTGGCTTCCACATCAACAAGAGCCTTCCCCGTAGCAAGGAAAGGTCTTCCAAGAATAATCAGCACCTTATTGACACGAACCAATACATCTTCAATCACTCCCCACGGTCTCTTCAATGTACGATCAGCCATTCGTAATCTCATAGATGTGGGTCTTGGTTGCCTAATTCCCAAGGTCTTAAAAACCAAATAGGGCATCAAATTGATACTCGCCTCAACATCACAAAGAGCTTTGGTAAACTCGGTACTTCCAATGGTGCAAGATATTGTGAAAGCAACGGGATCTTCCAACTTAGGAGCCATCGAATGCACAATTGCACTCACTTGGTGAGTGACTTTGATTGTTTCAAAATTCATCGACCGCTTCTTTGTCACCAAGTCCTTCATAAACTTTGCATATTCGGGCATTTTCTCCAAGGCTTCAACTAATGGCACATTTATCAAAAGACTCCTCATCATATAAATGAACTTTTTAAATTGATTCTCTCCATTTTTCTTGGCGAGCCTTTGAGGATATGGAGAAGGTGGCTTAGGAAATGGTGCCTTAGCCTTTTGTATTACCGGTTCTGGTATGTCAATCACATGCTCCCTAGATGGGTTCACTTCCTCTTGAGTCTCATCCACCGTGTAATCAATATCAATCAGCACTTTATCATTAGCTTGCACTACATTGGTTGGGATCTCCTCTTCTTCTACCACTTTCTCATCATCCACAAGTTTCCTTTGACTTTAGGTGGGTGCATTCCCACCTTTTCTACTTCTTGTAGTAACAGTCATGGCATGCCCCGTATTGTTCCCGCGCTTTGGGTTCACCACCGTTTCACTTGGTAGTGTCCCCTAGGACAAGAATTTAATGTTTGAGAGATTTGACCCATTTGCAACTCTAGATTGCGGATCGATGTGTTGTGTGAAGCAAGATGGGAATACGAATCGGTAATCTTGTCCATCATTTGTTTGAACATGTTCTCAATATGACCCATTTCATTGTTGCACGAACTAGGAGCATGGGAAGGATAAGGGGGTGGGTAACTCTGATTGTTGAAACATCGGGGGCCTTTGAATACCCGACCCCTGATTTCCTTGATTGTTGTTCCACCCAACTTGGTTGTTGCCTCCCCAATTGCCTTGGTTATTATTGTTATGCCAATTACCTTGGTTGTTTCTTCCACTCTAATTTCCTTGATTGTTGTTATTCTAATTGTCTTGATTGTTTTCACCACTCCAATTACCTTGATTTCGAGAATTCCAATTGCCTTGATTGTTTGAAGGTCTCCATTATTGTTTACTAGGGCCATGGAAGTTGTTTCTTTTCCCTTTAAAATTATTCACATATTGGACCTCTTGTTCTTGGTCATTGTAAGAATCACCTTGATCAAATCCACTATCATCTTGCACAAAATTGTCCACTCTTTGTTGCACTTGTGTACTTCTTGTTCTTTACTTGTTCACCATCATATTGACTCCCTCCATAGCATTGACTTGCCTTGGGTTTTGCACTTGTTGAAGTTGAGCCTTTGCCAATTGGTTTATGGTGGTCATCAACTCGGCTATGGCTTGTCCATGGTCATGTAACTCTTTATGAAGAAGAATCACATTGGGGTCACCTTGTGGAACATTGGCTCTAGATTCCCATGCCTATGAAGTATCTGCCATCTCATTCAAAATACCACATGCCTCCACATAAGGCGTGGTCATGAAGTTCCCATCGGCAAGTTGATTCACTACACATTGGTTGGTTGTATTGATCCCCCGATAGAAAGTTTGTTGAGTCATGTTCTCCGTCATATCAATGTTGGGGCACTCCTTCACTATTGTTCTATATCTTTCCCACATCTCGTGTAGTGGTTCATTGGGATCTTGCTTGAATGCTAGAATTTCATCCCGAAAAATAGCCATATGCCCGGGAGAGAAGTACTTAGAGATAAATTTCTTCGCTAGTTTATCCCAAGTATGAATAGAATGATTTGGCAAGCGTTCCAACCATTCTAAAGCTTTCCCCCATAGAGAGAAAGGAAAAAGCCTTAGCCTCAAAACATCATCGAAGACATTTGTTTGTTTGCTCCCCGAACACGTATCGACGAACTCGTTCAAGTGTTTATATGCATTTTGACCCGGTGCACCAGTGAAGAACCATCATTGCTCGAGTGAAGTGAGCATCACGATGGTTATTTGGAAATTTCCCGCCCTAATACGGGGAGTAGCACTTGCATACCTTTTATTTGGTGACACCCGGCGTGGAGCCGCTCGTGGTGGAGGTGGGGGTGGAACGGAAATCTGTTGGCTTGAGGTTCAAGAGGGACCTCATCCATTTGATCATCCTCCACATCCACATCCCCCAAAGCCACATTTCCGAGCTAGTTGTTTTCCATGATTGCACCTACAATACTCACACGTTAGTAACAAGGAAGGAAAAAATGATATCTAAAAAACACACCTAAATATATAGCTAACACTGTTTTAAGCTCCCCGACAACGGCGCCAAAAATTGATCTCGTCCAATTTCACTCTTCTATTCGAGGTTATGAAAACGGTCGATGCAATAGTAATACCCAACAAGAGTCGTGGTCGAATTCCGCAGGGAGCTATATGTATGGGAGTTAGTAGTATATATCTTAGCGTGTGAGTTTGTATATCTAAATTTGCACTTCCGCAAAAATTGGTTGTTTAAAAGTTTGATCTAAACTATTGCAATTTAAGAAATAAAACTAGAAGATTGTTTTTGTTGTTTTTCAAATGCTGTAAAAGGCCTAGAGGTATGACCTTTGCCTAGGTGTTTGCCTAAGGGTTGTAAACTTTAAAGCTTATTTTATTGGTCGGGGTGTATTATAGCTATCAACACTCGATTACCCCCTCAATACCTCTCGGTCAGAGAGTGATTTTGCCTAATTTGGCTTTCTCAAGTCCAAATGGGTATTGAACAAAACGGTTGATAAAAAGCTCAAGTCGGATTTTACTATCTTTAGGTTCAACCCTTTAATTAGGTTTATCAATCTCTCGATTGACCAAATTTCTTTCTACGCAAGTTTCCCTAGACTAAGTATCTCTTTCTCAAGTAGAGACCAAGTCAAATAGGAATGAACTAATGTTTGCAACCATTAATTCTTCAAATAAAATCAAGAATAAGGCTAAATAATAAACACTCAATCATAAACAAGCAATAAATCAAACACCCATTAAGTTTACACAATAGGGTTGGGTCACAACCCTAGTGAAAATCTAGATACTCGTAATTAAAAGGAAAGAAATATGAGAAGAAATGATAATTAAACCCATATTGCTAATTAAACTGATAAACTTTATGTTCAAAAAACTCAAAACAGCAATAAATACTTAAAAGGGTAAAATGAACCATCTATTGCTGTAGCTGATGTCCAAAAAATTGCCTTAAAAATCTGAAACTTATCTATTTATACAGGGTTGGAAATTCCGGACAAATCCTGGATTCTCCTCCTCAAGAAAAATGTCTAACAATTGATCCCTATTTATTCGGTCAAAGTCTCCACTTTTCACGCCCCTCTACCAGCTAGCCCGAGACCTAAAAAAGCAAGGTCGAAAAAAAATGCCCTTTTAGGAGTTTCTACGACTGCACATTCCATGTACGGTCCGCACTTATCTTCATCTTGACAGGATTAAAAAACTATGGCCACATAATTCTGAACCCGGGCCGTAATGCATTCCTTCTGCGATCCACAGAATTGTAACTGCAGCCGCACCTTGCTCTTCTGCGGTCCGCACAATTGTAATTACGGCCGCACAACTCTTCTTTTGCGGCCGCACAATTATTATGCGGTCCGCACTTTTGGTAGACTTGAAATGCAGGTTCTCTGAACTTTGCTCTGACCCAGCTTCTGCGGCCGTACAATTCATGTGCGGACCGCATTTTGCACCAATCTCTAATGGAGTTTGGCTGCAGATGATATTCTGCGGTACGTACTTCTGAGCTTTTGTGCCTTTTTTTGTCCTTGAGTTTAGATTACTCCTTCTTGAGTTGAAGTTCATCTCGGGGGCTCATCTTTCGATATTCCTGCAATGAAGCACATTTCATCAGTTTTTGAGAACACAATTAAATGCTTTTGGACTAAAATGAAAGCTAAAGAGCGCTAATAAGTAGTCAAAATCCCTACTTATCAGCCTGCCTTAATGCCCAAAGTCAAAAAGGAATTGTTGCTAACCTTGGGGACTTCCTCGAGAATCTGGACCCTCTTTATGGACAGTGCCTCGAACGCAAAGGGGTCCGAACTCGGCATCGTGTTGAAGCCACTACGGGTAATGTAATTAGGCAATCTATTAGAACTGTGAAATTGACTAACAATGAGACCGAGTATGAGGCCATGATTGCAGGTCTCGATTGGCTAAAAGCCTGGGGGCCGAAGTGATTGAAGCTAAGTGCGACTCCCTCCTTGTGGTAAATCAAGTTAATGGGACATTCGAAGTAAAAAAGGAACAAATACGAAGGTATTTAGACAAATTACAAGTAACGCTGCATCGATTCGAGGAATGGACCCGACAGCATGTACCCCAGGATCAAAGTAGTGAAGTCGTTGCTTTGGCTAACTTGGTGTTGTCGGTTGATGATGAGGAATTCAGCTCAGGAACGGTCGTACAGCTCATGAAATCGGTAGTGGAAGAAGGCCATACCGAAATAAACTCAACAAGTTTAACTTGGGATTGGAGAAACAAGTGTATAGACTACTCGAAGACTGGGAAGTTGCCCTCGAATCTTAAAGAATCGAGAGCTCGACGCACAAAGGCGGCCAGGTTCAGCCTGTCTGAAGGTACTCTATTAAGAAGAACGTTCGACGGCCTGCTCGCCAAATGCTTGGGTCCGGGAAACACTGAATATGTTTTGAGGGAAGTTCACGAAGGCACCTGCGGAAACCATTCAGGGGCAGAATTTTTGGTTCGTAAGATAATTAGAGCTGGCTATTACTAGATCGACATGGAGAAAGATGCAAGGGACTTTGTACAAAGATGTGACGGCTGTCAGAGGCATGCACCGATGATCCATGAGCCCAGAGAGCTACTACTTTCGGTCCTATCAAATTGGCCGTTCATGAAGTGGGGAATGAACATTGTCGGTCCCCTACCATGGGCACCCAGTAAGGCTCAATTCATACTCTTTATGACCAATTATTTTTTTAAGTGGGTTGAAGCTCAAGCATTCGAGAAGGTACATGAAAAAGAATTCGTCGACTTCATTTGGGACCACATAATATGCTGGTTCGGAATACCGACCGAGATAGTGTGTGATAATGGAAAGCAGTACATCGACATCCAGGTACAAAAAATTTCGAAGACCATAAGATTAAAAATATCTTGTCAACACACTATCACCCTAGTGGGAACGGACAGGCAGAATCAACAAACAAAACCATACTTCAAAACCTAAAGAAAAGGTTGATTGATGCCAAAAGGAAATGGAAAAAGCACTAATACTGGTCAAAGTAGGAGAACCGAGCCTCAGGTTTCGATACGCAACCGAGGAATCAAATGGTGAGCCCATGAACACGAGCCTAGAACTATCGGATGAAAGGGCCAAGGTCGTCCTAGTTCGGTTAGCCGCCTAGAAGCAGTGGATAGAAAGGTATTACAACCGAAGAGCCAACCTCTGACACTTCAATATCAGGGACTTGGTGTTAAGAAAAGTAATATTGCACACCCGGAACCCAAACGATGGGAAGCTGAGGCTGAATTGGGAAGGACCATAGCGCTTCATTGGGATTACCGGTAAAGGTTCATACAAACTCGAAGCATGAAACGGTGCACAACTACCAAACAACTGGAACGTGACGCACTTAAAATGGTACTACTGCTAAGGTATGACCTCGTTCACCTTTTTATAATATTAATAATCGGACTAACACTTGCAGGCGACAACCAAAGGAGAACGTGACAATTAGGTCTGAAAAGCACGCGTTGCACTCTTTTTTCCTTGAACCGGTTTTGTCCCAAATGGTTTTTCTGGCAAGGTTTTTAATGAGGAAATAGTAAATCGTGATAACTTAGAATCGAAGACCGGTATAAATTGGAGTTAATGGTATCATCAACAGTATCAGAGCCTTCTCAAGATCGAACTCGAATACTGGGGGCCATCACCCTTGGGTCAAGCTTCTTAGCTAGGAAAGAAGGAAACTTTGTGCTTGAACAGTCTAAGCTCGGTGGTTAAGATTTATTGAAAGGGTCAAACAGTCAAGTGATGTGCCCGCGTAGGCCACCTTAGCCATAATACAAGCTTTTACACGCTTTCAATCTTGTACCTACACACAGAAATGAAAGAAAGTTTCTACCTTCCTATTACATAATTTTTCTTCTTAAAACGCCAAGCCTAAGGGCTATTCCTACGCGGGGACTATCAAGACCAAGGGCCACCCCTATCCGAGCCTAAAGGGCTACCCCCACTCGGGGACTGTCGTCCGAAATAAGTTCGGGCGGTTCGGGTCATCAAAACCCGGAGGCACATAATCTAATAGGCAATGCCTAAACCTAAAAGGCCGGTCACCCTAAAAACGGTTCGGAGACGTCCGAAGCCCATAATCAAAACGTAAGGCCTTCATAAATTCAAAACCTGCTAAAAGGTTACCCTCGGGAAAGGCATCGTCTAAAAACACTTAAGCATCTTGAAAAAACTTTCGGTCACTCCGAGTTTTCAAAAAGTTTGAGCAAAAATTGCATCGAGGTTAGGTTCTGTTCTGACCTCCGAAAAATAAATGACTTATTACTACGTTAGATTTAGTACTAAGGCATTAGAAATATTTGCAATTATGAAAATATGATAAAATAGTAGAGACTTGAAATTACCAAAAGGGGAAATTTTATATGTTCCGGAATATCTTTACAAAGGCCTAACAAAAAAGGCCTCGAGCTGAACAAAAAATTTGTACAGAATACAAAAACTAAAAAATCCTAAGGCATTTACGTCTGATCTTCACTGGAGCCCGATTCATCACTAGAACCATCGGGGCCTTCTGATTCTATAGAGCCCTCGAAGCCCTTCTCACCTTCGGGTTCAGCTAGCTTCTTCATCTCGGCCTCAAGTCTTTTTTCCTCCTTGATCTCGGCAGATAGGTCGAAGCCTCGGGCATGTATCCCTTCGAGGGTCTCCCTTCGAGATAGCCGCCTCACTTACTCAGTAGTGCTCTTCAAACGAGCCTCTATTGCTTCGACATCGGCCTTGTATTGAGCCACCATCTCGTCAGCAAGCCGAGGTTATCTCCAACTTGGACATCATTACTTCGAGCTCTTTACCAAGAGCGTCCCGTTCAGCGGTGGCCGAACCCAATTATGTTTGGAGATCCTTATTTTACTGAGCCAGTTTATCAGCTTTCTCCTTCCCCACCCGAAGTTGAACTTCTACCGAAGACACCTTGGCCTGGGCGGTCTCCTTTTCTGAGGCCAGCAGATCCACCTTGCTTTTCTACCCGTCGGCCATTGCTTGGATCTCATCCATCTCCTTTCAGAGTTGGTCGATCTAGTCGATCTTCTGCTGGATCTGCGACGTATTCTCATTAGCCACTACAACCGGATCCTCATTTATAACTTTAAAGACCTTTACCCTTTCAACCAAATCAGCATGCTCCCGTCTGAGGACCGATGCTTCTTTTTGAGCCCCATCCAGCTCGGCCTGTGGGTTCTTAATGACCCCTTCTTGTTGCTCGCTGAGAAGCTTGTACATATCCCTTTTTTGGAAATCTCCTTGAACTCGAGCTCAAGCTAATTGACCTCGACCCGGTACCGAAGGAAGTTCTTATGATGAAGTATCGAGACCTGCAAAAAGATGAAAAATGTGAGAAATATAAAAACCTAAGTAAAGTTCGATGGAGAGTAATGATGCCTTACCAGGTTCAGCGCCTGCTGCACCTCTTTGACAAGGCACGACATGTTCACCTCATTCATTTTTGCCTAGACCTCCTCGGTCACCAGACATCTGAGGTAGCTAGCTATCCCCACAGGAGCAGACAAAACCCGAGCATCCTTTGGGACGGTCAGAATAACTGATTTATTGTGACTGCGGTCCACACTTGGAGCAGGGAACTGGTTCATCAATTTCAGGCTCAAACTCGGCCCGCCATCTTCCGAGGATATGTCCTTCTTCGGAACTTCCAGTTCGTGCAACCCGGAGAAATCTTCCAAAACAGACGAGTTCACACCATTGAAAAAGGAGTGAAGGGGATTTTCCGTACCATTGACCGTTTATTGGACTTCTCCTTTCTTGCTTGGGCCTCCTCGAGCATGGACTCAATGTAGGAGGGCGTTCCCAAAATCATTATTATGCCAGGCGATTCCTTCAAAGCGGAGCCGGCGTCCTGGGGAGTCCCACCCCGGGTCTCCACATCGCTCTCTTGAGTTTCGGGGGGTCGACCTCATGAGTCTCCCCCTCGGATGCCTCCTGCTCCCCGAGAAAAGTCGTCTCATGGGTAACGAAAATGAGCTCATTCTCCGGCTCCTCCCTGAGCCGGAAGAGAGAGTCGGAGCCCGGCACCGGTGAGCTAGAGCTCCTCCTAGGCTTGCGGGCCACCCTTTTCTTTGGTTTCTTAACCTTGGAACCTAGGGAGCCCGAATGTTTTCTCTTCCTTTTCTTCTTTTCCTACATGGCAGCCCTGGGCTGCCCCCGGACAGAGGAATCAACGGGCAAGGACATGTACTCATCCTTTTCTAAAGGCCTAAGTTTGGTGGTCTTAGGAAAACCTTCAACAACAGAAGGAAAAGAAAGTCAGTATGATGAGAGATAGAAGCATGGTATTAACTATTCTGAAAGAGGCATTGCCATGAGAACGGGCCCCCCACCGGCCCTTCGAGAGCCCGCGCCATACGCTCAGAGTACGTCATCTGAGTACAGATTCCCTCGATCTATTCCTTTAGCCAGGGGATCGAATTCGAAACCCGGGCAACAACTGCACAACCACAAGTATGAATGAGAAGAAAAAAATTGAAGGAAAAGAAAATCTTTGACGCTTAAAGAGAAATTGCATTTACGAGATGTGTTCCACTTTTAAGGGAATGGCATGTACTCAAGGGGAATCAAGTCTTCGGTCTTCATCGAAACGAAGCGTCCCTGCCAGCCCCAGTCTCGGTCCTCATCAATACTCAAAAAGGGGGTCCTGTTGGCTCAGCGAGTAAGCTTGATCAGTCCCTCTCAAAAAATTCGGAGATTGTATAATCGAAGAAGTTGATGGAAAAATTCGTAGATTGTATAATCAAAGAAGTTGATCGATCGTGAACCGACGAGACTCGGTCTTATTCACAAAGTAGCGAAGGAGAATCAGGATCCTCCATAACGATGGATGGATTTGCCCAAGGCACATCTCGTACCTCTTGTAAAAGTCCAGAACAATCAGGTCCACCGGGCCCAGTGTGAAGGGGTAAGTATAAAGACTTAAGTACCCCTCGACGTGGGTAGTAATGGCGTCCTCGGGCCTGGGGACTACTACAACCTTACCTTCTCAATTTGCAGTCCTTTCGGACCATGGGAAAAACATCTTCGGTCACGGAGCATATGTACCTTAATGCTTCTTCACCCCGGTCCTATTTGCATAAGTGTTTCTTGACATTAAAGTCGTCTGCAATTGAGCAACCCCCGGGAATGAACACTTTCAAGAGAGGCTCAGGGGCCGGTTCATCAACAGCCACCTCGGGGGAAATCGTTTCGAGAAAAACTACTTTAGGGGAAAAGTTGTAACATGGCGGTTGAGAAGATGAAGAGGCAACTTGTTAAGTTAACAGATTTGAATGTTTTAGCCACTGTTATTTGGGGACATTTGAAAATTTGAAGAAAGAATGCGAAGTTTTGAAAAAATAAGTTTTGGAGATGATGAACAGAGTATGAAAGTTTGAAGGAAATCTGGGTAGAAACCTGAAAATCACTATGAAAATTGAAGAACAAGGATGAATATGAAGTTTTGAAATAGGTTTGATGATAGCCGGAAAGAACGAAGGTAATAGCTTGGTCCGAAAGTAGATAAAGAACAAAGGGTGGAAACTTTTATAGGGAAACGGGCGACGCTTCGCATTCAGGGGCAACCAGCCGATGAGCGACACATATTTGAAGTCAGAACGACGTGACTGATGGGATGTTTCGGCTCCTTCGTCGTACCGTACGAAGGAAAGAACCGGAGAACATCTGTCGTTTTCCATTGTTTCGACAAACCTACTCTCTAAGAAACGAGGGGACCATCTGTATACGGGTAAAGCCGAGTCCAACGAGCACCCCGGTTTCCCGGTGAGGCAAATAGAGCAGGGACGTGAGTGTAAGGAATCGGAATCAAAACCAGGAGCCTCTCATATCAGGGCCCGAGCAAAACACCTACTCTCGGAGCCATTGAGACCACGTTCCCCAGGTCCGGTTCAAGTCCCAAGACGTCGGAGAACATTACCAAACTACCGCACACGACTAATAAAGGGTGTCATGATATCCGTGCCCAACCGGATATCATAGTGAGAATCTCGGCTCATATCAACAGAAAATTAGTGATTAGCGAAAATGAAGATTTTTACCTTTCTTACAATTGTATTTAGGGTAAAACTCTCCTACTATATAAAGGGAAAACTAATTATTCATTTGACACATTGTAACACGGATACCAAGGCAATATGCTTCTATTCTTTCTCTGTTTCTAAAAGCTATTCAAAGTTCTTGTTTTTGTTCATAAATTCATCATAAGTGCAAACTCGGAACCGAAGGCAGGTTCCTCGTTAAGCCATAATAGAGCTCGGGTTCACTCTTATCATTGGTTTGTCCATTTATTACGTTTTTTATTTACTTAATCTAACGACATTGATCACTTGTATTGAATTAATCCACATATCCTTAAAACCGCGTATAAATTAAACTATTATCCGTTTTTAAGGGTAAACAAGCATCTTGCAGAAATGCAGTGTAAAGCTGCGTACAATATTCTTGTGGTCCGGCCCTTCCTCACACCCCGCACATAATGGGCAGGAACGTACGTAGAATTTTTCGTAAGCGGTGTCGAAATTTAGAGAGGCATACAAATGAAGAGTTCACTTCAGTAAAATCATATTTTAGAAAAATAAAATTCAAATACATTAGTACAACTCTCCCCGGCGATCTTTCATTTTTTAAAATGTGATCATAATAGACTCTTTTAATCAATTTCACGACCGCTCACTTTGTTCAATTACTCTTTTTAGGTATGAACTTTGTATATTAGAATTGTTTATTCTTGGCAGTGATATGTGCATAATGGATGCTGCTTCTTTCTAAATTTTTCCAGAAGAATACTAAAAATTAAGAAAAAAGTTGTTAACATGGCGGTTGAGAAGATGAAGAGGCAACTTGTTAAGTTAACAGATTTGAATGTTGTAGCCACTGTTATTTGGGGAGATTTGAAAATTTGAAGAAAGAATGCGAAGTTTTGAAAAAATAAGTTTTGGAGATGATGAACAGAGTATGAAAGTTTGAAGGAAATCTGGGTAGAAACCTGAAAATCACTATGAAAATTGAAGAACAAGGATGAATATGAAGTTTTGAAATAGGTTTGATGATAGCCGGAAAGAACGAAGGTAATAGCTTGGTCAGAAAGTAGAAAAAGAACAAAGGGTGGAACCTTTTATAGGGAAACGGGCGACGCTTCGCATTCAGGGGCAACCAGCCGATGAGCGACACATATTTGAAGTTAGAACGACGTGACTAATGGGATGTTTCGGCTCCTTCGTCGTACCGTACGAAGGAAAGAACCGGAGAACATCTGTCGTTTCCTATTGTTTCGGCAAACCTACTCTCTAAGAAACAAGGGGACTATCTGTATACGGGTAAAGCCGAGTCCAACGAGCACCCCGGTTTCCCGGTGAGGCAAATAGAGCAGGGACGTGAGTGTAAGGAATCGGAATCAAAACCAGGAGCCTCTCATATCAAGGCTCGAGCAAAACACCTACTTTCGGAGCCATTAAGACCACGTTCCCCAGGTCCGGTGCAAGTCCCAAGACGTTGGAGAACATTACCAAACTACCGCACACGACTAATAAAGGGTGTCATGATATCCGTGCCCAATCGGATATCACGGTGTGAATCTCGGCGCATATCAGCAGAAAATTAGTGATTAGCGAAAATGAAGATTTTTACCTTTCTTACAATTGTATTTAGGGTAAAACTATCCACTATATAAAGGGAAAACTAATTATTCATTTGACACATTGTAACACGGATACCAAGGCAATATGCTTCTATTCTCTCTCTGTTTCTAAAAGCTATTCAAAGTTCTTGTTTTTGTTCATAAGTTCTTCATAAGTGCAAACTCGGAACCGAAAGCAGGTTCCTCGTTAAGCCATTAATAGAGCTCGGGCTCACTCTTATCTTTGGTTTGTCCATTTATTACGTTTTTTATTTACTTAATCTAACGGCATTGATCACTTGTATTGAATTAATCCACATATCCTTAAAACCGCGTATAAATTAAACTATTATCCGTTTTTAAGGGTAAACAAGCATCTTGCAGAAATGCAGTGTAAAGCTGCGTACAATATTCTTGTGGTCCGGCCCTTCCTCACACCCCGCACATAATGGGCAGGAACGTACGTAGAATTTTTCGTAAGTGGTGTCGAAATTTAGAGAGGCATACAAATGAAGAGATCACTTCAGTAAAATCATATTTTAGAAAAATAAAATTCAAATACATTAGTACAACTCTCCCCGGCGATCTTTCATTTTTTCAAATGTGATCATAATAGACTCTTTTAATCAATTTCACGACCGCTCACTTTGTTCAATTACTCTTTTTAGGTATGAACTTTGTATATTAGAATTGTTTATTCTTGGCAGTTGATATGTGCATAATGGATGCTGCTTCTTTCTAAATTTTTCCAGAAGAATACTAAAAATTAAGAAAAAAGTTGTTAACATGGCGGGAGTCGAACGTTTTGATCCACAAGTAGAAACAGAATTGCTTCACCAACGGACCAATATATCTATCATGTCACATTGTACCATTTATTATATTTAAACTATATTTTCTTTGACAGTCAGAGTTTAGTGCATCGAAAAAGAAGATGAAAAAGTAGAAATAAGAAGAAGAAAAAGAAGAGAAGGAAAAGAAAATTAAGTAGTGAAAATAGTGCCTGCCAACATAAAAGGTAATATTAACCATTTCCGCCTGACCTTGATAACGCATATACTAACTAAACCTAGCAGGACTTCGACCAAAACCCAATTAACAGGCTGCCAGTAGCTGGAGAGATTAGCTATGGGCAAACAAATTCAGTTATTAAAAATCTTAAAGTCATGATCAACTGTCACATAGTCAATAAATAATAAATGAATGTACATAGGGTTAGTTGATAAGCAAACAAAATCACTCAAATCGGACGTACTCGTTTTCAAGCTCCGCCAATCTAAGCTCAGGTTCAATTGCTGACCATACTACTCAATAATCATAAGAACAACTACTGGATATTTATCATTATTTCGTATCTTAGTTTTTTAATCTATTAACTATTTCAATCTTAAACTAGTTAACATCAAATTCGATTCAGTATTCAAAAGGATTCTGAGAGTGAATCTAATATAAGTAGATTGACATGTTCTCAAAATTTCTTAAATATACTAATTGGCATTCTCTTATGAGCGGCGTGTTCGAGTTCTTTTCGCTTTTATGCGAGAAAGGGGATCACCCTCTAAGCTTAAGTATTCTTCAATGACCGATTGCTATAAGTACCGTGAGAAAAAGGTAAAAGAAACCTATTTAGGAAAGTATAACAGAGAACATGCCATACTCTGTGGATTGTTAAGGCCAAATTACTTTTGCAGCCAAATCCTCCAACTCTTGCCCTATAGAAAATGATAGGGACAGAATTTCACGAGGCAAGCTGAGGGCTTCTGTGGATATAGGACTACTTCCTGGGTACCTTTCAAAATAGCTTTAACTGAAAGAACTATATATATATATATATATATATATATATATATATACACACATTAATTTTACATATATTTTTACTATTATTTTGAGAGCGATTATACAATATCATTTTTCCAAAAAAAAAATGCCAGTGTCGTCTGTTATTAGACCAAACGGAGAAATTCTCATGTGCGAACATTTCTAGGGGTCAACATGGTCCCCATAAACTGATATCTTTTTTTTTTTCAACCATAAACTGATATCTACCACAAAGAAGGGCAACTTATAGTCTGTTTGCCCAATTTTTTTTTACCAAAAGTATTTTTTTAGGCTAAAAGTATTTTATCTCAAACGTTAATGTGTTTGGGAAAAGAAAAAAAAATAATGTTTGGCAAAACTTTTAGAAGGAAAAAAATATTTTTGAGTAGAAGCAGAAATAGTTTTTGAGAAGAAAAAAAAATAGTTTCTCTTTGAAAGCACTTTTGAGAAAAAAAACACTTAGAAGCAGTTTTTAAAAACTTGGTCAAACACAAATTATTGCTCAAAAGTGCTTTTCAAATTAATTAGTTAAATACAAATTTGTTTATCACCAAAAGTACTTTTTTGAAAGTATTTTTGAGAAAAACACTTTTCAAAATAAGTTAATTTTCGCTAACCAAATGTATAAAAAAAAGTATGTTTATTATAATTTTGCCGGCTATGAATTTTGGGAGCGGCTATGTTGTATATTTTTTCCATTAACCAGAAGCGTCTAAGAAAGCTTGTAAGCCTTATCTCAGGCTAACCCATACTTTTTAAATTTTAATAGTGTCTGTCATTCTTTTGATTGTTTATTCACTTGGGTAAAAGCATAGTAAGAGAGAGTGAATTTCTTGGCAGCAAAGTCTTCCTTCTCTTCTTACGAATAATACTCCGCTGAACATGTTTAAAACGATGTGTATGTCTAACATTCCAAAGGTAGAGGTGAATTGAAGATTTTAAGAGAGTGGTACAGTGTACTCCTCTAACAATAGGTAAGAAATCAGCAGAAGTTCACATTTAGCTATGTGTGCTCCTACTACCAACAATATGCATCTGCTCCGATCCCGAGCAAAACTTAATTTTGGAGTTGAAATGAACAACCAAGTGAAGATGAAAAGGGTAACAAAAATCTAACAAGAATGTACTGTCCAAAACGCAGAAAAAAATGAATGTAAACCATCATCCGTAACATCAAATTCTGCCATTTTAGCAACAAAGCATAATTAATCTATACATTCTTGAAATGTATTAGATAACATAAAACAAAGCAATCAATGTTTGTGGTCAACTAGGTCAGAAAACAATGTGCACGTAAAAAATAGAATAAAAATTTACTTGTACTATCAGATCACTAAAAGAAAACTAACATGAAGATAATAGAGGCTCTGTGATCTCTATCGGCCAATTAGGTGCCAGTATGCGGTTAAAGTCGGGCCCGCCTATATGTAGTCAAAGTCGACTCGAGTCTATACGGTTAACATCAAGTTTAACGATTGCTCGATAAATCGGGCTCGAAGCGCATAGGATCGAAGATCGAGCCTGAATGTCATCGAACCGGAATACGAAGCCAGAATGTCCACCCTCGAAGAATACCGAGCCCGTCGAGCCTGACTTCGAGAATGTCTAAGGATGTATCGTCGAACTTAAATGACGAAGGACCGAAAAATCCGTGATAAGATAAGCATCACGGTGGGAATCTCGGCACTGATCAATAGGACCGTTAAATTAGCAAATCAAGAGATATTTTACCTTGTATAGTGATCCTTACCTTATATAATGATTTACCAGATGATGATCTCCCCACTATATAAAGGGAGAATGTAATCGTTTAAAGGGCATCATATTTTTTATACGAATCATCAATAGAAAGAAAGAAACAGTTTATTACTCTCTTAAATCCCTCTATTGTTCCAAGTCTTGCTACAGTCCGTTTCTGCTTAAGAAGGATTATTCAACGGTCAAGAGTATCTAACTTAGTTAGTTTGCTTTTCTTCTATATTTATCCTTTAATTTTAGTTTTCGCTATATTATTCATCATTTGTATCAAATTAGGCCTCATATCCTTAAAACCACGTATAAATTCAATTGTTATCCAAAATTTAGGGTAAACAGTTTGGCGCCCACTGTGGGGCCGAGGATAATAGTTGATACTTGATACAATTTTTTGTCACACACATTGTTTTACGCTTACTCTTTGAAGTAACTTTGATTTTAGGTACAATATGAAAATGTCAAACTCTCGATCGACACCTCTGCAAGTTGATAACGAGTTCGATCACCAAGGCGAAAATAATAACATAGCGCCCGGTAACGGAATTTCGATCGATGTCAACTCACAAGTGGCAATTGATGAAGATCAGCTCACAGGTCTCAGAAATAGCATTCATAGGGAAACTCGATCGATGACGCAACATCCCCAAAATGACGAAGGGGACGGGATCAGTCTCCGGATGATCTTCGAGATGTTGCAAGCCCAACAGGCCGCCATAGCTCAGTTACAAAACCGAAGCCAAATCTCGAACAGGATCAAACTTGGCCCTTCCTGGGGAATTACCCATAGAGATAGATCGATTGCAGGAGGGTTAAATGAGGGAGAATCGGGGGCGAACCCCGAAATTATGAAGATGCTCGAAGAACTAACTAAACGAATAGAATCTAGGGAGAAAAAAATCGAGGCAAATAACAAGAAGGTGGAAACTTACAACTCCAGGGTGGATCAGATCCCAGGAGCACCCCCGATACTAAAAGGCCTAGATTCCAAGAAGTTCGTGCAAAAACCTTTCCCACCGAGCGCGGCTCCGAAACCGATACCCAAGAAATTTTGTATGCCAGAAATCTCCAAATACAACGGAATGACCGACCCAAACGAGCATGTAACCGCATATACATGCGCTATCAAAGGGAACGACCAGGAGGATGACGAAATCGAGTCCGTTCTGTTGAAGAAATTGTCAAAAGGAGCCATGACATGGTATCACAACTTACCCCCTAATTCTATTGATTCGTTTGCTATACTTGCAGATTCTTTTGTAAAAGCACACGCAAACGCCATCAAGGTCGAAACACGAAAATTAGACCTTTTCAAAGTCAAGCAGAAGGATAACGAGATGCTTAGAGAGTTCGTGTCTCGGTTCCAAATGGAACGGATGGATCTACCACCGGTCACAGACGATTGGGTAGTTCAAGCTTTCACTCAAGGGCTCAATGTTCGAAGGTCAGCGGCTTCACAGCAACTTAAACAGAACTTGATAGAATACCCTGCTGTCACGTGGGCTGATGTACATAACTGATACCAGTCAAAGATCAGAGTCGAAGATGACCAGCTCGGATCCCCTTCGGGATCCATTTACCCCATTAGAACTTACGAAAAAATACGGAGGGAAACTTATTGCGAACCAAGATCAAATAGAGAGCGACATCGACCGTATCACGGGGATAGAAAAATCGGCGTATCCGGGCTTCATTCCCCAAGACATGTAAGGAGAAACGATCGAGGTCAGAACAACCGGGGGCCCATGATCAAAAGCAACTTGAAAGGCCCATCGGACATAAAGAAGCACCTCGATTTTCAGAGTATAATTTTAATGTTGATGCTGTCACAATCGTAAGTGCCATCGGTCGCATCAAAAATACTAAATGACCTCGGCCATTGCAATCCGATCCAACCCATAGGGATCCTAATCAGATATGAAAATATCACGGCACTCATGGTCATAAAACGGAAGACTGCCGACAATTGAGAGAAGAAGTAGCCCGGTTACTAGACAATGGACACCTTCGAGAAATATTGAGCGACTGCGCAAAAAATCACTTTGGAAACAGGAATAAACAGACAAGCCAGGAAGAACCTCAACATACGATCAACATGATTATCGGTGGAGTAGATACCCCTCAAGGTCCGATGCTGAAACGCACCAAAATATCCATTACAGGGAAAAGCACACTCGGAATTACTCGGCAGAGGGGAATTTATATTTTAGTAAGGAGGATGCGGAAGGAATTACAAAACCCCACAATGACGCACTGGTAATATCTGTACTCATACACAAAGTTAGAGTAAAACGTGTGTTAATTGATCCAGGTAGCTCAGCCAATATAATTCATGGGTCTCGGAGATAGCGGTAAGCAGAGTCCTAGTCCGAGAAGAACAAGGTACACAATTTCTGATTTATTATGTCAGCAGAACCCTAGGCAAAGCCGAAACAAGATATCCTCACTTGGAAAAACTGGCGCTCGCTTTGTTAAGCGCTTCGAGGAAACTAAAACCGTATTTCCAATGTCACCCCATATGCCTCGTAATGACTTACCCATTAAGAAACCTGATGCACAAGCCCGAGCTCTTCGGTCGGTTGGCCAAATGGGCCATAGAAATAAGTGGGTATGATATTGAATATCGACCTCGAACCGCCATCAAATCTCAGGTGTTGGCGGACTTTGTGGCCGATTTTACACCGTCCCTAATACCCCAGGTCGAAAGAGAGTTGTTAGTTGGGTCAAGAACTCCTTCAGGAATATGGACCCTATGTACATATGGTGCTTCGAACGCGAAAGGATCCGACTTGGCATCCTGTTGAGGCCACCAACTGGTAACACAATTCGACAATCTATTAAGACTGTGAAACTAACCAACAACGAGTCAGAGTATGAGGCCATGATTGGGGTCTTAGAACTAGCCAAAAGCATAGGTGAGGAAGTGATCGAAGCCAAGTAGGACTCCCTTCTTGTTGTAGATCAAGTCAACGGAACGTTCGAGGTCAGAGAGGGACGAATGCAAAGATACTTAGACAAACTACAAGTGACGCTGCATCGGCTCAAGGAATGGACCTTACAACATATATCTCGAGATCAAAACAGCGAGGCCGACGCCCTCGCCAGCTTGGGATCGTCAATCGAAGATGACGAGATCAATTTTGGAAAGGTTGTATAGCGCATGAGGTCGGTAGTGGAAGAAGGCCACGCTAAAATCAATTCGACAAGTCTAACTTGGGATTGGAGGAACAAGTACATAGAATATCTAAGTTCCGGAAAACTCCCCTCGGATCCAAAAGAGTCGAGGGCCTAGCGTACAAAGGCGGCCTGGTTCAGCTTGGCCGATGTTGGAACCCTATTCGGAAGAATATTTGACGACCTACTCGTGATATGTCTGGGACCGGGCGACACTGAATACATTTTAAGGGAAGTCCACGAAGGTACTTGCGGGAACCATTCCTGTGCCGAGTCGCTAATTCGAAAAATAATCAGGGCCAGTTACTATTGGATCGACATGGAAAAGGATGCAATGGAGTTCGTTCGAAAATGTAACGAATGTCAAAGGCACACCCTAATGATCCATCAACCCGAGGAGACACTCCACTCAGTCTTATCACTGTGGCCATTCATAAAATGGGGAATGGACATCAGTGGCCCTCTTCCCTACACACCACGTAAGGCTCAATTTATACTCTTTATGACTGATTATTTTTCTAAATGGATGGAAGCGCAAGCATATGAGAAGGTTAGGGAAAAAGAAGTAATCGAATTCATTTGGGATCACATCATATGTCGATTAGGGATGCCAGCCGAGATCGTATGCGACAACGGGAAGCAATTCACTGGTAGCAAAGTGACAAAATTCTTCGAAGATAACAAGATCAAAAGAATCCTATTGACGCCCTACAACCCCAGTGGGAACAGACAAGACGAATCTACCAACAAAATAATACTTCGAAATCTCAAAAAGAGATTAACCGATACCAAACGGGGATGGAAGGAAATATTACCCGAAGTCCTATGGGCATATCGTACGACCGAAATATCCAGCACCGGAGCCACCCGTTTTTCCCTAGTTTATGGTGTCGAAGCCTTGATACCGGTCGAAGTCGGGGAGCCAAGTGTTAGGCTCCGATATGTGACAGAAGACTCGAACTATGAAGCTATGAATATGAACTTGGAACTGTTGGATGAAAGATGTGAAGCTTTCCTCGTTCGACTGGCTGCTCAAAAACATAGGATCAAAAGGTATTACAACAGAAGGAACGACCTTCTATATTTCAATGTCGAGGACTTGGTACTAAGGAAGGTTACACCAAACACGCGGAACCCGAACGAAGGGAAGCTGGGACCAAACTGGGAAGGAACTTACTGTATCATTAAAATCACCAGAAAGGGATCCTACAAGCTCGGAACCATGAATGGTAAACAACTACCAAACAACTGGAACATAAGTCACTTGAAACGATACTACTGCTAAGGTACGATCCTATTTTTATTTTATTTTATTTCATTTACATCATCGAACTAACATTTGCAAGTATCAAACGAGGTACCCTAAATCGAGGAATACGATATATTAGGTCTGAAAGCACGCGTTGCACTCTTTTTTCCTTGGACCAATTTTGTCCCAAAATGGATTTTACGGTAAGGTTTTTAATGAGGCAACTAGTAAATCATGCTAACTTAGATTTGAAGGCCGATACCAAATCGGTGACGACAATATTCGAAGCCAATCATCAATCGACCCCGAATACTGGGGAGTTGTTTGGCCACTTTAGCTTGGGAAAATATTTCTAGAATCGGAGATCATTAGGATTCAATGTATGGGTCAAACGGCCGAAGGAACCATGCCCAAATAGATTGATCAAACCCTAGCACAAATTGTACACAAGCATGAACGAGAATAAACAAAAGTTTCTTGTATACAAACATCCTTTCTCCGATCAAACAAGCCTAAGGGCCACTTTAATCTTTGTTCGAATAACCACTGCCTCACTCGGGGACTCATCCAAAAAACGAATTTACTCTAGGGGAAGTAAGACCTACTAAGGCATACCCCGAACCTTAAAAGGCTAAGGCCGTTTCGAGTTAGTGGAACTCGAGGGAAAGTAAGACCTACTAAGGCATACCCCGAACCTTAAAAGGCTAAGGCCGTTTCGAGTTAATGGAACTCGAGGGGAAGTAAGACCTACTAAGGCAAACCCCGAACCTTAAAAGGCTAAGACTGTTTCGAGTTAATGAAACTCTGGGGAAAGTAAGACCTACTAAGGCAAACCCCGAACCTTAAGGGCTAAGGCCGTTTCGAGTTAATGGAACTCAAGGGGAAGTAAGACCTACTAAGGCAAACCCCGAATCTTAAAAGGCTAAGGTCGTTTCGAGTTAATGGAACTCGAAGGGAAGTAAGACCTACTAAGGCAAACCCCGAACCTTAAAAGGCTAAGTCCATTTCAAGTTAATATAACTCGAGGAGAAGTAAGACCTTCTAAGGAAAACCTCGAACCTTAAGGGTTAAGGCTATTTCGAGTTAATGGAACTCGAGGAGAAGTAAGACCTTCTAAGGAAAACCTCGAACCTTAAGGGTTAAGGCTATTTCGAGTTAATGGAACTCGAGGGGAAGTAAGACCTACTAAGGCAAACCCCGAATCTTAAAAGGCTAAGGCCATTTCGAGTTAATGGAACTCGAGGAGAAGTAAGCCCTACTAAGGCAAACCCCGAACCTTAAGGGCTAAGGCCATTTCGAGTTAATGGAACTCGAGGGGAAGGAAAATGTATTAACGCAAACCCACAGCTCCAAAAGTTAGAGTCATACCAAGTCAGTAATGCTTGAAAGCTAAGGCATTTCAAAAGTTACAAAATAAAGGAAAAAACTTTGTATATATACATACTGGAAGTCCTTTCTACAAAATCGAGCACTTCAATACACGATATCAAATATAAGAAAATAAAAGAAATGGACACCTCATTCTTCGGATCCGCTTGAGTTCTCGGAATCATCCTCCTCTGGGAAGGCTAATTTTCTGGTTTCGGCCTCGGCTATCTTGGCATCTTCGATCTCCACTGATAAATCAAAGCCTTGAGTGTGGATCTCTTCAAGGACGAGCCGGCGAGATTGCCACTTCATATGATCAACCATATTCCTTGATTGAACTTGAGCGGCTTCAGCATCGGCCTTATATTGGGCCACTAGCTCATTGGCCTCGGCTTTGACCACAGCAACGTCCAATTTAGCCGTTTTCAGCTCGTTATCTATAACATCTCGATCTGAGATGATCATGCTGACTCGAGATTGGAGTTTATCGGTACTCCTAGTTAGAGACTCGATTTTCCCCTTTGCCTCTCCAAGTTGAGGTTCTGCTGAAGCTAACTATGCATGAAAGGTCTCTTTTTCCGAAGCCAGCCGATCCATCCTGCTCCTCCACTCATCTCAGATCGAAGTTGGTTAATCTGATCGAGCTTTTAGTCTACTTTCTCGACCAAGCCAGCATTGTCCTTCCTAGCAAGATCAAGTTCGGCTCGAAGATTCATCATCTCCACTTCGAGCCGTTCATAGCGTCCTGACTCTTCTCGAAATTGTAGAAAGGCTTCGTGATGGAGTATCGAGGCCTGCAAGCATAAAGGAGGATGATACAGTTAGCCAAAACATTGAGGTACAAAACAATGAACATCGGATAAGGCTTGTCAGAAGTTACCCGATTCAGCGCCTATTGAGCTTCACTAAACAGGCAGGATGCATCCACTTCGTTCATTTTGGCCTGATCTTCTTCGGTCACCAAACACCGAAGATAGCTGGCCACACCGACAGGAGCAGAAAGGACCCTAGCATCTTCGGGAATGGTGAAGGATATGGTCTGTTTCCGATCAGGGTAAGCACTCGGAGCAGGAAATCGATCGACCAATTTCAGACCGAAAGAAATCCCGCTTGTATCAGTGAATGAACTTTTCCTCGGTATCTCTAAGTTACCGAGCCCAAGGATGTCTTCCACGGACGCCGAATCCACACCATCGAAAAACCACGGAAAGGGTCTTTCGATCTGTGGTCCCCGCCCGAAGAACGCTCTTTTGCTATTTGGGCCTCATTGAACGTCGATTCCGAGAAAGAAGGCGAGCCTATCAACTCAATGGGACCTAAGACTCCCAGCGAAGCCTTTCTTGCATCAAGGGAAGCCCCAGTTCTTGCCCCTACCTCGGATCCTCCCACTTGACGAAGGTCCGTTTCACTGGCTCCTGGTTCGGAGACCCCTCACCCTTCAGGTTGGGGCGGCTTACTAGCCACAAGGTCAAAGTCCTCGTCTTCCTCGGGTTCATCCCTCAACCGACGAAGTGAGTCCGAAGATAGCATTCGATCACTAGTATTGCCCTTGGGCTTACGAGCAATTATCTTCCTCAGTCTCTTTTTTCCGAGGTCTGAAGAACTAGGGGCTTCTTTTCTTTTCTTCTCTTTCTCCTGCTTCGAAGCAGGGGGCTCACGGGGAACCTTATCGCCCGTGGACGCAGGCCTCATCTCGACGTCCTTTGATAGACATGCAAAGGAAGAGTAAAATGAATTAGAAATCGATAGCATAAGGAGCTCGCTCGAGTGTCAAAGTCCTCATCTTCCTCGGGTTCATCCCTCAACCGACGAAGTGAGTCCGAAGATAGCATTCGATCACCAGTACTGCCCTTGGGCTTACGAGCAATTCTCTTCCTCAGTCTCTTTTTTCCGAGGTCCGAAGAACTGGGGGCTTCTTTTCTTTTCTTCTCTTTCTCTTGCTTCGAAGCAGGGGGCTCGCGGGGAACCTCATCGCCCGTGGACGCAGGCCTCATATCGACGTCCTTTGATAGACCTGCAAAGGAAGAGTATACTGAATTAGAAATCGATAGCATAAGGAGCTGGCTCGAGTGTAAGTTATCTTACCATGATGTCGGGCCTCCAATCGGCCCTTCGAAAGCTCATGCCATGCGCGCTCGGAATATGGTCTCTGGGACACGATCCCTTCGACCCACTCTTTAAGATAGGGAATCGCGGCCGACATCCGAGATACAGCTGCATCATATGAAATTGATGAGAAAAAGGATGAAAAGAAGAACAGTGAGCAAATTGTTAGGCGGGGCAACGCTTACGGTTCATATTCCATTTCTCAGGAAATGGCATATCTTCGGCCGGGATCAGATCCGATGTTTTTACTCTAATATATCGATCACCCAACCAGCCCCAGTCCCTGTCCTCATCGATGCTTGAGAAAGGGGCTTTGCTTGCCGACGAGCAACCGTTATTAACCCCCCTCGGAAGAGTCGGGGGCTGTGCAGAAAAAACAGAGGACCTCTAGAAAGAGTGATGAATTTGGCCCAAGGTCACTTCGTACCTTTTGTAAAAAGCAATAATAACCGGGTCCAAAGGGCCCAACTTGAAGGGGTAAGTGTAAACACTTAAAAACCCTCCACATGGGTAGTGATCTCCTCTTCAAGCGAAGGAACCACCACACACTTACCAACCCAGTTGCAGTCTTCCTTTACCTTATTGAGAACTTTATCTGTAATCGAACAAATATACCTCGCGACCGGCTCACATCGGCCCGATATCGAGGAGGTTTTATCCACTTTAAAGTCAGCCCCGGTCGAACACCCGATTGGTACGAACGCCTTCAGAGGAGGCTTAGCCATGGTCTCCTCAACGTCAACCGGTGGAACGTCATCAACAGGTTGAGAGGAGGAGGGAGTTTGTCTCTGAGGAACAGATTTAGAAGTCTTTGCCATTGTTTTGAACTGGTAAAAAGAAAATCAAAAGGTACAGATGCAAGGGAAGTATAAGTTAAAGATAGCTTGCGAGGAACCTTCAGAGAATTAGAAATTTTGAAGATAAGAGCAATGTAATTTCACAAATAGCATAAACAACTGAATGTTAAGGTGAAAGAGGGTATTTATAGCCTCCCAAAAATGGCGGTTCGCATCCCAAAGCGGCAAAGCATCGACTGACACATACCTGATGCTGCGAAAGGTTGTCTCTGATGAGACATTTTCGACTCGTACGGCATACGTCATAAGTTTACCGTCACGTATTAGAATAGAATTTGGCCCCTCTGATGAGACGTTTCAACTTCCGTGCCACACGCGTCATAAGTTCGTCACTCATCAAAACGAAAATTTACGGCTCACATTATTTCTCGTCGTTACTCTTCGAAAAACGAGGGGACTATCTGTATGCGGTCAAACTAGGGGCCGCCTATATATAGTCAAAATCGGACTCGAATCTATACGGTTAACATCAAGTTTAACGATTGCTCGATAAATCGGGCTCGAAGCGTGTAGGATCAAAGATCGAGCCTGAACGTCATCGAACCGGAATACGAAGCCAGAATGTCCACCCTCGAGGAATACCGAGCCCGTCGAGCCTGACTCCGAGAATGTCTAAGGATGTATCGTCGAACTTAAATGACGAAGGACCGAAAAATCCGTGATAAGATAAGCATCACGGCGGGAATCTCGGCAGTGATCAGTAGGACCGTTAAATTAGCAAATCAATAGATATTTTACCTTGTATAGAGATCCTTACCTTGTATAATGATTTACCAGCTGATGATCTACCCACTATATGAAGGGAGAATGTAATCGTTTAAAGGGCATCACATTTTTTTACACGAATCATCAATAGAAAGAAAGAAACAGGTTTTTACTCTCTTAAATTCCTCTATTGTTCCAATTCTTGCCATAGTCCATTTCTGCTCAAGAAGGATTATTTAACGGTCAAGAGTATCTAACTTAGTTAGTTTGCTTTTCTTCTATATTTATCCTTTAATTTCAATTTTCGCTATATTATTCATCATTTGTATTAAATTAGGTCACATATCCTTAAAACCACGTATAAATTCAATTATTATTCGAAATTTAGGGTAAACAGTGCCCAATAACATGTAACATTAAGCATGAAAGATAAGATTAGTAATCAATAATTGAAGTCTCGATTTTTTTTTTCCTCACCAAACAATTAAAATCTTGTTATTATTAGCATAAATAACAAAATTTCCGTTTATTAACAGGTTTTCGCGAATGTTTCTTTAACCCACAACTAGATTAGTTTCCCTTGATATTTTATTGAAAACTTGTACCATGTGTAACACACAGTGCATCGACCACCACCAACAAAAAAGGGTAATTTTAACCGACTATGACGACCATTTGTGACTTAACCATCATATCACAAACTAAGCAACTTAGCATACTCGTCTTTGACTAATAACGCATTAACAGGCTGCCATTAGCTGGAGATCAGCAACTGAATAAACAATTTCAGTTATCAAAATCTTCAACTCATGAAAAACTTGTCTCACCGTCCATAAATAAATAGTGAATCTATTTTAGGTGATAGATGATAACCAAACAAAATTCATTTAAAACCGGACCTACTTTGTTTCTCACCCAATCTAATCCCATGTCCAACTGAATAATGCAAAGAACGACTACTACCTAATATTCTCATTACTTCCCAATATATTGTTACTCAATCTATCAATCGAAACTATATTTTAATCCAAAACTAATTAAAAGTCTAAACCATATGAATTTAGTATTATTTTTCCGTTCAGTTTAGATCAATTCAACATAAACAAATTCAGTAGTTTGATGAAGTATGTCAAAATACCATGTTTTTAAATTCTTGAAATTAATGTTTTGGCAAATATCCAAAAGAAAATCCTCTCTGAAATACTCATCAGCTGTTAAAAATGTTCAAATTGCACATTGATTGATTGATTTCTTGTTCATAATATTAGTCAAATATTAATTTAAGGCAGCAGTTTCATCAGTAGAAACGGGACTTTCAGATCTCAATATTTTGTTCTAAATTTTCATGGTTGGTGGAATGGATATTTCAATGCATTTTCCTGATCAGAACAATAGATACTTTTTTCAATTACTTTTCTCTCCTCTCTCTCTCGCTCTCATCTGTACATACTGCAAAATTATTTTTGTGTAGACCCGAGATTGGAATTCTACCGAAGGCATAAAAAAAGATTTAACCAAAAAAGAAAGACCACTACGATCTTGCATTGCTTCCTCCGTCTCATTTCAACATCATTTCGCTGAGCTGCTGTCTTTGTTATATCAACATTTCCCAACAGTAATCTCACATAATCGTCACTCAATCTTGCTAATGCCAATACGCTTAACTACTGCATTTCTTATTGCATCAGTTTGCATGCAAATCCCATTGTGTTCAACACCAGACATGTAATTCCGTACTTCCTTTCTTATCATATCTTGTAGAACTCCCAAAAACTCTGGAGTGAAGAACTGTTTCTCTCCTGATTTGGGTAAAGCTGGTGCACAAAAATCATAACTTGGATTTGTTTGAGGAACCTGAGCCATGAAAGCAGCCGTTGGTGGCGGTACCGGTTTATCAACCGGCGGCAAAGCCAAAGGAGGACGTGGTGGTAGTGGTGGTGATTGAGGAGGCTGAGTTTGCTGGGTTGGTTGTGCAGTCTGATTCGAGGTTTCACAGGTTCCGGATCCGGGTAGTGAGAGGCAAAGAGAAGTGGGTGGGTCGGGTATAAATGGAGCACTTTCAATCTGTTGAGCTGGAGGAGGAAGAGGGAAAATCCCGCCGGTTCGGGGGACAGGTCTATAAACAAGCGATTGGGGAAAACCCGAAAGACTCGAATCACTCAAGTCGGATCCGGAAGGGCTACCCGGATTCATACCAGAAGAAAATTTGGTACTAGGACCTACACTAGACGATCTTTTCAAAGGCTGTTGAGGAGTCTCAAAGCTTAAATCTTCAGACATGGAACAACACTTACGTTTAAGAGTAGAGTTCCAGTGGTTCTTAATAGCGTTATCGGTCCGACCCGATAGTAAACGGGCAATAGTAGCCCATTTGTTACCGAACTTAGCGTGGGCCCTGATGATGGTTTCATCCTCCTCTGGAGTGAAAGTACGGTGCTCCACTTGAGGGGAAAGCTGGTTACACCATCGGAGCCGGCAGGATTTTCCGGATCGACCCGGAACCGATTTGCTTATTAAAGACCAGTTTCTGGGCCCATGTTTCTCCACTAGACTCTGCAATAGCTCGTCCTCTTCAGGACTCCATGGACCCTTAATCCGATCCGATTCTTTTCTCTGTGAAATCGCCGCCATGGCAACTGGTAACCGTCAGAAACAGGTAAATCAGATAGATTATGACAAACCGAAATCGAGAGATTACCGGCGATAAACAGGGAGTGAAGGAAATATTTACAATTTGACGGTGGTGGGAGGCGGAGCCTCGCCTTTACTGAACGAAGACTTGTGGGGGAGAGTGGAGGGTTTATATACTACAAGAGGCAAAGAGGATAGGGATGACCGGTTGAGGAGGTGGAAGTGACCGGTTAGAGAGAAGCAAAGGCAGTTACTACTATACAGGCTGGCAAAGGACACGCGTCAAGAGATGAAGGGTTCAAATAGACACCTATATATATCACATTACGAAAATCTCGGGAATTTTGAATTTATTTAATTAAGGAGTAGTTAGTTTTAAATTATGGGTAGAGATATTATGGAAAAAAAATTCAAATCACCGACCGTTTTGGAAGTTAATAATAATTTTATTTTGAAGCGTACGTACGGTTAAGGGCAGATGAGTGGATGGGCTTTGACTAAAGCCAGGCTGGAGAGCAGTTTCATGGGCTTTGATATTTTCCTATTTTTAGTAATATTGTTTTTCAATTTTTTTAAAAAATTTGGGTGATGAGCTGGCACAAGACGACAAATAACCGTAGTTGAGTCGGAGGACGAATGGTACTAATACTCTGAGGAAGCCAGGCTGTAAAACCTGACCCATCATAACGGCCTTCGTGCCTACCTCCACGTGCCAGTCACACGCGGCCACTTTGAACTGCCGTAACCGACTTTAACGTTTTCCTTGATTTAATTAATGAAGATCAGATTAGACTTTTGAACAATTAATTAACTAATTAATTACTATTGCTACCTAGATTTAGGAAAAAACATGTCACGCGACTTATATGGTAACGGAAAGGATGTTTCTCCACTTCTCTTCATCAAAAAATGAGCGAGCGGATTTATAGATGGAGTTTCAACTCAATTGTTTCAAAAGCACTAGCTTTAAATGATTTCGAAATTTAGTTTTTCTCCTTATATATGCTTAATAGAGCTTTGAAGATCGTCAACGATGCATAAAGTAAAAAAATGAATAGTATTTGCTCTATTATTGTCATTATCAATAGGCAATAGCCAGCCTCTTTGTTGTGGATTGGTCGTTACTCTTTGAAATTTATATGTATACTATAAAATTTGTGGTTTGGTGGTCTCAAGTAACCACCACTGTTACTAACGTGTTTTAAATGTGGCGAATGAAATATCTTCAGTCATCGAAAACCACAAATTAAACGGCACTCATTTCAGCTTCATGCAATGAATGGACTGTGTGTTGTCCTTTCCGAGATGTACCTTTGCCTAATATCTGTCTGCCAAGTGTTTGGATATGTAATTAAAGACTTTACTTTAGGCTACCTCTTATAAATAACCACAAAATAGCAACAAAGAATGCAATTATCTCTTTTATTATTCTTGCACCATTATTTGGAAGAAACTTCTCTTTTCGGCTAAAAATGTCTCAATAAGCATTGAAATTAAATTTAGACTCATACGCATAACAAAAATTTTAAGTTTACGAATTTTAGGTTCTAGAAAAAGGTAACTTATTGGGTTCTAAAAAGTTGTAGCTCTGCCCCAATTTATACTGGGCAAAACGAACTTTTATTGTCGTCCAAATGTTCGCATTTGGCTTGCCTTATGCCTTTTTGGACAGCTTTATTAATCATGTTTTTCTTTGATAAAAATCAATAAAATCTTTACGAGACACCTCCTCCGAATAAAATTCAATAGGAAGGACGGAAAGTTAATCTAATGACATTTATCCTCGTCCAATGCTTACGTTATGTTTGGTTAATCTAATTTTTAAGCAGCACTACTCAAAATTGGGAGGAGTCAAATCAGTTTTCAATTCATCTCCCTTTAACTATGATAGTACTAAGAGATTTAATTTGTTTTATAGAAGTACTATATTATATTACTTTGAGTATAATCATAAGTTACTCCAGTTGTTCACTTATACGTGCCCACTAAGAGATTTAATTTGTTTTATAAAAGTACTATTTATGTTACCTTGAGTATAAACATAAGATACTCTTTCCATTCACTTTTATTTGTCCACTATTCTAAAAATAGATTTTCACTTTTACTTGTCAGTTTTAGCATATCAAGAGAAGACAAATTCTTTTTTTTTCTGTTAGACCCACAATATTAATTACTCATTGCAAATTATTTTCTCAAATCCATTAAAAATATGCATCAATTAATATGAGTATCATGATAAATTATGCACTTCATTGTGCAAAGTATAATGGACAAGTAAAAATGAACGAAGGAAATAATATTTTATTTTTAATTTCCATCATGTTTCTAGACGGTTGAATTAACCATAATTAAGTTTTACAAGTCTAGGTAAAGTAAAAACTCATAACGGGACTTAACTTGTTTGGTAATGGGTATAATCATGCAAAATGTTTTCCTTGATAGTATTGTTTACCAGCTTCTTTCAAAAGCTACTAATAACTAACTTATTTTCTCATAATTGTTGTGTTGGAATATAAATGCTTACATCCCTCTGTTGTCAATTGTTAGTATAACTGGCTTTTATATTTGATAGTGCTATTTTGTTCTCTTTAATATTCAGCTAATTTCTTTGGTGCTAAGGGTTGTTTTTTAATTTTATTCTGTGTGTGTGGGGCGGTGACGTACGCAATATTTTTTCCAAGGGTGTCACCATTTTAGATCATGAACAAGTAAGCAAATATATTAAAAAATATATATAATTTGAATCATATTAATAAAACTCAACTCAAGTATATTACTATAACTCTTCTTGATAAAATTTTATTTTTTGAAATGCATTCAAAATAAGCTCATTAGAGATAATACTAAATGCTTTTTTCTACATAAGGCACCAAACATTCAATTAAAACTCATCACTCATTTGATTTTGCAAATTATTTCTAAATAAATTTATCGTCGAGAATAAAGTTGAAGGGAAAAAGAAAAAGAAAATAGTCGAACTACTTATGGAAGCAACATCATCTTTCCATATTCAAATAAAGTTATGTCGCTTAAGAGGGCAAATATGACTCTCGACTCGTCAGTCAAGGTTTTGTTAACAACTAAAAGATCAATGGTTCAAACCCAGCTAGTGTATCTTTTTTGTTGATTAAGCACAAGAATTTTAAAATAAAATTGATGTTGTCTAGCTTCGAACTCGCGATCTTGTTTGCTAAATTGAGGCACTCAACCACACGACTTGCTTAGCTCCTTATTTCAAGTGGAGTCATTTTATTTAATTAATTCAAATTTTTGCTTCGATATGCAAGTAAAATTTCTGGACAAAGCGATATCAGATGACACCGTTTTGCCTGAGCTAGATCTGCCCCAGGAAGGGAGGAGGGATGTGTTTCGTTAAACGTTAACTCGTATTTTTTGTTTGTACATACTTTTGTGTTATTTACAGGTGCTTATCAGTCCTAAACAAAGTTTTATCAAAAAAATATATAAAGATTGGGAAACAAAAGAGTTAGACAAGTTGCATATTATCACTCTAAACTACGTATTAATTAGTATCACTTGAATCTTGATTGTGCTGATCAATCTAGCCAATACTTAAGCTTTTGTAACTCAAGACCTAGTTCATTAACATCCTCATTTAATATAACCATTAACCTCTACTTTTTTTAGTCTCATTCTAAATATCATCATAACCCAATGAATTAGTGAATAAATTCTGCTCATTTTGCTTCTCCATTTTCCCTTTATTTTTTCTCCTATATGTTACTACATAATTTTACAATTTTTTCAGTTACAGCCAATATTTTCAGCCGTAACTGTTTAGACAAAAAACAAATACAGATTTTTAGGCCAATGAAATCTTTACCTTGTAGTTAACAAATTAAGATAGGTATTTCGGAACTACATGATTTCAGGTCCAAATATTGATTGCTAAATATCCTTTTTATAAGATGAATTTAACTAAACTGTTTACTTTTTACACACAATTATACTACAGTACATTGTTTTCCCAGGAAAAAAAACAAAATTTAGGACAGCAATGAGGGAGAATACATAGTGATGATATTATCGAAGAAAAAGACATTGCAATTGATGCATTATTATTATAGTTGTAATATCTTTTTCTATCGTATGCATAAAGAAGTGTTGTCATAGATATTTTGATACTCCGAATTATACTTTTCCTTTTAGTCAGCTATTTTCGTGATTACTCCATTTTCTATTGAATAGACATGTATTTATTGGCGTTCAGGTAGCAAGCAAGTTCTGTTGTTTCCTTTGTTTTTTTATTTATTTTTATTTTTATTTTTTTTATTATCATCGCAAACAATGTGTTTTTAGATATTGTTTTGAAAAAAGTTGTTTTTGGGTGTTAGAAGACTTGTTTCTTCAAAACAGCCTGTGGCAGTGTTTCAGTTCAGTTAGATAACAAGTTAATATAGTACAAGAACACCTAATTCGACCCGCATAATTAAATGGTTTAATAATTCAAAACTTACGATTATTATCTTTGTTTGCTTAATG
This sequence comes from Nicotiana obtusifolia, assembly GCA_002018475.1. Classification (NCBI taxonomy): domain Eukaryota; kingdom Viridiplantae; phylum Streptophyta; class Magnoliopsida; order Solanales; family Solanaceae; genus Nicotiana; species Nicotiana obtusifolia. The sequence goes on along the minus strand of MCJB01017367.1, from coordinate 52,709 downwards.
CAAGGTAAATTATCATTTCAGTATAACAGAATTAAGTTAAATGGGTTCGCATTTATGGGTATGATTTAAAGTTAACATGCGGTGTTTTTAGCTTTAGTTTGATTTATGTTTCGGTAAATTCTTAGTTTTCTCTTCTATAATATTATTGAATTAGTTCACGTCTCTTTTTGAGTTCTCTCTTTCATTTATTCTAACTTTAACTTAATTATCGCGCGAGTAAGTAAGGTAGTATTAAGATGTTTAGTTATTTTTTCCCCTCCATTTTGAGCAATTTCTAAAATATTCTCTATTTCTCTTAAATGTAATGTACAATTAAAGTTAATCGATTCTTAGAGGATACTATTAATTTGACTAGAGAGACACTCCTTGTCAATTGTAAAAAAGAGACATTGTTTTCCAAGTAATACCCTTACCATTTGAAACCTTATCTAAATAATTTAAAAAAGAAGTTCACCGAGAAGCAAAGTATTATTAATATTTTACATAGGTGTGAAACTAAATATAAAAAAGATTAACACGTCTCTAGATTATTGTTAAACATAGATTAATTATTAGTCAATTGGTTAGTTAGTCTGTTATTAGTTGTTAAGATGGTTGCCAGTTGTACAGGTTGTTAGTGGCAGTTACTTGCCAGCTCACGTTTTTTTCATTACTGTTATTATTTCCCTTCCTTGTATATGAAACTCCATCAGAGAAATTAATAGATTGAGATTCTTTGTCTTATTTCCCTGTTCTTCTTCGTGCATATGTTCCATCTAGGAGCTTTCACTGAATCTCTAGTGAAAGCTCGAGTTCATTTATAGTCAAGTCTATAAGTTTGACATGGTATCAGAGCCTAACAGCTTCATTTCTGGTAATTGTTGTCCTTGTTTTGATCGATCAATTCTCTGATTTTACCCAGGACATGCAAACCTAAATTCGAGTCGATTTGGTATCATCTACTGCGATTTACAGTTCTCACTTACAAATTACTCGATTTCTTCTTTGAAACTTCAACTTAATCGATTTTGCCATGGTAATTTTAGATGAGAATGAACAAACTAGTGGTCTGGAATCCGTCAATTTGCCAGCTGATGGTGGGCAGTCACGTGTGGATTTGAGTAGCCCTTTCTACATGCATCCTTCGGATAATCCCGGTCCTATGTTAGTATCAGTTCCTCTTTGTGGAGTTGGTTACAGATCGTGGAGGAGGAGTGTTTTGCGTGCTCTTTCTGTGAAAAATAAGGTAGGGTTCATCAATGGAGAGTGTAAGAGACTAGATCTAGAATCACACAAATTTTGACTGTTGGAGAGATGTGATCATATGGTGACCTCGTGGATTTTGAACTTATTATCTAAGGAAATTGCAGATAGTGTCGAGTATGTGAACGAGGTTACAGAGACCAAACCTATGGTGCAAAGTTGCACCAGATTCAGAAAGAAATCAATGATCTTTCTCAAGGATCCCTCGACATCACAGGGTATTACACTAAGATGAAGAAGTTATGGGAAGAACTAAGCAACTTAAGTGCCAAAAATCAATGCACTTTCATTGCACTTGTGGGGCTAAGGAGAGCATGCACAAGATAGAGTACGACAGAAGACTAATACAATATCTCATGGGCCTGAATGAGGTCTACACTATAGTTCGAGGATACATCTTAATGATGAATCATTTGCCTTCAGTGGCACAGGCTTTTTCTCTATTGGTACAGGAGGAGAAACAAAGGGAAATTAGATCTAGCAATCAACTCTCTATAGAATCAACTAGCTTAAATGTAAACACGCCAAGGCAGAACAACTACGGGACCAATTACTCTCCTAGCAACAACTATAATAGTGCAGGAAAGGCAAGGCCAATGTGTGAGCACGGTAATAAGCCAGGACACACCAAAGAAAGGTGCTACAAGTTACATTGATACCTTCAGGTTCGAATCAAAACTTCAAAGAGAATAGTAATTTTGGCCATCACAATACAAATTAGACCTTTAATGCAAATAGAACTTTAAGCCCAACAATGGCTTTAACAGGGTAAATAGGATAGTTGCAAATGTTCATGGAGCTCAAATGGATATGCTATCACATGATGAATCTGGTACATAAAAGGATAGTCAAGGTGTTAATTTGACTCAGGAACAATATAGGCAGATTATGATCCCCCTGGAACATTTTCAAATGGGAAATGGAGGAGAAAGCACAAGCTATGTGAATCTAGCCAATGCAACTACCAACTTTGAAGGTATTGTCGCATGCACATCTTCTATTGACTTTAGTAAATTGTCGTGCAATTATTTCAAAAATAGAACTGACTTATGGATATTGATTCAAATCACATGACCTTCAACAAATCCCTATTGAGTAAAATTATAACCTTAGCATACCCACTCCTTGTAATTCTTTCAATGGATATAAAGCAAGGGTAACACAGATTTGTAGTATGGCACTTGTACCTGAGATCACCATAGACAGATTATTATTTGTACCTTCCTTCAAATACAATTTGATTTCTGTTCATTCCCTAACCAAACCTGAAATTGGTTGCCTTTTCTAACAATTCATGTCTTCTCCAGGCCCCTCCAATGAAGAGGCCTCTGGTGATTAGTAAGGCCATGGATGGCATGTACTTCTTATGCCAAAGTGTCTGCAGACCAAGCAATACAAATGCTACAATCAGTGTTCTTCCTCTGTCAAGCTGTTGTGCTTGCAACACACAATGTCACCTTCACAACACTGTAAATAACTCATTACTCATGAATAAGTGTGCTCCTCTTTCAACTTAAATAGTTCACTTGCTAGCAATAGTGAACAACTTCTTACTTTGAACTCTTATATACCTGTTGGACATAATGTGAATGTCTTATGGAACAATAGACTTAGGCATGTACCCTTTGTCAAGATGAGGAGTACTAACTCAATACCTGCCAGTTTTTCATCTAAACAGCCTTTCCTCTGTTCAATTTTCCTCCATGGCCAGACAAGAAAGACTTTCCTTTCCCCAGAAAACCAACATTACTACCAAAATATTTGAATTGTTGCATGTAGATCTGTGGGGACCTTACCAAGTAACAACACATGATAACCACGGATATTTCATCACCATGGTGGATGACCATAGTAGATCCAACTAGACTCACCTTCTGTCATGTATAAAAATACTCTTCAAGCCATTAAAGACTTTGTAGCCTTGGTAGAAAACCAATTCAGCACTAGAATCAAAACCATTAGATTAGATAATGGTCTGGAGTTCACCAATGCAGAAGCCAACCTCTTTTTTCAGTCCAAAGGTTAGTGCACCAAATAACATGTCCCTGTACACCACAGCAAAATGGCATAGTAAAGAGAAAACACAAATACTTACTAGAAACTGCTAGAGACCTTCTTGTCCAATCAAAATTACCAACTAAACACTGGGGTGAGTGATTCTTTGTGCAACCTATATAATAAATAGACTTCCATCTAGTATCCTGCATAACAGATGTCCATATGAACTCCTATACAAAAGGAGACCTAAATACTCACATGAGAAGTTTTGGGTGCTTATGCTACCCTACAGTTCCTAAAACTCATAGGGACAAGTTTAAATCTAGAACTATCCCTCATGTCTTTGTTGGATATCCATTGATACAAAAGGATAGAAGGTCCTAAATCTGGCCATCAGGAAAATACAAATTTCTAGAGATGTAACTTTCAATGAGTATGTTTTCCCCTCTTTCATGCATGACAACACCAACACTACTTCTTTTCCATCAGTTCTTAATTCCGTTCCTTTTATTGACTGTTTGGATGTTGAGCCGGAACAACACACTAATGAGCACAGGTCGAATGTCACACAACCTGATGTACCCTCTAACCACTCTTCTCCTAACCAAGTCTCACATGATCACTCTCCTGCACCTAGCAGTTCTACAGTCATGGATCATCACTCCTCTATACCTGATGACCTCCTACCCTGTATAATTGTACCATCTGCATCATATGTTGAACCTATAAGGTCCCTCAGAGAACATAAACACTAGTGCACTTAAAAGATTATGTCCATTCCATCAAACTTGAAAGCTAAGGATGTTTCCCTACATGTCCTGATAACCCTTTTTCACTTAAGGCTTTATTCTCTAGCCATAATTCCATACACGCTGAAGCACTGACCCGTAGTAGTCATGTTCTTGTAAGAAACATTTGTCATGACAGGGAACCAACTTCATATGAGGAAGCTGCTGTCAATCTTACTTTGCAGGTAGCCATGTATCAGGAATTTGATGCCTTATACACCAATCACTCATGGGATATAGTGCCTTTGCCTCTTGGCAAGAAAGCCATATGATGCAAATGGGTGTACAAAGTAAAACATAGGGCAGATGACAATGTTGAGAGGTTCAAGGCAAGATTGGTCGTGAAGGGATACACAAAACAAGTTGAAATTGACTACACATAAACATTTTCTCCTATGGTAAAGATGATAACAGTCAGAGCTTTAACTGCAATTGCAGTTAAAAAAGGCCGATCTATATCACAACTTGATGTCAATAATGCATTCCTTCATGGTGGCCTCCATGAAGAGGTGTACATGGAGGTTCCACCAGGCTTGGAGGTCACTAAGTCAGGCCTAGTTTACAAGTTAAACAAGTCCTTATATCGTCTGAAACAAGCAAGCAGTCAGTGGTATGCTAAATTGAGTGAGGCACTGCGTTCCAGAGGTTATACTCATTCCATGCTTGACTACTCCCTATTCTACAAGAAAGAAGGCACTAATGCAGTTTATGTAGCAATCTATGTAGATGACATAGTCCTCACTGTCACACCTCCTTTTTCCCGAGTTTCAATTAAAGTACATTGTTCGAAATGAAATTATTTATTTAATTTAGAGTCGCCACTTGGAATAATTATTATGATGTCTCAAGTCACCAATTTATTTTAAAATTCCAAATCGAGGAAATTGACTCTAGTTATGGTCCGCTAACATAGAAGACCGGGTAAGGAATTCTGCTAACTTGGGAGAAAGTGTGAGGCACTCCAGAATTTCATAATTTTAGCACGGTCGCTTAACAATTAATACTTGGTCTAATTATCTAATTTAATACATATTTAAAACCTATTGTGCATTTTTAACTTTCCAACCGCTTTTAATAGAATTTAATTGCTTTTAGGATTTATGGAGTTTATTTGAATAAGTCGCGATATCGCGCACTTATTGTTTTTGTACAAATTGCGAATTGCGTCACGTGAAACGCACCCGCAGTTTACAACACGTTTATTATTATTATTATTATTTGAAGTTGGGATCAAGTCACGTGAAATGCACACTTGAGTTGGGATTTACGTATCGTGGCCGTGCCATGGGAATAGTACTCATAGTCACGATGATTTATTATTTAATCGCGCCTAAAGCAAACTACGATATTCGGATATTATTCGTTCTCTATGTTTCAGATTAACTACAAAGGTCATGAATTATGAAAAATAATTGTTGAAATAAAGATTTAGTTATTTCATACTGCTAAGAAATTTAACATGTCAAATTGAGTTTACATGCTTGGGTTAATACTTGAAAATTGTGATGAAGCAACCACGATGTAATTACTTGTTCAAACCAACAATTCAACAAGTTAAAATGAGACAAATCAATTGAATCATTGTTATCATACAAATGGAAATAAATATAATAGTGGACTATCATTCTTTTCGTCCAGGCCAAATTATTGGGTTCAACATCTCAAGCCTAGCAACCTGAGGTCCAGACTTGCTTAAGCAACCCCAGCTGTGCTAATTTACAAGTCTGGCCCAATTCATGCAGATCCCTGATGGAACAAGTTCGGGAAAAAAAACGTTACGCACTTAAATTTTCAAATCAAGTACCATGAACTTAAATCAGAATATGTAAAACTATATTTGAGTTACAAATATAGCCTACTCTATATCTACTGATCATAGTATGGTTGTTTTACACTAATAGCCAAACCCCAACTCATATTTTTCATTCTATTTCTCCGCATTCCTTCAATGAGGCACTGACTTTATCACCTGTTCAATTCTGCTTTTCTTCTTAAGCTGATTCCTAAAGCATAAAAGTTGTTCTCATCGAATCACACAAAACACCCGAGTTAATTCCAGAATCATATAAGCTCGATTGATTTTTAGTGGTCATGCTTTAAACTCAGTTAACTCTTAACATCAAGAATTGCATAAACAAGCTAAAAATCATATTCATTATGAAACTAAATCTGTCATTCGAATAGCATGTTATAACAGCTCAATCAAAGATAAACCAATCTAAAATCGAACATCCTGGACACATGAAATCAGATACGGATACAACAAATCATTCAACTCTTCATTAACACATTCAAAAAAGTTACAGAGAGAGTTTCACATACCTAGAAGCAGAATCAATAGATGAACTTGACAAATAAGAGTTAGAGATGGAAAGTGAAAATCCAGCCAACAAGAAACAGCATCAAGCTCATATTCAAACAATAGTTCCAGAATTTAAAAGCTACTCGAAATCCCAAAAAGAAGATGAAGCAAAACCATAAGAAATTGGAAGAACAAAACACCTTTGTATCTTTCTTTTTTATTTTCTGTTTTCGGTATCTATTTTTGAACTTCATATTTGTTTTCAAAAGAAATCAGTGTGGATGAAGAAAGGAATGTGAAGTTTCTGCAGAGAATTCGTGTGTGAGTGAAGGAGTATGTATATCAATGAATTCCCCCAATTCTGTCTACAGGAGTGTGTATATATACTAAGTGTTAAAACATGAAAGAGAGTCTATGAGGGGAGGGATTATTCAGTTGAAATCCGGGGAAATCAGAGAGGGGAGGGAATATCTGTAACTGAAAAAAGCCAGCTGCCTATTTGCAGTTATCTCTTTTCTTTACCCCCTTTCTTCTTTTATTTTCTACTCCCAAAGCCCCCAAAGTCTGATTCCTTTTTCAAAGCAACCCCCTTCTATTCCTTTATCTCCTTAATTTACTTTTAGCTTCTTTTCTTTGACCCTGACAAACTCAAAAGATTTGGGCCAATTGACTACCACACCTAAGCCTAAACTTACTGACTCGAAACCAATGAGCCTACCTGTCAAACAAGAGAGGTCCCCATTAGTCCAAGCAATACCAACTCGAGTGACCGAAACAGAAGAAAATTTCAAAACGGAAAAACTGTGGCTCTTAACACTAAATGAGTTAAAATTAACAAGTAATTAAATAACTCTAAACATGAAAACATAGAACTAGTTATTTGTTAAATCCTATTATACTAACATGTAAAAGAAAATGACAAAACAAGAGAAGAGGGAAAAGAAGAAAGGAAAAAACGAATGTTACCTGAACAAAGCAAAGAAAGTTTTTCCGGTAATGTTTTAGTCAACCATCGAATCCGAATACTTTTCGAAATGAGCCGAAAGTAACGGCAATCGATTGTTCTCACTAGAACAATCGATTGGCATGAGTTTCGGGTCGAATCGCGTTCTGAAACTTCAAGAATTGAAAAGGATGAAATTAGGTTTTTCTGGAGGTTCTTGGATCTTGAATTCGTGGATTTTGGAAAGGTTACTAGGGAAGTTGGTCATGGATTTGATACGAGGTGAAGCTGAGGATTGTAGGGTGTTAATTTGGGGGTGATTGGGGTAGTGGCCGCCGGTGGAGGAATTTGGGGCGGCTAGGGTTTTTGAGAGGATTTGGGAGGGATGAGGAAGATGAGAGAATGAGGTCTTTTGGGGGGTGGGGGAGGGGTTTAGGGTTTCGGACAGTTAAAAGGGATAGGGAAAGGGAGTTCTGGGCCATAGGATCGTAGGAAATCAACGGTTGAGATCGAATATCAAAAAAACGGGGTCGTTTTGGATGCTTGAAGGCTGGACCGGGTGAAGTGGGTTGGAGCAGGTATAACGGGGTAAGAGCTAGACCCAAAGACTGGCCCAAGTTCGAATTTTCCCTATAGGGCCACTCTTTTCCCTTGTTATTAGGCTTTGCACAATTAGCCACTTTAAACTCAAAATAGCACTTAGACTCAAATTGCAAAATCAAACCTCTTACTACTTTATCTATTAATTAACTAACTAATTACCTTAACAATAACTAATAAAAGAAAATTATTAATTTGAAAGCCAAAAACTAAAAATGTAAAATGACTAGGGTATTTTTGTGATTTTCATTTATCAATTATGCAATTAATATGTGATTAAATCCTAAAAAGGCAATCAAAATCTAAAAATACTATGCAATAAAAAATTAGACATTTTAATGGTATTTTTTAATAATTTTAAATATATGACAGGCACGAGAAATGCAACTACAATGCAAATAAACAATCAAAAAGGAATTCCTAAAAACTATAAAATCAAGAACAATTAAAAAAAGTTCATTTTGTGAATTTTTGTAGGACTATTTTTTTAGAGCAAAAATTGCGTGCTCACACTCACAGATACTGATGCAGTAGAGCTGGATCAATTGAACGCCTTTCTTCGTGCCAATTTCAAGTTAAGGACCTTGGTAGGCTGCACTACTTCCTAAGAATGAAAATGTTGTGCAAAGAAGATGGTGTAATCATATCACAAAGGAAGTTTGCATTAGCTCTCTTACAAGAGTATGGTTGCTTTTCCCATAGTAGTTTTTCCTCCCCACTAGATCCTATTGTCAAGTTGAAAGCAAATGAGGGTGCCATATTGCAAGATCCAACCTATTATAGAAAATTAGTTGGAAAACTCAACTTCGCAACTAACACCAGACTAGACATTGCCTATGGGGTCCAACATTTAAGCCAATTCATGCAGGATCCCAGAGAACCTCACCTTAAGGTAGCGGTTCACCTTCTCAGATATCTGAGAAATGATCCAATGTTGGGAATATTTCTTTCCAAAGAAGAGGACTACACTGTGAGAACATATTGTGACTCTGACTAGGCAGTATGCCCGGATTCTAAAAAGTCTGTTAGTGGTTATATTGTCTTGCTGGGCCTCAGTCCTGTTAGTTGGAAGTCCAAGAAGCAAGAAACTGGTTTACTATCTTCTGCAGAAGCAGAGTATAGGTTGCTTAGAAAAGTTGTAGGAGAATTATTATGGTCGAGAAGACTGTTTGAAGAGTTGACTCTTCTTTTTCCTCAACCAATTGATGCATATTGTGGCAGCCAATCTGCATTGTATATTGCCAGAAATCCTGTTTTTCATGAACGAATCAAACACATCGAGATTGATTGTCACTTTGTGCGTGACAAACTTCAAGAAGGCCTCATCTCCTTACACCACATTACTACCAGTGATCAATTAGTAGATGTCCTAGCTGAAGCTTTGATTGGTATAAAGCATTCTGCTATATTGAGTATGTTGGATGTGCTTCCTTCACTTCCAACTTAAGGGGGAGGGGGGATGTTATGACATAGATTAATAATTAGTCAATTGGTTAGTTAGTTAATTAGTTAGTTAGTTGTTAAGATGGTTGCCAGTTGTGCAGGCTGTTAGTGGCTTACCAGCTCATTTTTTTTCATTACTGTTATTATTTTTCATTCTTGTATATAATACTTCATCAGAGAAATTAATAGATTTTTCCCATCTCCCTGTTCTTCTTCGTGCATCTGTTCCGTCTAGAAGCTTCCACCGAATCTCCAGTGAAGTTCAGCTCGAGTTCATCTACAGCTAAGTCTCTAAGTTTGACAAATATATATATAAGGTAATATTTGAGATTTTGATTTTTAGACCTTGGTCTTATACGAATCGTCGCTTAATAAGACCAAGTTTCGTTTGGGATGGATATTGATACATATAATTTCTGTTTGTTTTGTATAATTATAGTATTCCACTCTATCGGTAATCCATAATCAACATTCTTTCACATAGTCTAATAGAAAAAACACGTAAACAAATAAATAAAAATCAACGTAGACATTGAACATATATAAATACAGTCTTAAATAATTTTTGTATCTAAGAGTGACTAAGACATATTTAGCTCAATGCCTCCTTACCTTTATCTCAGTAATCATTCGTTCTCAATTATATAACACATAAATTATTTGAGACGTCTAAACTGTTTGACACCACTATTAACAATATACTAATTCTTTAAAAAAAGTATAAATCAAATTTATGTAATTAATTAATTAATTAAAGTTTATTATCATTTCTTTCTTCTAAATTAGCTTAAAGACATGTTTTGCCACTTAATTGGTAACTGTTTGGAGTAAAATTTCTAGCAGCCCAACGCCTACTTTGTGGGCGTTTGGACATAAGAATCGTAAAATTTCAAAAAAGTGAAATTTTTTTCAAATAAAAATGATATTTGAAAATTGGAGTTATGTTTGGACATGAATATAATATTCGGTTATTTTTGAATTTTTGTGAGTGATCTAAGTAAAAATTTTAAAAAATAGCTTTTTATAATTTTTTATATTTTTAAAAAATTACAAAATTTATCTTTAAATAAAAAATAAAAATTATGACCAAACATTAATTTTAAAAAAAAATAAAAAAAATTCGAAAAAAAAGTGATGGCCAAACGGGCTTTCTATATGAGAAGCCAAGTCTGACCAGGTCAAACACGTACATTTTCAGATCAACACGTTTACCATCCATGTTGCTTTATTGCTTCGCTGTATTCTCCAATTCAATAAGCCAAACCTACCATCCATATCAACCTTCATTCATAAAATATTCAAATGAAGAATATAATTTTTACCCTTTCTATTAAATCGAGCAAGAATAGAACCTTTGCTTTGCTAAGCTACTTCTAATACTTTTAAAATAAAAGAGCGTGACGTATCCAATTTTGTTTGTTTCCATCATATCATTAAAATATTCACAATGTTTATTAAATACTTAATCTTAAAAATTCCCACTTGAGCTCTTGCTAGTTGTAACACACGTATTGACTTTATATTATGATTTGCTTCTCGTGCATGGTATATAAATTAACCAAAATTCTTTTTAAAAGACCACAAGCTAGGATAAGCTAGTAAAGATGGAAAACCTAAAATAGTATACTTGCGGCTGCAAACGGCGGATTCCGTCAACTACAGCCGTTTCTTGGGAAGCTTTTCTTTTTCACACATAAAATAAAGATAAAGATATATATACATGATGGGCCCAATTTGAATTATTTTTTAGTAGGAGTATATTACTTGCACAACTTGGAAAAGTTAAAAAAGCAATACTCCCACGAGAAGCACGCCATTCACACACATATCTGCATGTCACTTTCGTAAATAGGTTGAACAACCTTTTAAAACAATAAATGAAGTTTAGACTATAAAAATGGATAAACACAAAGAACTCAACCACCAGTCAGATATTTTAAAAGAAAATTAAAATGGGGCATTCCGAGAATCGAACTCGGGACCTCTCGCACCCAAAGCGAGAATCATACCACTAGACCAAATGCCCTTGTGTTTCGTGATTTCTCTGAATTCCCTTTTAGATCGTTTTTCATACAACAAGTGAATTTCCTAGTAAACAATTACATAGACTTCAAAATTCATGTCAAAAATGAATTGTTAGAAAAGAAAAAGAGTAAAAAAATAACAAATGACAAAAATGTTGCAATATACCTAGGATTAGATCTAGACAAACACAATTAGGAGAAAAAACTGTTTAATGATATATGTACAACCACAGGTTTTTTGAAAGATTAGCCAGTATAAATAGGAGAAGTTCTACAAATACACACATAAGAGAATACAACCATTGGAAGATAAAGCTGTGCCAATATAATATGGAATAGACAACACTTTCACAGTTGCTCTTAAAGCAATGCACAACATTCCCAAATTTTAATTTGGTAGAACCTAATATATAATTAAGCCAACAAGAAAATAAGTGTTGTTCAATTCCTCGACTAAGGTACAACAATAAAACTATAAGGTTCGGTGGAATGATAAAAATTTCCAGATTATCAACTAAATTTTTCGGGTTTGATGCCTTTTTCGTAAAGAGCACTACACGACCCTTATGTGGACTTTTTATGATACGAATCGCATTAATAACTCTACATATCAAATGATTAAATAAAGAATGTGAGTGACATAATTTCTTATTGGCTAATTCAATGTGCTTTTCCTTCTCATATAAGAAATAAAAAGTGCGTAGAAAAGTATTCCGACTATGTTGTTATTGGCGTGTCTCTTCACCTTCTTTTCGTCCTCTCTTCGTACTACTCTCCTCTTAAATTAAATTAAATTCACTATTTTAGGACAATCAAAAAAGAAAAGAAGAGAACTTCTTTTCGTACATTCTTTTCCTCCAACCATACCGAAAAGATCTTATTGTTTTACTTGTTCTTATCATGTTTTAAACTTTCTACTTCCCGTTTACTATTGTTTATTACTTTCTCTGTCTCATATTATGTATCGTGTTTTTCTTTTACATGCCTCTTAAGAAATATTAATTAGAAAAGAAATTAGGTTATTCTATCATTATTTATGGCTTAAGATATAATCTCTCTTCGTTGAATGTTATTCATGTGTTATTTCTATTTTTAAGAATAATTATTACTAAGAGTAAAAAGAAAAAAATAATTAATTTTATCTTAAACTTCTAAAATAATAATAATTTGAGATAACTATTTTTAATAATCATGATTATTAGTATGAGACGGAGGGAATACTATATTACTAAAGATGATAAATGAGCGCTCCCCCAAAAAGTTTGACAAGATCACTTGCTTTTTATTATTCTTTCCCAAAATGACCACTTTCTTAATTACAAGTAATACGATATAAAAACTTTAAATAATCATAATATATGAAGGACGATATAAAAGCTAATGTTCTTCTTTTCTAAATTTGAAATGGGTATAATTCCTCAAAAAGAGGGAAAAAAGGAGAAAGGAGAGCGCTGAGGGGCCTATGGAAAGGAATAGTACTGTTGATTGTACGTTATGGTACAATAAGGGGTGCATGCAGCGGAGATTCGTAGGGTTTTAATGGGTGATGGACCCCACCACCTTCACTCCAAATAATAAATAAATGGAAAAAGAAAAAAAAAAAGCATTTATGGGAATCGTGAAAGAAGTGGGTTATAGCTGGCAAAGAGTAACATTGGACGTCAGTTTTTTCTTTTTTTAAGTTTTTAGTTTCTCTAAAAAAGTTGCAGTTAGTCCCGTTAAAGACAGTGCACACGTCATTAGCAAACTGACAATTGACTTGTCTACTGATCCCACCTAACAAACTTCTTACGTGGCACGACAGAAGTCATGATTTGAGCTGTAACATGTCGGCAGTTTGCTCATCAAAGAGCACTATCTACGTGGCACTTACTGGGTCCGACTTTCACAACTGTCCGTCCTAGAGGGAATTCGGCGCCATTTCTCATGGCTTTAGGTTTTGAGGTTTTGATTAGAGGGACCCCAATAATTCATGTGAGAAAAAAAAAATAGCCTTTAATTTGTAGATGCAACCATTAACATTACCTAATTATGATTTTTGATTAATTATAAGGTTAGACTAACATAATGTTTTTGTTAGGTCACTGATTTAAATGCACTTACTTTTCTCTTTGGATTTATCTTACAATTTTCTCCCCCTTTTAGTTTGCTATGGCATGAAGAGAAATATTACATTAGTTAGACTTGTAAGTTAGATAATACACAAGATAAAATTATCTAAGTGCCACATTCTTATGCTAGTTAAAAACAGTCTTATGTTTTCGTTTTGCCTCCAACTAAAAAATGAATATACTTAAAATTCATGAATCGTCCTAATTTACTAAAATTGATATATATCAAAGGAGAGAAAACAAGATAAACGTAATTATCAAACTTGAGTGTATCATTGAATTTATACTTCTTCAATTTTGTATGGGTCAAAATCTGCCTTTAGAATATTCAGGTCGAAATAACATTGCGAGAAGGATTCGCAAATCATCATTTAAAAACGGTTATGAAGTCACATTAGCCGAGGTCGAAGAGTCTAAGAAAGTCGGCGTCAAAATGCCGATGAGGACCAAGGTCGAGAAGTCGAGGAGAGTCACGGTCAAGTTATCAACAAGGATCATGGTCGAAGAGTCGAGGAGGGTCGTGGTTGAATACTGACGATAAAGCTGTAACGGCTAATTTTCAAAATGAAATCAGGAAGAAAATATTCTAGTGAATATTCCTTACATTAGTACTATTAGGGTTTTTGGGAAAAAGATCCCATATAAATAGAAGGAAGAGAGAAAGGAAAGGCGGGGGGAGGGAGGGGGGGGGGTGAAATTCATTCTTATATGAATAACACTTTAAAAAAGATTTATTCTTTACTCAATACAAGACTTTACTTTTCATTAAGATTCTTGCTAGATCCAAGGAATCCTCGACACTTTGAGGTCTGTCATCAAATCATTGTCAGGTGGAAGTTTCCTTTGTTCCATTTTTTGTTGCTTAAATTATTCCCCTAATTACGTGACTGCCACCAGATTGACATTTATTGAATATCTTACATATTGTTATTGTTCTTGGTAGTTATAGGAAATCTAGGAATTCAAGATTTTGTTCTGTCCTCCTATTTTTGGCCTTATTAGCTTGATTTCATAAGTGAGCAGTCACATAAGGCGACCGGACCAGGCCAAGTCAGAAAGGGCAAGTATTCTAAGAAAAGAAAGAAACGAAAACTCAATAAAGGCGAAAGATCACTCCTAAAAGCAAGGCTGACAACCATTAAAAAGAAGAAGAGTGACCGAAAACGACTTTGTTAATAAGCAAATGGGTAAATAAGTACAAACAGGCATCTATTGCAAGTAATCATTATAGTTTTCGTAAATGCTTTTCAACTACCTCTTTGATATCAAGATTTGAGGAAACTATTCTTAACTAAGATTAACATATTTTTTAATTAGAATTAATTATTTGAACCGAGATTTACGTTTTTGAGTCAAACAATTTGGCGTCGTCTATGGGGATTTCCTAGTTAAATTTTTAGTTTCTTCTAAATCTACAAATAACATGGATCACTAATGCACAAAAAAAAAAGAGCAAGAACAAGATCTCCTTTCTTTGTGTAAACAAATCCTAATATGCCAGGTAACAGAGAAGAAAGGACGAGAATAATAAGCAACCTCCCAACCAACTTCATGAATGTCATCAATAAAAGTTGCAAAACAGCAGACGAAAAAGCAACGCCCAGTGCCTCCCCTAGACGAGATGGGTCACCTCCTTCTCACTACAACATCACAAAATCTCTTGGTAAGGGAGCATCCACATCCGTGGCGGAGGAGACGCCCCCAGCTGTAAAAACCTCCTTGAGGCATTGCTAACTGACGCGATAATCAGCGTCCTCCGCAAGCCCGCTCAAGACAAGGCTACAACAAAATGCAAGGACTTGTGTTATACGACCAGCAGACACACAACCAACTCCCTCCTCCTCCAACGATAGGTATTACTCACAATGTTATTAACAGTGCAGCTGACGCCACTCTTGCAGCCATTCTGAAAAGGATGGAGGAAAAGAAGAATGAGAACAAAGCACTCCGGGACCAAATGAAAGAACACCAAGAAAGAGTCGACAAAATACCGGGCGCCCCTAAGCTCTTGCCGAAGAGAGATGTCGGTCGGTTCATCGAGCAGCTGTATAATGATGACGCCCACATGCCATACCAAAAACTTCTAAAATGCCTCCGTACCTCAGGATATATGATGGCACGATCGACCCTGAAGAACATGTGACTCACTACGTCCCCGAAAGGTGATGAACTCGCCAAAGAACAAGTATCTTCTATTTTGTTGAAAAATTCGGTAAAACCCTCATAGGAGGAGCGTTAACATGGTATTCACAACTACCTGCGCATTTCATAAAAACTTTCGAAGAGATGGCCGACAAGTTCGTAACGACCCATGCTGGGGCCAAGAAGGTCGAGGCGAGAGTGAACGACATATTTGCTATTAAGCAGTCTCCAGGAGAGGAATTGAGGGACTTCCTCGCCCGATTCAACCGAGTATGGATGACCATGCCGAACGTATCGGAAGTGATGGCAATCGCAACCTTTCAAAACGGGCTGAGCGGGGATGGTTCGAGAGTGACCAGAAAGTTATTCAGTCGACTGATGAAGTACCCTCCAACCACGTGGGACGAAATACTCAACGCATATTGTGCCGAGGTCCGAGCAGATGAGGACAACCTTAATGGGCCAGCTCATCAATCGACCTTGGTACAGGCCGAATCCAGAAAAGATCGAAGAAATGATACCAGAAGAATCTCGCAGTCCCGTGATCTAACAGGAAACGACACCATCCGTACGACAAAATGGCTATCACACCCTTCGCCCGCTATAAAGAAGGTCTGTCTAAACTAAGAACAGGGACTCACCGGAACGAAAGAGGTATACCCCCTTTACTATCAGCTCCCAATTTTGTGTGTCGCCTGCAGAAATAGTCTATGATTAGGAGAAACTCGGACCAAAAGTAAAGTGGCCACAGAAGATTGAGGTCAGATTCGAGTACCAGAAAATCCGACACACCATCTTCGAGTTCCATCAAGAACGAGGGCACAAAGTCGAGGACTGCATCGCCCTAAGGCAGGATGTCGTAAACATGTTGCAACAAAGGACACCTCAAAGAAAATTTAAGCGACCAACGGAGGACCAACTTTACCAAAGTACACGAGCAATGCCAAGGACCACCAAAACCACCCTCACTAGCCCGTACCATCCACATGATCATCGGTGACAACGGCTTGTGCATTATCCATCCTCGAGTACTTGCACAAATGAAACTCAAAGATAAGATAGTGTCGCGTTGCATCACGCTAAATAGTTTTAACAATGCAGTTGAGCGAACATTTGGAGAAATCACACTCCTGGTTCTGGCCGGTGGCGTCACTCTGGAAACCATATTCCACATCATGGATCAAGACACAGCGTATAATGCCGTAGTAGGGCGACCATAGATACACACCATGAGAGTCGTCCCCTCCAGCTTATCAGGTCATCAAATTCCTAACCCCATGGGGAATATTCAGTATACATGGGGAACAACGCACATCCCGAGAAGGCTATCACATCGCCCTAGACAGCTCGGCACCAAACAAAAGAAAGATAAAGAAAACGAGGCATAGCAATCAGCAGGATCGAGGTCGGCACATGACGACAACGGGGACGACATTAGAGCCCCGGATGTGGTCGAAGCTGCAGGATCAACCATAGAAGACCTCGACCCCATTCAATTAGACCTTAATGACCACAACAAGAAGGTTTACATCAGCTGCAAGCTTCAGGAACAAGTAAATTTCCGTTCATTCTTAACAGCTAACGTAGATTTGTTTGCTTTCAGTCATGCAGATATGCTAGGTATCCCAAAGGAAATTGCCACGCACAAACTGAACGTTGACCCATTCTAGCCCCAAGTAAGACAAGTTAGGCGTAAGTTCAACTCCGCAATTAATGACACGGTACGTGAAGAGGTGGAAAAACTATTGGAAAATAACTCCATCAGGGAGTCGAAGTACCCTCAGTGGGTCGCCAACATGCTCATGGTGAAAAAGAAGAATGGGAAATGGCGGATGTGCGTGGATTTCACAGATTTGAACAAAGCATGCCCCAAGGATTCGTTTCCATTTCCCCATATCGACAAACTCATCGACGCAATGACTAGGCAAGAATTACTGAACTTCTTGGACGCTTATTTAGGTTATAATCAAATCCTCATGGAAGAAGAGGATCAGGAGAAAACCACATTCATCACTCATTAGAGGATGTACTGCTATAGGGTCATGCCCTTCGGGCTAAAGAACGTAGGGGAAACTTACCAAAGATTGGTGATGAGGATGTTCAAATATCAGATCGACAAAATGATGGAAGTCTATATAGACGACATGCTAGTCAAGTCCGAAAGGAAAGAAGATTACATCAACCGTCTGAGAGAAACATTCGACATACTCAGACGGTACGGAAAGAAACTGAACCCCGAAAAGTGTGCATTCAACGTGGGCTCAGAAATTTTTTTAGGTTTCCTGGTATCACAACGTGGAATCGAGGTCAATCATGATCAAATCAAAGCCATCGAGGGGATACCAAAACATTTGACCACCAGAAAGCAAGTTTAAAGGTTGACTGGCTGTATCGCCGCCCTATCAAGGTTTATTTCACTATCATCGGATAGGTGTTACAAATTCTTTGGCGTACATAAGAAGGATAATGACCTCCAATGGACTTCTGAGTGCGTCCAAGCCCTGAAGGAATTAAAGGCCTACTTGTCGTCACCACCATTGCTTTCAAAACCGGAGCCAGGGGAACATCTCCTCGTTTACCTCGCTGTATCTGAAGTAGCTGTGAGCGCAGTCCTGGTTTGAGAAAAATAAAGATATGCAATCCCCCATCTATTATATTAGCAAAACACTAGTTGACGCCAAGACGAGGTACCCTCACCTCGAAAAACTAGCCCTGGCCTTAGTCGTAGCTTCGTGAAAGCTTAGACCGTATTTCCAATGCCACCCCATCTCGGTCGTCATGACTTTTCCCCTATGAAGTATTTTGCATAAACCCCAGCAATCAGGAAGGTTGGCCAAATGGGCCATCAAGCTGTGCGAGCACAACATGACATACCAGCCGCGAACAACAATAAAGTCACAAGTTCTCGCTGACTTCGTCGTCGACTTCAGCGCAAAAGTAATGCCCGAAGTTGAAAGAGAAGCCGCCCACACTTCACCTCAAACACAAGACCTCTAGGTCCTGTACACTAATGGCGCATCCAATGCGTCAGGGTCCGGACTGAGACTCGTACGCGAAGTCCCAACCGGCGAAGTAATTTGTCAGTCCATAAGGTGCCCAGATATGGCTAACAACGAGGCTGAGTACGAGGCCATAATTGCAGGTTTGAGGCTAGCACTCAAGTATGGGGCAAAACAGTTAAAACTACGCTGTGATTCCCAACTCGTGGTCAACCAAGTCATAGAGACTTTCCAAATCAAAGAACAAATGTTACAAAAATATCAAACCGAAATTTACAAGCTGCTGCCTGAGTTCAACGAATGCCAACTCGACCAAATTCCATGAGTACAGAACGCTAAGGCAGATGGCCTTGCTAAGCTAGCAGCAGCCACCAAAAACATTACAATCGGACATAGAAGTGTCGCTAGACCAAGTCGAGGTAAGAACCATAAACTTAACTTGGGACTAGCGCAATCAAATTATTACATACTTGCAGGATGACAAACTCCAAGATCATAATAAAGAGGCCATAAAACTGAGAATACAAGCGGCCAGGTATAGTATCATCCACAACGACCTGTATAAGAGAACTTACGGCAGCCCTCTAGCAAAATGCTTGGGCCCAAACCAAATTCGATGCGTCCTTGAAGATATCCACGATCCATTGTGGAGCTCACTCTGGAAATCGGGCCCTGGTCAGATGCCTCATACGGGCAGGATACTAGTGGCCCACCATGAAAAAGGAGGCTGCGGACTTCGTAAAAAGATGCGAGCAATGCCAAAAGTACGCCCCAATGATTCACCAGGCGGGTGATCACCTCCATTCAGTCACCTCGCCCTGGCCATTCATCAAATAGGGAATGGATATCGTGGGCCCCCTCCTGGCAGGCGAGGTAACGTACGATTAATTTTGGTTTTAACTAACTACTTTTCTAAGTGGGTGGAAGCAGGAGCATTCGCCCAAATACAAGAACATGAAGTAATCACCTTTATATGGAGGAACATCATATGCCAGTTTGGCCTCCTCAAAGAGATCAGTTGTGACAACGGACCCCAATTCACGGGAAAGAAAACCGCCGAGTTCTTTGAGAAATGACATATCAAAAGGATACTCTCGACGCCATATCACCCCGCAGGCAACGGGCTAGCAGAGTCCTCCAACAAGCCGATACTGAAGATCATGAAGAAAAAGCTGGAGGACGCCAAGGGACTGTGGCCGAAAGTATTACCAGAAGTACTATGGGCTTATCGAACAACTCCGAAAACGAGTACAGGAGAGACACCTTACTCATTGGTCTATGGGACCGATGCAGTATACCAGTCGAGGTCGGAGAACCTAGCCTAAGGTACTCCCATGAAAGTGGTACGAGCAACGATAAAAGTAGAAGGCAGGAGCTCGACGAAGTCAAGGAGCGAAGAGATATGGCCTATAGAAGAATGATCACACAGAAACAACAAGCAGAACACTATTATAACAAGAAAGCAAAGGTCAGGTCGCTCAAAGTCGGGGACTACGTGCTTAAAGTCAAAACACAAGCGAGCAAAGACCCACGGGAAGGCAAACTAGGAATGAATTGGGATGGTCCGTACAAGATCACGGCAAAAGCAAATAAAGGATCATTCTAATTAGAAACAATGGAAGGAAAGTTACTACCAAACAACTGGAATATTAGCCATCTCAAGTACTTCAACTTCTAAAAGATAAAGCATCCCCCTAAGTCGTACTCTTTTTTTCCTCACTTGAGTTTTGTCCTAGTTGGGTTTTATCAAGGAGGTTATTAACGAGGCGACGAAGGGAACACTTTAAGTCAAAGTACGTGAGAACGACGCCATGATTACTAATTCATTGCTCGACCTCTCAAGTACTCTCCAGGTCAACTAATGAAGGGACTAGATAGACGGGGACTGGACTAGAACGCCAGCCGACGCCCGAAAAAGATGTAAATTTCTCCAAATATGTAACCAAAGCAACAATGCCAAGGAAATAAACTTCACGATTATCAGCACGTCTTTCTAAAATGTAGGTTATGTTCAACCTTGTTCGAATTAACACCTACTGGTCCTCGGCCATAATTAAACATAGGTTATGTTCGACCTTGTTCGAATGAACACCTACTTTCCCTCGGTCATTATTAAACATAGGTTATGTTCGACTTTGTTCGAATTAACACCTACTCGCCCTCGGCCATAATTTAACGTAGGTTATGTTCGACCTTGTTCGAATTAATACCTACTGGCCCTCGGTCATAATTAACTATTGGTTATGTTCGACCTCATTCGAATTAACACCTACTGGCCCTTGGCCATAAAATAGGTTATGTTCAACCCTGTTCGAACTAACACCTACTAACCCTCGGCCATAACTAAATTCAGGCTATAGCTGACCTCGCTCAAACTAGCATTTACCGACCTTTGGCCGCAGTCTCGGCGAAATACCATGTTCGATCTCGCTCGAATAAACGCCTATCAAATTTTGGCCGCAACTCACCATTAAGTGATCATGGCCAATAAAAGAAACGGGGTCGATCAAGTGACATAATCAAAAAACACACAAACACAAAAACAAACTATAGGAAGAGAAGCATATGCAAAAAACGAAGTTGGCATTTCATACTTGAAACATTCTTTACAAAGGTTCATGATGACGCCACCAACTACATGACAAAAGTTAACAAAAAAGAGAAGAAAAGAAAACTAATAGTCACCACCATCAGGGCCTTCCGCACCTCTAAAGTCCTGACTACCGACGTCTTTGCCACCTTGATTACCCCCACTTACACCGCCCACACTATTGGGATAAGCAGTATCATGCCAAGCATCCTCTTCAAGACGGTACACGATTCCATCATCTCCCTTTTCATCGCCCTCAGGAGTAGCGGGATCATACCTGCAACAAACTCGAGCTTCACGGGTTTTAACGCGGACATCCCCGAGAGCAACCTTAGTAACGGATCCCCCCTTGTACAAGTCTTGATATACATCTAATTGAGCTTCAGCATGAACCCATTCCTCATACGATGCCCGAGGAACGTTGGGAAATTTCGAAGTATGGGAAGAAGAGGGTTGTGCATCTCAGCTTCCAATGCGACCACTTGACCCCGAAGGGAGGCGTTATCTTTCTCTAGCTCTCCGACCTCCCTACTAGTTGCTCTTCTATATCTTTTGCCGTGGACCGGTTATTCTCCCGCTCAACCCGAAGGGTGTTGTTCGCTAGCTCAAGCACCTCCAATCTTCTCTGAGCGTACACACGGTTTCTGCCTTCTCGAGCTCGCTTTGTTTCTCATCAACTTCACCTCATCCCACCCAACAGGGATCAACTCGATGTGGTTAGGAATGCCGTACTTAGCCCTGAGCTCTATTAAGTCGTCCTCTTTCATCAACAATTTAAAGGTTCTAGGGTCAGTTTCGGGCAACTTCGAGAAGTCAGACCTAACATCGGGATTTCGAGGAACTATCTCCTCCACCGTTGGGAAGCCTTCATCCTCGGTGGCGGTGGTAGAGAAGTTCCCCCATGAGGAGGAAAAACTATCGATAAAGGAACCACATCGCTCCCTTGCTGGATTCAGGAGGTATGTTAGACATATTTCCACAAAAAAAGAAGGAGGCGCCGAACAAAGAAGAATTAGAAATGGCAAGGATCACTAAAACAGGAAAGAAAGTTGCAAAACAATGGGGGAAAGAGGAGAATATAGGTTTCGATACGGGAATTCTGTAAACTTTGAAATCACATCCTCATACCTCTATTCATAAGGACTTGAGCATCGGTATCAAAAAGTCGCCTCATCATTATCTACCATCAAAATCGAAGCGGCAGGTCCAATTAGGAGTCACACGCAAAACGAAGCAATGCCTTGGGAATGCGCGTCATAATGACGCAAGATATTGTGACATCATCCTAAATCATGGGTAGTATGGTATCAAAAATTTGCAGCCTGCAAAGGGCCATGTTGGCCACTCCGCCTCAATCATTATGACTTAGCAGCTCGCCAAATCATTTTGACGGCAATGAATATAATCCTCTCATCAAGCTCGTCCAAGGCCGGTCTTAATAAGCGGGGGGACTAATTGTATGAGTCAAAATCTGCCTTTAAGATATTCAGGTCAAAATAACACTGTGAGAAGGATCCACAAATCATCATTTAAAGACGGTCATGAAGTCACATTAGCCAAGGTCGAGGATTCTAAGAAAGCCGTGGTCAAAATACCGATGAGGACCAAGGTCGAGAAGTCCAGGAGAGTCACGGTCAAGTCATCAACGAGGATCATGGTCGAAGAGTAGAGGAGGCTCGTGGTCGAATAGCGACGATAGAATTGTAATGGCTAGTTTTCAAAATGGAATCAGGAAGGAAATATTCTAGTGAATATTCCTTACATTTGTACTAGGTTTTTCGGGAAAGGATCCCATATAAATAGAAGGAAGAGAGAGGAA
>MCJB01017367.1:0-29621 GCA_002018475.1 Nicotiana obtusifolia | reverse complement strand
GGGTGAAATTCATTCTTGTAAGAACAACACTTTGAAAAAGATTTATTCTTCACTCAATACATGACTTTACTTTCATTAAGATTCTTGTCAGATCCGAGGAATCCTTGACTGTTTGAGGATCTGTCATCCAATCATTTTCAGGTGAAAGTTTCCTTTGTTCTACTTTTTATTGCTTAAATTATTCCCCTTAATTACGTGACTGCCATCGGATTGACATTTTTTGAATATCTTACATATTGTTATTGTTCTTGATAGTTATAAGGCATCTATTGTAAGGAATCATTATCTTCATAAATGCTTTTCAACTACCTCTTTGATATCAAGATTTGAGGAAATAAGATTAACTTGTATTTAATTAGAATTAATTATTTGAACCGAGATTTACGTTTTAGGTCAAACAAACTTGTAAAAAACATTCACGGATTAAATGCCTTTTTTTCTGGAAAAATGGTTATATAGTTTATTTAAACCAAAAAAGTTAAACGACGGGATTTTTTTGTAAGAATGTGTCAATGTGAATACAATTAGTCACGGAGACTCTCAATAGAATATGATGGATGTTGGAAATTGAGGAATAAGAACACCATAAATTTAGCTTGAAAAAAATGAATTGAGAACACAAAATTGAAGAGTTGAAATACGTGCGAAATGCTCTCTGAAAAGCAATATCTACTTACTCTCTATGAAATTATACATATATAGCTTTAATGAATATGACAAGTCTTTCAAATTTATGCGATAAACAAATAGTGAACAAATTCATCTTAGGAAAGCAAGAACTTGAACTTGATTTTTGTGCGAAACAATTGAAGAAAAAAAGAAAGGTTTTGGAGAACGGTTGTAAAGAAGGAAACTTTCTCAGCAAAAGGGACGTTAGAAATTAAAAGAAGTTGAATATAAATACTAAACTATTTGTAGTTTCATGCAAGCAAATAATGAAAAGACACACACTTTCATTTAAAATAAACCTTCTACTTTAATATAGCTAATTATATTTAAACAATATCTAACAGCCAATAGGCCAAATAGATAAATTTAGGCATCCAATAATGTGGTATAGGCTATGGATGAGCTCTAATAATCTCTACAAGTGCCAAATATGATTATTGGTACAGATGCCTACTAGCAATTTGCGATCCAAATCATTCATCATATTTTGTCCACAGTGATTCCCTGTGGTCCAATTGGTACATTGATCACATTTGAGTATTTAATAAGAATTCTGTCCAGGGTATTATTGTAAGGAATGAGTGTACTTTAGGGGAAGAAAAGTATCTCCACCCTTATCTTTTGCTTTATTTATGGAGCTCGTATGTCCTAGTTGACATCAGTTAAGAGAATCTTTTTGTTTTCATATTCTTGTTATACGTTACTGAAATTTTTTATTGGATTTTTCTTTCAGCAAAATCCATAAATTGGGAATACGACACATCCTTGGTTCCTTCTTGCAGTACAGTGTAAGAAATCTAATTTAATTCTGATAATACATTTAATTTTGGGGAGAAAGGACGACCACCCAATTAATGAGTGTATTCTTGCTAGTCCAGTAAAAAAAATCTCAGGCGTTTGTTTGAATTTGTAAAAATTTGGAATACAATGGCCAATAGAATATAAATTTTAGTATGAATGTAAGAATGAAAAGGGAGCCTTGGAGCAATAGTAAAGTTATTTCCGTGTGATCGAATCGTGAAAGCAGTTACCAATGCGAGTATTAATAGGATAGACTATCTATATCACACTCCTTATAGTGCGGCCATTTTTCGAATTCTGCGTAAACGTGAGATGCTTTGTCTCAGTGTTTTCAAATAATTTACTCCGATATATTTTGAAACTTAAGTAAAGCTAGTGTAATTTCTTCATATTATAATTGAAATTTAAAGTCGTAGTTAAAACTTACTTATTTCGTCAAATAATAATAACTACTTATAATACGACAGGAAAGTATATTTATTTAAATCAGCTAGGAGTACTTTCTTTTTGTTTCACTTTTGAAGTTGAAAGAGATGGCATTGTGGTTGATGAGAAAATTGTTCCTTTCTTGTGGTACGGGGCTAAAAGCAGATCAATTGGCAGGTTAAAAGCGAGACGCCTAACTTGCTTGAGCGTTACAGTTAGGATGCAGAGGATAGAGACCTACTTTTCAAGTTTTTATTAAAGTGTAGCATCAACACTTTGGTCGCACAAAAGTTACACATTCCTCAAGCAAAGCATGCCTAATTTCTTCTCTTTTTAGTCTGATGACATATCCGTGGCTGATTGGAACTGAAAATAAATTTTCACAATATACTGTTATTTCATTCTTTATGCATATCAAATATTCTTTTTTATACTTTCAATTTTGTTAAATATAGCTGTTTGATCAAAAATATAGATTTTTGTTCAACCAATTAAATTTAAACAAAGAAAAGTTAATCTTAGTTAATAATAATATCCTAAAGACAAAGCTATCGGCGTTGTGACAAATAACTTGTATATTTGTCCAGATGACAATAAATATAAGCAATAATATCAGTATACAATGATCCAAAAAGATAAAATATGGCATCAAATAGTAATAAATAGCAATAAATAACATTTAAATAAATAGAACGTGTGAGTCACCCGAAAAGGAATGAGATCAGTGGATGTTCTCTCTGATAATGATGAATGATTGATAAGCCTTTCAACATTTAGATTGTTCTTGGATCCAGTGGAAATGCTAGACAAGAATATTAGTAAAAATGTTGTTTGTATATACTTGCAATAAGACCAGATTCTCACTATAAAGTCAATGTATGTTTTACACATGAATATCTCATGTCCCTTATCATTGTGTCTCTTTCTATTTATAGGGAATATGTTCTTAGAAACCCTAATAATACAGGTGCATAGAATATCCACTAGAATATTCTCTTTAGTGTCCTATCTTAAAAATAGCCGTTATAACTCTGTCAAGGATGTTCGACCTCGGCCTTGATCTTTAACAACTCCTCGACCTCAATCATTTCTGTCTCTTCGACCGTAATCTTCATTGTTTCTAAAACCACTTTGACCTTGGGCAGGTCTTTACTGGAGTGGCATTGATGATACACGACGGCCTGTGAATGCCTCATTAATGCTAACATGACTTAATCATATGAGGTACAACCTTTGACCTCCGTATTAGAGTAAGTGATTAGGTTGTGAAAAATAATTAGTGCGTCGAGTCTTGATGCTAGGATGTTATGATACGGTGCTTAGTTTGCTTTAATTATGCTTGGCTAGATGAGTTAGGAGAGTTACTTGAAAATGATGTCTCTTTGTTGATTGATTTTTCTGGGACGACAATGGTTTAAGTGTGGGGTGTTGATGATAAGCTAGGACCTCATATTTTTAACTATATTTCGCACTCTAATTACTACACTTTTATTGCATTTTGAGCCTAATTGTTAGTACTTTATACTTATTACTTATTATGTGTGTTATATTGTGTACGATGTGATTTCGTGTGAAGAAGCAAGTTTGGAGCTAAAATGGATAATTTGGAGCTTTGACGTTTGAGTAGAAGCCCAAGAAATTATGCAAGGATTACGTTCGGGGGTCGAGGATCAAATCTAGATGTCAAAAAGTGAGAAAAAAGATTATGCTGAGAAAAATGCACTACTGCGCCTCGGGGCGCGCCGCGAGGCACAAGGTGTTAGTGCAAAATTCCTACAGAGTAAAAAAACTGTCTCTCTGATGTTTTTAATGTTCTTAACCTTATTCGTGATAACTTTCTCCATGTCTATGGAGTAGTTCTTCCCTAGGATTTTGACGAATATGGTGTTTTGAGTGTTGTTTGCAGATTTTAGCTATTGTTTAGTTGTATGAATTCATTTATGGAGCTTTGAATTATTTATGAATTTATTCACCAGTTTATATAATCGAAAAAGGAATATTTTGGTAATTGTCTTTGCATTATTTTGTTTGATTTATTTAGTCATTCTTCTAAGTAATCGAGAGACCTTTTTGAATTGTTGATTAAACCAAGTTTAAAGAATATTCGAGAGACGTTTTCCTGAAAACTAGTCCATTAACGTGTTCTTGCATATCTTCAAAGTGCTTCATATTAGTTTATCTCGTAGAGTTCAGATTTAATCAAAGGAGGAATCTTGACCTTACGTTTAAGCTAATTATCGAGTGAATTCGTGAGAATCATTAGAATATTATAAGTGAATTTAAACAGAGTTAAATTCCGAATGACTTTCTTGCACCTATCCTGTCATGACTCTTATTTCCCGTATTGGTAGCCAACTGTTTTAGTTCAACTCTCATTCTATGTGATCAAGTCTACTTAGTCATAATTTTAGTTTAATTAGTTAATCGTAGTTAGTAATTATCCCAAATCAAGTGTCGATCATCTTTGAATAATAAATAAGCCAGAACTTACTCGAACATTATTTAAATTCAATCCTTGTAGAGACGATATTTTACCATACTATCTTGAGTAGCGAATATCAATTTCGTGTTGTGTTTTGCGCTCGTCAAATTCAATATAGAATATATATATATATATATATATATATATATATATATATATATATATATATATATATATATATATATGAAGGAGTTTAAACTGCTTACTTATTTGCACATTGCAAATTTTCAATGAAGGAGCTTAAACTGCCTTCGACAAAAGTAGCTTTGCCATTTTGTATTGGTAAAAGATAACAGATAATAAAAAATATAATTAAAGTGCACAAAAATTAATTCGGACACCATTATCTTAAAAATTAACATACACGAGGGAACGGCTAAGATAATACATTATTAAAGAGGCATACAAATGTTGAAATTTGAAATATAAAAAAAGGTGTGTTTCTAATTTAGTTAATAGAAGTAAATAGTGTGTTTCTGATTTAGTTGATATAAGAGTAATTTACTCTATAAAGTAATTGGAGAGTGGGAGACGGGGGGAAATGCGCAATCGTGGTTTAAGACACGTGAGGAAGTGGCCTAACGGAGGAGGGGACACTGTGGAGTACGGGCAAAGGACAGAAGACGTAGGTGAGGTTGCCATGTGAGAGCTGCATGTTTGAGGCACACATTTAGATCGATATTTTACCACAGCTATCTTCCCTCGGCGTGAATTGTACTAACTTTCTTTTTCAACAAACAATTACTCTTCATTTCGTTATCTATTGGTGTTGGATATTGTATATTATGGATCGTTAAATTCGAATTTATCTAAGAAAAATCTTATATCGCTCCTTGATAAAGTAACTTAATACTCAAACTTTGAATAAAATTTTTTTGATTAAGAATGAATGAGAATTTATCAATCCGTCATTGAAGGTAAATTCAAATTTTAAATTTTATGGGTTCAACATTTAAAATTTATAGAATTGAACATATTATATTTTTAATCTTCTGGGTTCAGTCCTATTATTTACTGCAGTTTTAATGAATTTTTATTACATAAATTTATATTTCGCGTAAAAAATTATGAGTTTAGATGAACCCGACGCTCTAGTCCACCGCAATCCTTATTGGATAACATTATTCAAATATATGATATCTAATTCGAAGCGGCTTGAGTTAAAGGAAAATAATTGTTTACATTTAGTGTTTACTCTAAACTCATCAATTTATTATGGTTAAATGAGGAAAAAGTTATATATTTATTATCTGTACTTACTGATAAAAACATATATAGTACAAGATGATTTTACTTATTTATTGGTTGGTGGTAACACTAAATATGTGCAAAAAAAATTCGGGAGTTGATAGTAAATGAGGTAATTGAAGAACTAATTGTTAGACATGCGCAATAGGAGCAAGCATAAATATAAGTATCACATACATGTAATTTAGACGATAAATAAATAACAGAGATTAGAAATAGTAACCTCTCGAAACTGTTGCACAACTCGCTCACAGGGCAACAATCCAGGACTGCAGTCTTCTGCTATGATCCTAGTTAGCCTTACCGGAAATACTTGTGTGGGCAAGTGTTACTACTCTGAAGAGTGAGTTATTTGGGTGAAACTAGTGCTCTATATGTAGCACACGAAAATGTTTAGCCAAAAATATGTAGTATTCTACCAGGGTTGTAGAATCTTAGTCCAACTCCAAGTAGAGAACTTTTTGTCCAAGTAACTTCTTTCCCAAGTCTATCAGTTTTATTTTACTAGGCATAGCAGAGACCACATAAATAATAAGAGTTTATCAATTATAGTATGAATTCAAAATTTTGGAGTGAATTAAATTCTATTATAATTAATCACGGTTTATTCCACTAAAAAACTATAATTGAATTCCTCAATATGAATTTTAAAATTCACCAACACTTATTTTAACTCTCATGTTAAGATTACTTAGATAATTAAATTAAATCACTAAAAATCTAATTTAATCAACTAATTAAATCCTTTATAATTCCTCTTAAACTATTTCACATGACGGATACAAAATCCAACAGCCGGGTTTACACATAAAAACTTATAAGCTTACATAAAGGGGTATCGTCAAACTCAAGGTCGAGTCATGAAATCTATCAACTAATTATCATTTTACAAATGCCATTTGTTATTGTCCAATCTATTAGGCATATACTAACTCAAAATAGAATTGTACCTTTTGATAAATCAAAACAATAAATAAATCACATTGATCATAAAAACTATATCAAGATTAGGAGTATAAGCTCATTTAATGAGTCGGAGAAATTATTTTATATATTCAGCACAAAAATTTATTTTCTTTACTCATTCCGTTCAATATACACTAACACTATGTTTTGATCATTGTTACCTATCGTTTTATAATGTATTTTACTGTATTGTATTGCATTGTACTGTATTATTTTATGGATACAACATTTGGATAGATTGTATCGTTTGCTGTTGTTAAATAATATTTTTGTTTTTTGGTTTGACTGTATCGTAATATGCTGTAACTGATAAGTTTACTAAAATACTCTCAATTGTTTTAGATAAAATTTATCAATATTTACATATAAAAATAATTTATGAAAACCTCTTTATACTAATTTGTCACCAATTATGTAGCTTGGAAACAAGAGCAAAAACTTAAGAAAAAAGTTAACTATCATTAGCAAAAAAAATAATCTAAAACGATGGAAAGAGATAAAGAAACAAACAGAGATTTGGATGAACGACGCGAACCAACTCTGGAAAAGATGGACGCAGAAAAAGTAGGTCAATAAGTTGAAGATTTGGAGTTAAAATAAAAAAAAGATAAAGGATAAATAGAATTATGGAGTAATAAGTAAGAGTATAATTGAAAAAGAAAATAGGAAACAATCCCACCACACCAAATCGTTTGTTTCAGAAAATGGGGCTTTTGGTTGTTCCGGAACAATGAATTTAACAATACGATACAATCAATTTTAAGTAAACAATCAAAACAAATATTGTTTTCGGATAACAATACAATACGATACAATAAGTAACATTCATTCAAACATGCTGTAAATATACTAGCACAAGAAGTTGGAGTAAAATCACTCCCATAATCAAAATAAATTATACTTTATCTTGTGCTACAATCATCAAGATATTTTTTCCAATAATATTTTTGATTGCGAACATAATTTTATTAATTATGAGAACCGACAATTTAATTTTCTGTGCATGAGTTAAGACTCCATACACTAAATCGTCTACTACATAATTAAAGAATACACATGTAACAAATGATCTATTTAAAATAATATTTTAATAGATCGGATAAACTAAATAAATAATTATTCCATAAAGAATAAAACATAATAATATAACTAAATCGTATGGTTAGTAGCCTATCCCAACCCTAATTTTGGACAGAATTAGACTATGAGTCTGAAAGATTAGAATGGGAAGTGACATTGATGTGCCGAAAGTTTTTGGAAAATTTAGCAAATTGTGAATTTGACAGTTTAGAAGGACTAACCTTATCATCTTGCCGTCGCATAATTCCAGAAATTTTTTGAGGCAGTGGACATTGACTTTTCGAAGGTAAGTTTGGTATATTTTGTTGGTTTGTTTGCATTTCTGGACAATGGGCCATCTGTTTGTGATATTGTCCATTCTTAACCTCACTCCAATTATTCTCTTTTCGAGGGCCCAATACATTTTGAGGGCCCCAATTAACCCATTGTTTTCGTTCACTAAGTTGGACATATTAAGCTGGTAAGATATTGGTGTTTCAACAGATGGCGTCCATTATTTTCCAATGATTTTCCGTTTGGAATGATAGGCACCGCCCCTGAATTGACTCCTTTTTTTAAATGGCGGAGAGAATTTAAGGTGGAGAATGATGCGTGGAAATTCGATGTACAAAGTACTTGCATTCACACATAATTCGAAAAAAAATTGCATTCTAAAAGTGTAATATGACAATCTATCTTAATATAAATATTAATGACTACTTCTACGACTCAAACCGATGCCCTATAGATTACACAAAGAAATTTACCGAGAATGAACCGTCATCAATGAAATTTAAATTATTTATATTTTATCTTTTTCTTTTTCAATTAGATATCAATGGCTGATTTCTAGCATGACGTTAATCTAGGTCTTTTTCAGTCATATAACAATAGTGATATTTTATATTCATATAATTTCATAGTATGAATAAAATTTAGAAGTGATATATACAAGATGTTTTTCAAGTTTATTCCATTGTCTTCTGTCCTACAAGCCGATTCAGTGAAATTGGAGCTCAATCAATTCGAATATATAAATGATTATCAAATTAGACTAAGCAGGCTTAACTACGTTGCAATTATAAGATACATTTGAATCATCATTTCTTTAATGCTAAGGCCTTCTCTATCTCCTGAATTTTTCTTCATTTTCCTTTCACTTACTGTTTTTTCCTCTCCTTTTTTGTTCTTTTTCTCCTTGGGGTTGGGATAGGGGATGGGGTAAGGCCGTAAGCTATGAAGCTGATGGCTAGAGGTGGACAGTCAAGAGCGATTTCACGAAATTAATGGCCTAAAGCCATATTTTAGTAAAAAGTCTTATACTTTTTTGTTAATATTTATACACATATATAAGAAATAAAGTAATCTTGTCATTTTTTTTTATATTTATTGTTTATAGTATATATCTTAAATGACATAAAGTCTTTAACTTCAAATAGTAATATTATTATTTATATTAAAAAATGATAATTTAAATAAATAAAATGTTAGACATGTATTTGGAATATGTTACCTTTGACATTGTTGTAAAAAATATATTTACTAATATGAAAAATTTAAGTAGTTTAATTCAAAATTTTAAAATATTTTGACTGTTAAAGAGTAAAGAGTAAACATCTTTCTTTCTTTTTCACATTTTCTTTGTACTTTTTTATTTTTTCTACAAACAATAATATTGTCTAATTTGAAATAAAATTATAAAAATCCATTATTAAAAATTTTGGGGACCTAAATCAAGGCTTTACTAGTCTCCTACTAGAGCCACTTGTCCACTCCTGACATTCTCAATCAAATTTATAGAGTCTCAATTAAGATAAGGCAACAATGACAAGAACATTAAAGGCAGTGGGTGTATCATTCAGTTACCAAATGTGAATGAAGTTGATTGAACAGTACGTTCATGGTGGGGCAGTAGTCTGTAAATAATTGTTGATCAGCGATGAGAGGCGGCTCAATAGAATTGGTGGCCTAAAGCCAAAATATATTAAAAAGACCCTGAAACTTCTTCTATAAAATTCATATAATATTGAGACATAAAAAAAACCCTACATGACTTTGATCTAGTGGTGAGAGCGCAACTCATGATGTATGGGTTAGGCGCACGTCATATGGTATTTATTTCTTCCCTTAAGTGAAAATGAAAAAAGGGGTGAGCCCATTATCTATCGTGCTTTGAACCTTGCAACATTTGTCTCATGGATTTCTTAGTTAAAACAGATGAGACACAAAAGAACTTGGTATGTGCATCAATCAAATGTGACAAAAAATAATTATTTAAGAGAATTTGAGTTGAAATTAAAAAGTAAAATCGTGAGAAACATGAAAGACCATACATAAATGAAGAAAAATAGAATTGATGAGGAGGTAAATATATTATTTAATTTAGTGAGAGAATAATTTACCCTATTAACTCACCCAATTCTATGTCTACCAAATTTTAAAAATTAGTAGAATTAGAAATCTTTTATTAATAATTATATAAATATATTATCGAGTATATGTGTTATAATAATATAGTGGTAATTCATATTTTTGGGGCCTTAAATATTTGGAATTGCCTTACCCCAGATTCCAGAACCGCCCTTGTGGACAGTCATTACTTTTGTTTTTCCTCCAGTTTTTCTTTCTTCTTGTTTGGGTAGGTTACATTTGGTAAGATTGAAGTCAGTAATTATTAGACGGCAATTGTGAAGCTCTTCGAAAAGAAGCGAATCAAGAATCTGGAGTTCACGAATTAAAAATTAATGTTAGCGGTTATCTTCATTTATATAATAATTCGAGTAAAAAATAACTAGTCCGACTGAATTTACATGACTTGCTCTAGATTCATCTTAATAGGTGGCGAGCTTGTGACGTTGAAATTTAGTAGTTCTACAAATTATCACTGATTGACAAATCAAAACTCATTTTTCCAGCAGGGATTAACTCTGCAGCATCCTACACTAGCCCATTGGCTAGTGTTTATTGCGGATTATTTGCACCATCTGTCCTTTTTAAGGCCACTATTTAAATCATGTCTCCCATTAATTTAGTTGGCTAATTTTCTTTTAAAAGAATCATTCGACTACATTAAAAGATAAAGTTTATCTCATTGTGCTAGTTAGGGGTGTTCGTCGATCGGTACGGTACGGTATTTAAATATTTCAGTTTGGCATTTTTGGTATTCGATTTCGTGAAATGCTACATTAAATTCGGTATGGTTCGATTTTTCTCTTTTCAGTTTCGGTTTATTCGATTCGGTAACTTCAATTTATTCGGTTTGAATACTAATTAGTGCATAGAGTCATAGACGGTAATATTCTTAATTAAAGTACTTAAAAGTACAAAACTAAAAACGTTTGTTGACAAAAATTTTGTCCAAAACCAGCAAATACCAACCTAGAGAGAGAAAACATAGAGAAATATCTTGTTACTTGCTTAGAGTTAATTGATGAACTTAGAGAATAAAGAAAAGTAAAATTATAGATTTTTTATATTTATGTTATAATTAATAAAATGTGTATTGTGTAATATAATATATATTTCGGTACGGTATCGATATTTCGGTATTTCATTTTAAATTACCAAATACTATACCTAATACCATTTTTTTATTTAAATTCGGTATCCAAATACCAAAATATCGAATACCAAATATCAAAATTTTTGGTGTCGGTACGATAAATCGATATTTATCTTATGTACAACCCTAGTGCTAATGATTACCTTTACAAAAATGCCATTTGTGAAATACTCTGTTGTTGCCCCGACAGCTTTCTCCTATACTTATTTGCAAACTTATCTCCTATCAGCCAATCTTATAGTTGAAACAAATTAAAGATGGTAAGGTCAGAGAATAACTAGAAGGATTGTGTGTATTTTCTAGAGGAGAGAAGATGATAAATTCAATGAATCCATTCTGCATTAAGCTTAATATCTCCCCCAACATGATTGGAATGATATTCATTAATGTCTATTTTCTATCTTTAGCTTTCACCATCTCTTTTGAGTAAAAAGTGTAATCAACCTTTTGCTACTATTTTCTATATGATATATTTAGCAATTCAATTGTTAATTCTTTTAGTTGGTTTTTTAAGAAAGCATTTAAAATATGCATTTCATTCACCCATTACTGATGGAAGTGATGAAAGTAAGTGCATTCATTAAAAAAAAGGAAGTAACATAATGTTACAATTAGCATTATACATAGAACGTGGGCATGAAAAAGATTCCAAAACAAACACTTCATCTTAGTATTTGTCCGATTATTTCAACAATTCAATTTCACCTCCAAAAAGAGTCATTACAATATGTGGAAGCACATAAATGAAGAAATTATTTTGATCTTAACATTTCTTTTACTTATCTCAAACTTATGTTGGTTGATGAGTCCTAAGAGAGTAAAGGAGTGTAACAATGGCAAGAAAAATATACAAATTTTTCTATTAGCAGGGCAAAGCAATATGGCAGGACGTGGCGGAGTCATTAGAAAATTCATTGGAGGAAATGTTACCGAAGTATGGGATGGTTTTGTGCCAAAAGAATGTAAACCTAATAAAAAAATATTACGATTTAACGTTGCTAAAAAATGGGAAGAAGCACATGAGCCATTAAATTATGGGATTGATTGCTTAGTAAGTTGTGCACTTGGCCCTGGAATGGCTTTTGCGAATGAAATTCTTAAAAAAGATTCAGAATTTGGGGTTATAGGTTTAGTACCTTGTGCAAGAGGAGGGACTGGTTTGTATAGATGGAGGCGTGGGTCTTATGCTTATGATGATTTGATTAAAAGAGCAAAATTAGCTGAAAAAAATGGAGGAAATTTTAGGGCATTACTTTGGTATCATGGTGAGGGTGATATAAGAACAAAGAATGGGTCAAGTTCGTATAAGTCCAACTTTGAGAAATTTATTCATGATTTGCGTAGTGATTTGCATTCTCCTAACCTCCCCATTGTGCTGGTACGCATTCCTTCTCATTTTCTTGACGATACTATGCTAATAAGATGTTTAGTCATAAATCTATGATTTTTGTTTTCAATTTGTTTTACTATATTGCGGATAAGGGAATGGGAAGGAAAAGGGAATGGTGAGAAATGATCATTGAACTCACGCATATTGTGTGAGAGACTTTACCTGACTATAAGCCTGGGCAATAATATATTATATAATAATTTGGATTCTAACTCATGCTTTATGTTTGTGGAACATTTCAAGTTCACCTCACTATCGACTTTCTATTTATTATAGAAGTAATAAAAGTTCAAAGATTTAGGTTATATACATTGTCCTCTAATTTTTTTTTTGCCCCATTAGTGTTGCTTGAACAATGTATACTTTATATGTTTGTTCTTGTAATTATTTTATAAATGACTTATTTGTGTAAATAGTTTTACAACGTTAATATATAGATCTTAAAGTCGTTTTTTTAATTATATTGCAGGCCGTCCTACCATACCCGAAAAAGCCATTTGAAGGGCCATATATAGAAGAAGTAAGAGCAGCTCAATTGGGAATTAACATCTCAAATGTGATCAAGTTCGACGCTAAGGGACTAGAAATAGGTTCGGACGGCATTCATCTCACAACCCCAGCACAAGTTCAACTTGGTCACATGTTTGCCCATGCTTTTTTGAGCCAAAAGAATTTCAGATCAGGGACAAGCTTTAGTTTCTACAAGGTTTTTCCTTCTAATATATTCTCTTAGATCTTTCTGCTGATCCTTGTAAAACTAGGTCTCAAATAAACTTTCATACCAAGGTTTTTTTTTTTTTTGAGTAATAAGGATATTTATTAAAACAAAAGAGTCATTACAAAAGTCATTATAAACTGGGACTACTCTAGGACACATAGTTTCTAGCTTGTCCTTTTCAAAAGCAGAATCGACAAAAGATGGTGGAACAACATACAACATAGGACTCCCAAAAACACTTGAGCTCCTACTATTCTTTGCCATCAGGTACTCGACAATTTTATTTGCTTCTCTATACTGTGGCTCTCCTGCTCTAGATAGCATTCATCTGCGTTCATTTATCAAATTTTGATGAAGGCAGGAACCGTTAGTAAGTATGCTAATCAGTTCATTTTCAATCACTAGTGCCAAACAGATTTTTTTTTTTCAGTGCTAGTCTTAGCCTCCAATACCACCTTTCCCTGGATTCCCGATGCATGAGCCATCTGTACCACGTTCATATATACGGTACGGCATCAAATTGAAGATGTATAATGTGTTTGCTTTGAACACAATTCGGTTTCTTCTTAATTATGGATGATGTTCATATCCGTCACGTACCGTATGTTCCTTAGGAGTTCGAGTTTGATAAAATCACACAGAAAAAAGAACGATTGTCTGGTTAATCATAGAAATGATTAAAGTAGCTATGATGAGTACAATTGCTCTTAGGAGCAGAAATTAAAGCAACAACTGTGAACTACATCTTCAACACCTATTGTTTCCATTAGAATTTAATTAATCGAAACTCACTATTTTCAGGGCGGAGAACAAAGAGTTCATATGAAAACTCACTAAAATTTAAAAAAAATATGCACTCTCTAAAGAAGACTCGCATATTGTGATATACTGATCGATAAAATATGAGAAAATTAGGGACAGCTGTGAGCACGTGATTTTTACCGTATCCGAAATACTTTTATAAAAAAATTACTAAGTAATTCTTAATTAATTATTAGTCATTTTAGGGTGTTATTAGGTTTAATTACTCATTTTTTAATTAATTAATTCATAAAAATACTCAAAAATATCATGCATTGCATTTAGGATTTTAGGTTGCATTTTTAGAAATTAAGTTAGTAATTAATCGTTTTACAAAATCGAAAATCACAAAATTACTGCATTTTACAATTTCCTTTAATTTTAATCTTTATTTCTTAGATTCAAGGGTTTTATAGCTTTATAAATAGTATTTAAATTAATGTCACATTTTGGGTAAGATTAGGAGTTTAATTATTAAGTAGTTTAATTACTAAAATTAAATAAAAGGATTTTCAAATCATGAAATTAAATAAAACAAGGAGGAAGAAGAACTGGACTAGGTCACTTAAAACTAGGCCCAATTTCATATTTTCGGACCAGCCCAAGAACAGCCCAACCGGCAGCCCAACATATCCAAACCCCTTGCCTGATCTGGACCGTTGATCACAATGAGATCAACGGCCCAAAATCATCCCCACCTAAATATAAAATGTCCTTAAACCAAACCCTAAACCTAATCCCTCTTCCACCCTAACCCAAACACCCCGCCGCTGCCACCCTTCACCACCTCACTGCTGCCGCGGTTTCACCCGCCGGAAATCGTCCAAACTCGGACGAGTTGAAACCCCAACTCGTCCGTGGTCCCCTCCCTTCTCCCACGTACTCCAGCCCTAACAAACCCTGACAAAAAGGTTTTACACTCGAGTGCTTTTGCAATTTGGGGACCATTTTCGGGTCAAATGGGGACCGTGGATCAATTCTCAACTGATCCTCGCCTTCCATCTGTCCCGATTCGGTTTCAAAAGAGGATTTCAGAAGATTTTCGGAGGAGGAGGTTTGAGAATTTTTCTTTTTTTTTCTTTTTTTGTTTTTGTTTATTTTCGGGTTTCTTGGGGGAGAAGGTTTGGGGAAAGCTTTATATGTAATGAAAGTTGTATTTCAAAGGGGGACAGAAGTTTTTTGGAGGTCTGAAAACTAAAAAAAAAAAGAAGTAGAAAAACAGTCTTAAAAGATAAGCTACAGAAACGAAGGAAGGGTAGTTTGGAAAAGAGAGAATAGAAAGATTTCTGAGCTATTTTGGCTGAAGCCTTGGCGTTTTCTGTTGCATCAAGGTTGAGTTGCTGTTGCTGTGTGTCTGTTGCTGCCTTGACGAGGCTGTTTCGTTGTTCAATTAGCATAGGTCAGTATCCGATTTCCCATGTAATTTCAATTTATCCGTTTGGACAAACATGTTACTAAATTTTCACTAACTCATCCTTCTGATTTGCTGATTCATTCTACTTAATTGGTTTTTGCTTTAGTGTGTTTATGTTTTATCTCGCTCCTATTTGTTTGCTGAGATCCATTGACACTATTGATGTTTAGTTAGTTCACATCACATTAGAATAAGATGTTACTTAAATGATACAGCTGGAAATGAATCAAATCAGCTCACAATCTGATTATTTGCGTCGAGTACGCAACGTATCTGTTAAGTTATAAGGCTGTAGATGTGAATGGATCCTCGTATATCATCAATCTGAGTTGTTAACTGTTCTTTTCACACTGTTTTTATTTTTATTTTTTGGTTGTTGTTCATGTATACTGATTTTGTTTCACACAAGCTCGGCTGGTTGCCTTACTTCCTCATTCCCATAACAACAGTTGTTGTGAATCTGCTGTAGTAGTAATTTTCTATTTAAAAGTGTTTTCAAGTCCGGGATAATTGTCTTATGACTATATTTGTAATCAAAACTGGTCTTCTCATAAATCTCGATCATGGTTATCTCCTTAAGATAGTATTTGTGTTCATATTCACATAGATTAATTCGTTCGAGACTCATTATCCAAATAACAGACTGGTCAAACTGAGAATTTAGTTGTAGCCTATCTTGCTAAACTGGCCACGTCGAAAATCATGCTCTTAATGTGAAATTCGGATCATAATTACATTTGCAGCCAGATCATGTTGAATAATCTATGTCAAAAATGCTTGATGCCGAAATGATGTGTTTAGTATAATTGTTCATACGAAGTCACTGGCCAAACTGTAATAGGCTCTGCTTGAGTTTGTATGCTTCTGGAAACAAACAAGATTGTCTTCTGGCAATTAGTGTTTACTTTATGAAATTTGGTTATGTTTATAATTCTGCGAGATAGCTAGTTTCAGGACTGCTATTCAAGAAATGGGTTATAATGTGACGTTTGAAATATAATTGTTTATGAAAGTTTGGCTGTATTTGAATTGTAAGGAGTGGCTTGTTTTAGAAATATTTCCTTTATTTTTGGAAGAATGCTGTTAGTTTGCAATTGGTT
Organism: Nicotiana obtusifolia; assembly: GCA_002018475.1. Taxonomy (NCBI): domain Eukaryota; kingdom Viridiplantae; phylum Streptophyta; class Magnoliopsida; order Solanales; family Solanaceae; genus Nicotiana; species Nicotiana obtusifolia. Next base: position 12,985 of record MCJB01017367.1, on the reverse strand, counting down.
TTGTTGACTAATCCACTAACCTAAAATTCAGTTGGACCCCATATTTAAATTGTTGCTCGTTAGAAGTTAATTGAGCCCATTGCTTGTTGATGCATAATAACAAAAGTGTTTATTTTTAATAGAGGTGAGCCATTAACTAGCAACGATCACCAATGGCCCTCTTAACTAGTTAAATACAAGATTAGTGTACATAGGTCTCGATTTTCCAAACTTTAGTAATTAGATCTTAGACACAATTAATTGTGTTGCCACTGTGGGTACGGTTCCCGTGACATAGTGACAATACAAACTTCCGGGTGCCTTTTAGGTGACCCGATTTTAAATCTTAAATAGTAGAGCCTTTTTAAATAATTCGAGGCGTGCCATGCAAAACAAAAATCAACAAATACATGGCCCTCATTATTAAAATCCTTAGAAAATTGAGGCGCGCTATTTAGCAAATTTCATGGCCCTCGAAAAATTAAAAACGCGTAGCTGCTTTAGGCGCGTTATTTTAATAATTGAATTTTCCAAAACTCGGGTGCGCATTTATGTGACCCAAATCAAAAATTCCAATGTTTAATTAAAATATGTTACAAATTACGGGTGCATTTATGTGACGTGATTCGTGACATATTTTGATTAACATTGCAATTCTCCAATAATTTTAAAAGCGGAAAAGCGGAATAAAGTAAAATGCACTGTAGGCTGATAACAAGTTTAAAATCAGATAATAAGCCGATATAACAATAAAGTGACCGTGCTAAAACCACGGAACCCAAGGGTGCCTAATACCTTCCCGCGGGTTAACAGAATTCCTTACTTAGAATTGTTGGTTCGCAGACTTCTTTATGAGAGTCAAACTTTTCCTCGATCTGGGATACCGGTGACTTGGAACACCAATTTAAATTTCCAAGTGGCGACTCTGAAAAAATAATTCAATAATCCCATTTCGATTAAATGTCACTTTAATTGGAAAAACTCATTTTTATACATTTCCTTCCCGGGAAGTGTACGAAAAGAGGTGTGACAACAACTACTAATCCTTTGCAGAACTATTTCATGTTGAAGTGGTGTTTCCACTTTTATTTAATACTACACAAATATAAGAACGATTTCTGAAACCAAAATGACATACATGTCCATCCAACATATTGAATAAGCAGAGAAATGGAAAGCAACCATAGCAAAAGAACGTACGGTGTAGCCAAACATTTAATTTATAATAATTAAGTTGATTAAGTGATAAAAGCATATGTAGAGCATACATTTTATTTATTTATTTATTTATTTGATATAAAGAGCACACTCGAGTAACTCTCTTCCCTAGAGTTGGTAACACATGAGGTAATTGGAGGACTAATTTGGGACAACAAAATGGCCCATGAGTCTGCAAGATTAGAAATTGGAGGAGTCTATTTACAAAGGTTCTGTAAAAAGAGACAAAATATGAAAATGGACACACTGCAAAAATGTATTACGACGCACCTCTGCTAGAGCTGTTGCTTTGATATGTCCAAAAATGTATATGATGAATAATTCGGATAGTTGGTTCAAACTATAATCATTTTGGGTAATTGGTTCACTGTAATTATTATTATAATGTAATTTCATTATTTTAGTTGTAATGTGTATTACAGTGTAAAGTAGTTTCAATTGTCTAGTATAATAATTCTTACTGAATTTGAGTAAGTGTAAACTATAATTCAAGTGAGACACATGAGAAACCATTATAGAATTTGATAGGATAAATTAGATTATTCCATTCTTAATCAGAAATTTCAGGTTTGAACCTTGTGAAAAAATTTCTGCAGTAAGTAACACTTTCTCCTTATAAGTAGGTTCTATGCAACGCGAATGCAGATTAGTCGGGCTAATAGGTACCAAATAACCATTCTTATACCGTTTTACAAAAAGGAACACATGAGAAGTAGTTTTGTAAACGATTTACTAATTCACCCTAATGTTTTTCTCCCATTAGTGGTAAGTTGGACTCCAAATTGATAAGTTTATGGTACATTATTCTTATAAGATTAATAGAACTATTTCTCATCAAATTTTTTATTTATGGAATCATTTATATCATCCTATATTCAGTAGAAGTAAATTATTGACACGGATACTTTACTCTTCACAAGAAAAAGGTGAAATAGTAAAAGAAAGAAGAATTAACCCAGATTGCTATCCACGCAACCAATTAAACTAAAAATAGCAGGTAAATGTATAATATATGCATAACTTATGTATTATATGTGTATATTTATATAAACATCCCTAAAAGAAAGAGAAGAGCCAATTCACACTTTTATACAGAGCATAAATGTAAGGATTATGCAGATGTACTTGAGATAATCTACTCATGTTCAATAATCTACATGTTAGAAGATAAATGCAATGAATACAGCCTAGCATTATGCTTAAATATCTCCCACTACATAATTGGAAAGATTTTCATAAATTTCTCTTTTCTATCTAACCTTCATCATATTTTAAGTCAAGCATATAATCAACCTTTTGCTAACAATGTATTATAAAATAATAATAGCAATTCAAAAGTTAATTCCTCTCGTTGCTTTTTAAAGAAACCATTTAAGCTATGCATTTTATTCAGCCATTATTGAAGGAAGTGACGGAATTAAGTGCATTCACTAAAAAAAGTAAGTATAATAATGTTACAAATTAGCATCATATGTAGAACGTGGCATATCAATCCTCCAAAACAAAGAAAAATAGATTCCAAAACAAAAACTTATTCCTCTGCATTCAACTGCTTCTGTTGTCCTAAAATATTTAAAACCAGAAGAATATTTGTTTAGGGGATTTCACGTGCACCTCCAAAAAGAGTCAGTACAATATGTTGAAGCATAAAAGTGATGAAGTTATTCTGATCTTAACATTTCTTTTACTAGTTTCAAACTTATGTTGGTTGATGAGTCCAAAGAAAGTGAAGGAATGTGACAATACGGGCAAAAAAAATGTACAAATATTTTTATTAGCAGGGCAAAGCAACATGGCTGGACGTGGCGGAGTTACTAAAGAAGTTTCTACAGAAGGAACTATTACCAAAGTTTGGAATGGTTTTGTGCCTCAAGAATGTAAACCAAACCAAAATATTTTACGATTTAATGCTGCTTTGAAATGGGAAGAAGCACATGAGCCTATGAATTATGGGATTGATTGCTTAGCAAGTTGTGGACTTGGCCCTGGAATGGCTTTTGCTAATGAGATCCTTAAAAAAGATTCAGAATTTGGTGTCATAGGTTTAGTACCTTGTGCTAGAGGAGGGACTCCTCTGTCTAAATGGCAACGTGGGTCTTTACCTTATGATGATTTAGTTAAAAGAGCCAAATCTGCTGAGAAAGATGGAGGAACTATTAGGGGGTTATTGTGGTATCATGGGGAGAGTGATGTAAAAGGTGGGAATGGATCCAAAGTATATAAGACCAACTTGGAGAAATTCATTCATGACCTGCGCACTGATCTGAATTCTCCTAATCTCCCTATTTTGCAGGTACATATTGATTATTCTTTGGAAAACTACGTCTGCTCCCAAAAATAATAGCCGGTAGAATGTATATTTTTTGTATATTAGGGTATAGTATACATAATTTTTGAATTCTTGGGAAAACCCGCAGCCGCTATTTTTCGGGTGCGCACTGGGTAACTTGATCACTATGCAATAGCTCGTAAACCACACATGAGAGGTAAACCGCCCTAGACAAGCCCAGCGCGAAGAGCTCTGACTTAAGAGGCTGCTGGTGAGGGAAACTATCCCAGGTCTCCCATGCTGGTGAAGGAAACCGATCCCAGGTCTCCCATATGTGCAACCACTCACTCAACCAACCCAGTCAACCCTTGCGGGCTAATACACATATTTTATATATTTTCTTATATATTTGATCGGAAAATATCATTATTTTTGAACAACCGACCAAAAAAGTAACTTACATTAATTTTTTCGTATTTTCTTGATTATATGTGATAGGATTTAACTTATATATAATTACAGGTTATCCTTCCATATCCGAAGGAGCCATTTAAAGGGCCATATATAGAAGAAGTGAGAGCAGCTCAGCTGGCAATCAACGTCCTAAATGTGGTCAAGATAGACGCTAAGGGACTAGAACTAGGTCCGGATGGTATTCATCTCACTACCCAAGCACAAGTTCAACTTGGTCATATGTTTGCTCATGCTTTTCTTAGCCTAAAACATTCTAGTTTCTTCAAGTTTTTCCCTTCTAATATATTCTCTTAGATTAGCTTGTTGTATCTTTTGAAATAATTAGGTCTTAAAAATGAAGTTCTGTACCACGTTCATACACATCAGTCTGCAGAGTGCATCAAAATATGTATACTGTGTGTGCTTTTAATTCAGTAATTTCTTATTTATGGATTAAATTTTCGTATCAATTACTTCTTAATGTATTCCGAGTCCGATAAAATCACAGAGACAGAGTTCTATTCAATTGCTCATAGGAGTGGAAAGGCGCCAACGGTCACAACTTCAACACCTTCTGTTTTTGTTAGAAATATAGTTAAGTAATCATGAGAATAACGCAATTGCAAGTAGCAACGAACCTAAAAGTTCCACTTGGACGAATTAAACATATGTTTTTCTTATGTATTCATGTGCAGTTAGAGGAATTGTATCTTAGTCCTAGCTAGCTAATGTAAAAGACGGCTCTCTATACAATGATATGCTGGGGTGGTTTAATGAATTTGGTGGTCTAAAGTCAAAATATAATAATCCCCTAAATTCACATTATAAAATTCATATGCTAATAACTATTGAGACACGAAAGAACTTGTTTTATGATCCATGGATCAATCCAACAAGATTAAAAAAAAAGAACTAATTTAGAAGAGTTGAAATTGGAAAGGAGAATATTAATAAAAAGAAACATGAAATAGGTATACCTATAGAAGGAAAAAGTATAACGTACTAAATATAGCTAGGAAGAAATTTTCAATAATTTACTCAGTCATTAGAATAGTTTCAACCAAATTCAAAAAAGAAAAAGTAACATTTTGAAAGATTTAATGGTAATTATAGTATAAAATATAATATATTATATGTAAGTTAATAATAATAATAATTGGGTCCTCTATATTTTGAGGCCTAAAGTAGCGGCTTCCTTCGCTTCACCCTTAAGCTGACTCTGGTGTTATGCATGCTTTTTTGGTAACTTTTAATTTGCTCGGTGAAAGCACAGAAAATAAATTTACCAATGAAAGTTACAGACTCAGTCAAAAGGAAGGAATTTAGAATATTATAGTTGCACATGCTTATTTTGGCCGATTGATCTTTTATTATGCCAGTCTACTGATTGATATTGAAAGGTTATTTTTTTTCCTTTCAATAATTACATCAAACTTTACTAGCTCTAAAAGGGAATTTAGTGTTTTCATGCTATAGCTCTTCTATTTGGGAGAAACTGGATATCTCTGAGGTACCAATTACGTTAAGCATTTAATTTCCTATCTAGGCAATTTGCAAATATAAGATGCAAGCTGAACTAACAGACACATTATCAACATGATTAAAAAGTACTAAATGATGCAGAGAAACGCCTGTGAAATTATTAGAGAAAGCACCAACAAATATCCTCTTCTTTAATGTCATTTACACTCTTATCTTTAATGTCATTTATACTCTTTCTTTAGCACTAAAGTCTGAGTGAACGCATCGGCATAATGTGCACTACTCTATAGCTGGTAACAGAAGGAAGGTTTATACATACGATTAAACTAATCCTCACATTTAATCTCAAACTTACATCGTTAAAATCATTATTCAGGCAACAAGTGACGTGGCAGAATTAAGGAAACTCACACATCGCACAGCCAAAAGTCGGTCAGTGTAAACTTTACTAGCCTTCAATTTTCGTCCTTGAACCAACCCATATTGTTTTTTCTGTGCAATTTATGTTGTATAAAGGCATGACAATGTGCCAGGTTGAATGGTACGTGTCAGGTTTCTAGAATATGTTAGCAGATGACCAATTACATAGCCATTACACGACTTAAAAATATACAACGTGTTCGTGCCACATAGCTTTGTCGGTCCTTTCTGGTCTTCTATTTGATCTGATCAAATCACTCAACTCGTACCTAAATTTATACATTTTGTAAAACAAAGGAAGCCTATCTTCCGAGCTAAGGGTCAGATTAGAACATCGAAAACATGGACACCTCCAAGGTACGTTACAAAACACAAACAAACTCTGCTTTTTGTAATTATCTCGATTTCGGATGATAATAATCATCCAAGCGAAGCTTGTATTGAAAAATTGAAAATATGGACACCTCAAAGGTACGTTACAGAATACACACAAACAACTATGCTTTTTCAGATGTTAATTATCAGATTTTCTATTGTTCTAATTTAATTTGATGTTGTTACAGGGAACGGAGAGAATAAACGAAGAAGGCGCAGTGGAGATTAAGGTGGACGCCACAAATTACAAGACATCAGCAGGACATGAGCAAGAAGAGCCACAGAAAGAGGATGTGAAGATAACCCATGTGCCTCTCACATATGAGAAGCGAGGCACTGGTGATTCCGTGGCCGCTAAAGTTGCTGCAAAACTTGAGTCTGCTAAGGAAGCAGTTTCTGGCGCCGGCAGTGGCACCACCAACTATAACAAAACAGATTGAACCAAATTACTTTTCCTCTGTTTTCTGGTAGTATGTATTTATACTGTAATACAGCACAAATAAAAGATTTCTGGTTTGGATTGTGGTATGCTGTTTGTAAAACGACTCTGAATATCAGGCGGGGAAAAAAGTTAGATGCCTCTGTCTTCCAACTTAATGTGATTATAACTGTTCGTAAAATGAGTTTGATTTTTTTCTTTTTGCCACTTCCACTCGTCTTAATGCTTCAAACCTTAATGTGAGCTCCTCCCCCCCTCATTTTCTTTTCCCTTTCCCCTTCCAACTTACTCAAATTTAAGCAGACACGCTGCAGAAACATTAGGCAAAACCTTTAGCTAGTGATGTTATGGTGATGTGGGATAGAAATTCAGAAATAATTTCTGCAAATAAAACAGAAACAGAAAACAATACAAGTAAAAGTTTCGAGCTCAGCAGAAAAAATGTGTTCTCTTAGGGAATTTAATCGCTTCACTGTTGTCCAAAGTTATCTTACGGTTATATTTTGCTTTGAAAAATAGCGTAGAAATGCAGAAGAGAGGGTAGAGTATGCAGATTTTCTATGGTGGAAAAGTGAGGTCAAAGCAACTGTTCACATGAGGTACTATTTCGGCAAAAAATATTTCTGCTTGGTAGCGAATTTTAAATTCGAAAACGACCGTTAGGACCATTAGAAGATTAACCTCGAAATAAAGTCCGCGCGGAAAAATATCAGGAAAAAGAAAATAAATAATAAAAAAGGAGAAATAAATTTGGTCCAAAAAAATTATCAATCAATTAATTGGCCAAAGCGGACGCCGAATCGAGCGAGCAACGACGACGATGGCGCGAAGCACCACTTCTTCTCAACTCTTTAAGAGTTAGAAGATTTGTTTCTCTATATAAGCACAAAAATTTTCTTTCTATTTTCTGCTGAAGGATAAAGTGTCTTAGTAAAAGGAACACTCCAAATATTTCTTTTCCCTCCATTTACCATTCACATCTTCTTATTTAATTAAATAAAACCCTAATAATTCCTACATGAATGGGAAATGGCTAGCTGAAAATATGCATGCATGAAACTGTGTGATTTACAATCAAGGATTAATCGCATCTGGATAAGTAGGTTTTCCTTTGAACTTTCTGGAGTGAACTTATGTCGGATATACTTGGTCAATTGGCAGATTTGATATATTTGAACCGTCGAACTTTGCTATATACCTAGATAGCCTCACACAATCAACCATTTAACCGTCTTTGGTTCTCATTGTTGTGTTCGTTTCAGCTATGAACACCGTCTAATTCATACGTGCATAGAGAACTGGCCTTACGGAATTCTCCTTTAAAGCGGCTTACACTTCACACTTACATAGGTGATTACTAAACGTGTTATCCCGTAGATACACTATTTGATATTCTCCGCGTCAAATTTAGAAACTATTAAAAAGCCTTAACGCTTTATCCTGGTACGGAACATTGTCTTCATCACGAGAATGGATCAAAGTTTTATTTGACAATGTTGAACCGTCATTCATGACTTTGTTTGATCTCCTTGAACCTAGATCTTGGGATCTCCAATCTTCTAGGTAGAGTTACCGCCACAATGACTTGTCCTTGGCCATAGTCTTATTCCTTTCGATGATTTATTAACGGCCTCTCTATTTAGGCCTTATGTAAGCATATCCGACACATTACCTTTTGAATATATGTAGTCAATTGTGATAATTCCACTAGACAGTAGTTGTCTAACGGTATTATGTCTTCGTCGTGTGTGACGAGATTTTCCGTTATACGTAACACTTCCATCCCTTCCTATTGCCACTTGACTATCGCAATTTATGCATATAGGCCACTAGTTTGGGCCAAAATGGAATATCTTCCATGAACTTTCGGAGCCATTCAGTTCTTCTCCAGCCTTATCTAAAGCTATAAACTCAGACTCCATTGTAGGGCGAGCGATGCATGTTTGTTTGGATGATTTCCAAGACACTGCTCCTCCACCAATAGTAAAGGTATCCACTTGTGGACTTTGTTTCTGATGACCCAACGATCCAATTTGCATCACTATATCCTTCAATTACTGCATGATACTTATTGTAGTGCAAAGCATAATCTTGGGTATGTTTTAGATACCCCAAAACTTGTTTCATTGCCATCCAATGAGTTTGTTCGGGATTACTTGTGTTACAACTCAGTTTACTTACTACACAAGTTATATCAAGTCGTGTACAATTTATGATGTACATTAAACTTCCCAACACTTGAGCATAATCCAGTTGAGATTTGCTCTGACCTAGATTCTATATAAGAACAACATTTACATCAATCGGGGTCTTTGTTACTTTGAAATCTTAAAACTTGAATTTTTCAAGTACCGTTTTAACATAATGAGATTGAGACAATGTCAGACCTTGAGGACTCCTATGGATTTTAATTCCTAGAACTAAATTAGCAACTCCTAAGTCTTTCATATCAAAGTTGCTAGTAAGCATACGCTTAGTAGCATTTATATCTGCAATGTCTTTGCTCATTGTTAATATATCATCAACATATAAACATACAATGACTATGTGATTTGGATTGTTTTTAATGTAAACACATTTGTCACACTTATTAATCTTACATTCATTTGCCAACATTATTTGGTCAAATTTCTGCCATTATTTGGGTGCTTGTTTCAATCCGTAAAGCGAATTAACAAGTCGGCACACCTTCTTTCCTTTTCTGGGAACCACGAACCCTTCAAGTTGTTCCATATACATTTTTTCCTCCAAGTCTCCATTTAAGAATGTTGTCTTCACATCCATATGATGGATTTCAAGGTCATACACGGTGGGCAACGCTATTAACATCCGAATAGATGTTATCCTCGTTACCAGCAAGTTTGTATCAAAGTAATCAAGACATTCTCAAAACAATATTTAATATGTTTACAACTTCTAGCTATTATTTTAAAGTACTTATTTGCTTAAATAATATTTATTTTACTTATTTAGCTATTTTGTTAATTTATTTTTTCTTAATTTCTTTATTTTTAAAATCTGGCCCAAAAGAGGCCAAATTTCGGACCCAAATCCCTAGCCCAATTCCTCAGCAACCTAACCAAATGATCTATTACCCTACGCCCATATCCTGACCCTCCCCGTCTCCTTTAAATCCTGGCAGTTGATCTAAGATGATCATCGGCCCACAACAGCCCCACCATTTTAAATTACCCATCCCCAAACCCTAGCCCTCACCTACTCTCCACAGCCGCCCTCACCTGCCCTCTTTTCCGTCAGACACTAAACCTAACCAACCCAAAAAAACCCCCTTTCTCCTTTTCTCGTACGAGTTCAGACGCGGATCCTACAGAAATTTTTTTCTATTATTATTAACTTATGGTAACTTTTGTTATCTTTTTACTTATGGCAAGTTCAATTCTCACATATTTGACTTCGATTCTATGGTTTTGGTTGCGATTGTGGTTCTATACACTCAGAAAGAGTAAATTTCTTCTTGTTTATGGCACATCCCGTTGATTCCGTCTTGATTAAGGCTTGTGAACGATTTGCCCTGAGTTGATTCCAATTAGCGTTTGAATTCAGATTTCCCTTTTACTGGTTCTATTATTGATTGCATGTGATATTTTCTTTTCTTATTTGTGCTTGATTGATTGTGTTCCATGTTTGTTCATTTAATTTCTACTCCTATATAAACCCAATTCCTCGTTCCCTTTCTAAGTCTCAACGATTCATTACTTAACTACTGTTACCACTACTCTGATTTTTCTATACTTTCTGCACTCTTGGCTCTTGGCCGGCTAAAATCTAAGGCCACCTGATTTCGATTAACTGACCTTCTCAGTGCGAGCATTGCCCGGGGTTCATCTGAAACCTTTGGGAACTCTAACTCACTGAGTTTTGGGTTATGCTGCTCTCTCTGCTGTCAACAATTAAAGTATTGTTGGAATTACTCTTCTTGTTTACCCGCTTGTTAATTCACAACTATAAGTGTCTTTGGCTTTGTCAATTTCATTCCTTCTCGTTGTATTCATGTTTATACATCTAAGTCACTTAAATTTTGTGAATCTGTATGCTATTGTGTTACCCCTGTCATTTTATGACTCAGAACTTTTCTAGCATTTGAACTTGTCCAACTTCTGACTCTGATGTATGCCTACTGTATGTGTTCAGCGTGAATGATCCTCACTACCTTAAGCATGCCCAGCCTAGTGTGTTTTTGTTTGTTTGAATGCCTGAGTTTATCTCCCTGCCCTGTTCTGTATTTTTGTGATAAATCAACTCATGTGTTCTAATTCCTGTTGGATCATTCATGTGTACTTAATACCCTACTAGAGTTAGTTCTTAGCCATGTTGTTAGCCAAACGTATTGCCCTGCTAATTGTGAACTTTAAGGTGTGTTCCCTGCCTGACTTAATCCCATGATATCTAGTACTACCTAGAAGAGTGCCTTGCCGTCGCAGTCCTAATTGTGCGGACCGCAGAAGAGTTGCCTTGCGGCCACAGTCTAGAAATGTGCAGCCGCAAAAGAACGTCTTGCAGCCGCAGTTCAGAAAAGTGTGGCCGCAGAACTCCAGTTCCTGCCAGATGAAGAAAGTTGCGGACCACACATTGAATTGTGCAGCCGCAGAACCTCCCGAGAGGCAATTTTGTTCGAGATTTTCAGCCTTGTATAAATAGACGAGTTTCACAAAATTAGGTCAAGTTTGAACCTCTGAAGTTGCTGTAGCCATTTTTCTTTACTACTTTAGGAAGTTTTACATTGCTTTGGTGTATTTACAATAGATTTAATCATTTTAAGCTTCCATTATGAGTTTAATTAGTTTTTCTTCCTTACTTTCTTTAAACCCCATTATAAGTAGCTAGACTTTTACTAGGGTTGTGACCTAACCCTAGTGTGTAAACCTTATAGGTATCTAATTTAATGCTTGTTTATGATTGAGTATTGATTATTTAGCTTAGTTTATGCTTTAATTGTAGAAGTCTCTACTTGAGATAGAGGGACCTAGTCTACGATAACTAGGCCAACAAGGAATTGGGTCAATTGAGAGATTGATTAACCCAATTAAAGGGTTCAGCCTAGAGATAGTAATAACCCGACTTGAGCTCTTATCAACTGTTTTGAGTGATACCCATTTGGTCTTGAGAAAGCCAAATGAGGCAAAACCACTCTCTTACCGAGAGGATTGATTGGGTAATTTAGAGTTGAGAGTTATAATACACCCCAATCGACAAAACAAGCATTAAAGTCTTTAGCCCATTAGGCAAACACCTAGGTCATGGTCACAACCCTATGCTTTTTATCCATTTGGAAAAACCTTAAAAACAATTATCTCTAGTCTTCTTTATTTATTTTTCAATCATTAGAGTAACATTAGAAAAAGAAAATAAATCCTTGTTGTGGAAGTGCAATTTAGATAATCCAATTGCTCAAATTGAAATATATACCCCTAACTCCTATCTTAGCTCCCTGTGGATTCGATCCCGACTCTTAGTTGGGTTTCTATTATTGCATACGATCGTTTCATATCTCTTTTGAGGTATGCTTTGGACGTGATCAATTTTTGGTGTTGTTGCCGGGGAGCTAAAAACTGTGTTAACTATATATGTGTTTTTGGGATATCTTTTTTTCCTTCCGTGTTACTAACTTGTTTGAAAAATCATAGATACAACCATGGAAAACAATAAGCTCGGAAATATTGGTTTGGGGGATGTGGACGTCGAGGATGAGCAAGTTGATGAGGTTCCTCTTGAACCTCAAGCCAATAGAAGAGGCCGAGTGCCTCATGACAATGCCCCCGTTCCACCCCCACCTCCACCACTAGCGGCTCCACACTGAGTGTTACCCAATGAAGGATGTGCCAGTGCAATAGTCCCTTACCGTATTAGGGCGGGAAACTTTCAAATCACCAATGTGATGCTCACTTTGCTAGAGCAACGAGATTTCTTCACCGATGCTCCAAGTCGAAATGCATACAAACATTTGAAGGGGTTTGCGGACACTTGTTGGGGAAGCAAGCAAATGAATGTCTCCGAGGATACATTGAGGCTAAGGCTTTTTCCCTTCTCTCTACGGGGGAAAAGCTTTAGATTGGTTGGAACATTTGCCGAACCATTCCATTCACACTTGGGATGAGTTGGCAGAAAAGATTATTTCTAAGTTCTTCTCTGGGGCACATGGCTACACTTCAGGATGAGATTTTGGCATTCAAGCACGAGCCAAATGAACCACTACACGAGATATGGGAATGCTATAGAACAATGGTTAAGGAATGCCCCAACAACGATATGACAGAGAATATGATTCAACAAACTTTCTATCGCGGGATCAACACAACCAACCAATGTGTAGTGAATCAACTTGCCGGTGG
>MCJB01017356.1:329121-346209 GCA_002018475.1 Nicotiana obtusifolia | reverse complement strand
TCTACGTTTTGTGAATCAAGTGGGTTAAAGGAGCTAAAATCATGATAATATTGATGTTCCTCTACGTGTTGATTAGAAGTAGAACTACCCATAATTCCTTTACCCTTATTTCCCGAACGACCACGTGCCCTCCCTACACTACCAGTTCCAATTGAACCTCTTTGAGACATAACTATAATTTATAGCAATAAGCAAATAAAATAACAACCAATAAAATAAATATTTCACAAAAGAATAATTAAAGAGTAGAGATAGGAACGACCAACCAATATAGCCGTATAATTGAAATGAAGTTGAAACTTGAAGCTTCAATTGATAGCAATTTAGCAACTCCAAGTAACACTTGATAAATAATAGCCAAAATTGTAGAAGTTAAACTTTACACAAGTAGCCAATGTAACAAAATAACAATATTGTAGATGATTTTGAGAGAATTAGAGAGAGTTTGATGATTTTTGTGAATAATATGATGAAATAATAGGGTATTTATAAGAAAAAATAGTTAGGGGGGTTATGGAGGGGTTATGGGGTGCAAAGAGCCGTTTTTGGCCGTTGCCCAACGGCTATTTCATCAATATAGCCGTTGGCAACGGCTATAATTTAAAGAGGAAGAGGCTGGCAGAATTTCCGGTCCGGTCCGGTCCGGTTCCGGTCCGGTCCGGCCGGTCCGGGCCCCAAACAGTACCGGTTCGTCCGGTTTTAAATCCCTGAGCCGTTTCGTGACCGGACCCCAACCCCCCCTCGTGTATTTGGTCCGGTTCTAACCGGTCCGGACCGGTCCGGGCCGGTTTCCAACCCCCCCTCGTGTATTTGGTCCGGTTAGAACCGGACCATTAGCCAGTCTTAATGATCACCTTGCCGTTATTGTATTTGATGTAGTTTAATCTCTTTGTGAAATTTCCAAGAGTTTATGAAATTTTTGAGATTAATAAAGTCATAATTATAAATAAGAGTGATTCAAGGTGAAGTGAATCAAACCAAATTCGAAAAGTAGGAAAAGTAAATGCAATTTCAGTTATCTATATCACACAATCCTAATTACATCAACCAAAGTTTTAAAATACATCGTGGTGCAAATGTTAGGAGAAGAACAAGATAACAAGTGTAAATGCAAAATATAAAAACTTTCCAAATGGCTGCTTTCTCTCTCAGTGCATGTTAGCCAAACTTGCGCCTACCATGGGTAAGCAAACTCGCATCCCGTCACAGAAGGCATTAATGGTGAAGGAAGCGTCGACCTTGCAGAGTAACAATCAAAAAGGACACAAATCACAACTAGAAATTGGAAAATAAGTAGGTTCCAGTTCAACTAACCCTAAATCCAGTAAAACAGTAACGCAACAACAGGAAATTGTGAAATTGGATCAAATTGAAGCTGCTCGTCTATGGAATGAGGAAGTACTGGCCTCACCAAGTAGTAATCAATCAGGATCAGCAAGCAGTGGGAAGAAATCATGGGCGGACGAGGTCGAAGAGGAACTAGAGGCACAACAAAAGCCAAATTCAGTGTGGGATAGCTTTGACATAGCTAAAATTGCAAACGCAGGTTACAAATTGGAATATGTTGCTCCTAAGAAACAAGGTGAGTCCTCAATTGGAGAAATTGACTTGGATGACATTAGTTCTGAAACTGTATATTGGGGGAATGCTGTAATTTGCTATGTCCTTGGGGCACATCCTCCTTTTGTGATTATACAAGGATACATTCAGAGATTATGGGGCAAGCATGGGATAGATAGGATTACTATGCTAAAGAATGGAGTGATTGTAATTAGATTTGAAACTGAGATAGGAAAATAGGAGGTGATTCAGGGTGGTATCTTCCATTTTGACAACAAACCTCTCATAGTCAAAGCATGGACACCAGATTTGGAATTCACTGGAGAGGAGTTGCAGACTTCTAATATGGATCAAGTTTCTAGGGCTGGACTTCAAGTACTGGAGCCCTAAAGGATTGAGCAAAATTGACAGTTTGGTTGGTAAACCTCTGATGCTAGATCACAATACAAAAAAGAGGAATGGACTAAACTTTGCAAGATTGCTGGTTGAAGTAAAAATGGATGCCAAGCTTCCAGATGTAATATTATTTAGGAATGAGAAGGGCAAGTTGATTGAACAGAAAGTTAGCTATGATTGAAAATCTACTCTATGTGGTCATTGCTCAAAGTATGACCATGCAAAGGAGGTATGTAGATTGAAAAAGAAAGCACCAAAAGTTCATAACCAAAATGAAGAAAATAGAGTAAAGCAGGGAGGAGGGCAAACAGAAGTAAGGAATGAACAACCTCCTGTGGTAGGGATTAGCAAACTACAGGGAGGAGACTAAGGAAAGTACCATAGTTCACCTACTAAAACTGGTAACATACAAACAACTGGGAAAAATAAGTCAGATGAGGGTTAAGTTGGCAGACTCCACTCAAATATGACAAGGGTATGGTCAAGCAAACTGCACAAATGGAGAGTTCCAACTCTTTTCAGGTGCTACATAGGAATGATACACAGGTTGAGTGTTCTAAAGGAGCAACAATGTCAAATGTGGGAGGACAATCTATTGCTCAATTGGCGAATGGATAGTTTAATTTACTTAATTAATTGGACTGTTAGGGGACTCAATGTCCCTAATAAGCAAAAGGAGGTTAAAAGTTGGCTTAATAAGCCTACTTGAAACAAAAATAAAAAAAGACAAACAAGATGGTATAGTAAAGAAATTGTTTGTAGGTTAGGAGTACTTATCCAATGACGAAACTCATTATAATGGTCAAATATAGATAACATGGCGACCAGACTACTATGTGATAAAACCTGTTCATATATCACCTCAGATTGTAACATGTGAGGTGTTCTTCATCCTAATGCAGCTGAAGTTTGACATCCTATGTGTATGCTTTCAACACTAAGGAAGAAAGAAGGGAGTTCTGGGAAGAGTTAGTGACGCATAGTAGGGGATGCACTAAGCCATGGCTAGTACTGGGGGATTTTAACTCAGTGCTACACTCAACACATAGATTTGGAGGGAATGTGATAAGTGGGGATTTTGACTACTTATTAGTGTCTTTTAGCTTTTGTTTTAGTCTAAAAGCATTGAATTGTGTTCCCGAAAATGATAAAATGTGCTAAATTGTAGGAATATTGAAAGATGGACTCCTGAGATGAAATCCAACTCAAAAAGGAGTAATCTAAACTCAAGGCCATAAAAGGCACAAAAGCTCACAAAGTGCGGACCGCAAAATTTCATTTGTGGCCGCAGATGATGAAGGAAAAGCCAGTAGACTTTTGTACAAAGTGCGAACCGCACATGAATTGTGCGGCCGCAAATGATGGCTAGGAACAAAGTTCAGAGAATGTGCAAAGTCCCAAGTTTCCAAACCCTCAGAAGTGCGGGCCGCATAGAAATTGTACGGCCGCAGAAGAAGTGCCTTGCGGATGCAGACATAAAAGTGTGGACCGCATAAGACCAAGTGCGACTGCAGTTACAAATCTTTTGGACCGTAGAAAGAATGCCTTGCAGCCGCAGATCAGAATTATGCGGCCCTAGACCTCCAGTCCTGACAAGTTGAAGAAATCTGTGGACTTCACATGGAATTGTGCGGCCGCAGAACCTCCCGAAGGATATTTTTGTCCGAAATTTTTAGCCCTGTATAAATAGACGAGTTTCATGATTTTAAGTTAAATTTTGACATCAGCAGCTACAGTAGCTGTTCTCTTTACTTCTTTTAGTAGTTTTTCATATTTTGGGATATTTTAACATAGATTTTATCATTTTGATTTCACAATATGAGTTTATTTATCATTTCTTCTTTAATTTCAAGCATGAGTAGCTAGATTTTTACTAGAGTTGTGACTCAACCCTAGTGTATAAACCTTATGGGTGTTTAATTTGATGCTTGTTTATGATTGGGTATTTATTATTTAGCCTTGTTCATGCTTTAATTTGTGGAATTAATAGTTGCAAACATTGGTTCATGCGTATTTGACTTAGTCTCTACTTGAGAAAGAGAGACTTAGTCTAGGACAACTTGGCTAACAAGAAATTGGGTCAATCAAAAAATTGATAATCCCAATTAAAGGGTTCAACCTAGAGATAGTAATAACCCGATTTGAACTTTTATCAACTGTTTTGTGCAATACCCATTTAGACTTGAGAAAGCCAAATTGGGCAAAATCACTGTTTGACCGAGAGGTATTGAGTGGGTAATTGAGAGTTCATAGCTATAATACACCCGGATCAATAAAACAAGCATTAAGGTCTATATCCCATATGGCAAACACCTAGGTGATGATCATAGCTCTAGGCTTTTTACAAAACTTGAAAAACAACAAAAATAATTCTCTTAGTTTTATTTCTTAACTTTGCAACCTTAGTTTTAAATTAGATATAGAAACAGCCCAAATTTGTGGAAGAGTAAATTAAGATAGTCAAACTCACATACTACAATATATACTCCTAACTCCCACATATACCTCCTTGTGAAAATCGATCCCGACTCTTGTTGGGTACTAATATTGCAATCGACCGTTTTATATCCTTGATTTGAGGTATGAAATTGGACGAGATCAGAATGCAGTAACTTGGGTAGAGGTGATTGATTTCCAGCAATGTGTGCAAGAAAGTGGTTTGATGGAAATGCCTACTCAAGGAAATAGATATACCTGGAATGACAAAAATGATTAGCAGAGGATCTTTTCAAAAATAGATTGGATCTTTATGAATGGTGTGGCTTGATAAAATGCCAACTTGTAATGTTAGATTCCTTGCTGAGGGAATTAGTGATCACTGCCCAGCTAAGGTATCCATTACAGATGGAGGGCAGTTCATTTCACTTTAGTAACATTTGGGTGCAACATCCTCAATTTAATGCAACAATCAAAGATGTGTGGGACATGAATATTGAAGGATATACAATGTACAGAGTGGTGTAGAAACTAAAGCTATTGAAGAAGAAGTTGAAGAGACTACTTCTCATCCACTTCATAGTATTATGGCAGAAGCAGAAGAGGACAGAAGAACACTTATTTAAGTTCAGGAACAATTGCAACAGAGCCCTATGAATGTAGCTTTGCAACTTAGAGAAACTAAGGCATATCAAAAATTCAGGAGATCTTCTTTCTTAGCAGAAGTATACCTACAAATAAAGAGTAAAGTTAACTGGATTAGACTACGTGATGATAATACTAGCTACTTCTATTCAGTACTAAAACATAGGAAGCTGAAGCAAGCTATTACACAAATGAAGGATGCAGAGGGCAATTGGCAAACAGACCCTGATATAATTGCAACCATTTTATAGATTTCTATTAGGATTTATCTTAAAATTCATTCACTCTATTCCTTATACTGTTGAGTTGTCCCACATTGGAGGGATTTGAGGTCCTTGATCTCCTTAGATGGTCTTGGGCAATCCTCACCTCATAAGCTAGCTTTTGGAATTAAGTTAGGCCCAAGGTCCATTTATCATGGTATCAGAATCAGGCTCAACTAAATTATTGTTACCGATGTTGGGCCTCCATTTATGTTGTTCACGCTCCAGTTTTGTCACGACCCAAAATCCAACTAGTCATGATGGCACCTAATCCAATCCGCTAGGTAAGCCAATTAACAACTATCCGATTCTAATGAAATTTAATAAGATAATTAAGTAGAAGAAAATATCTGAATCTTATACATTCCCCAAAGACTGGTAGTACAAATCATGAGCATCTAAGATTTAGAATTTACAAAGCTGGTATGAAATAAAGTACATCATCTGTTTTAGATATACATGAACAGATCTTTCATAAGTCAGAGCTACCATGAACAAGAGGCGGCTATAACCGGAACGCAGGTACATCTTCAAATCCAGCTCCCGTCAAACACAGCAACATCAACATCCAACATTTGCACGCAAGGTGCAGAAGTGTAGTATGAGTACAACCGACCCCATGTACTCAATAAGTAACAAAGCTAACCTTAGGTTGAAAGTAGTGACGAGCTGGAATAGAGGTCAGAGTCCAACACTAATAGCCAACAACAGTTCATAACAACATAATAATAATAATGGTACAAGAAACATACTCAAATATAAGATGCTCAACTCGTTCACCGTTCCAGAAAAATAGGCATGTTTTTCAAGTATATCAGTGAACACCCAATTCTTTTATCGAAATAATCAAAATATGAGTAGGTTTGTAAAACTGCGATTTTTCCCAAAACTTTTCAACAATAATTAAGATATTTTATTTTTTAGATAGCATGAGGAAAGTACATCTCTATGCCTGCACATCACTATGTAGGTGAAATCATGAATGTCATCAAAATCGGGTAGCAGAAAAAAATGCATCTCTATGCATGTATCTCAAGTACGCATGTCAAATGTAATGTATTTCAGTGATGAACTCATATACTCACATTCTCAGAGTACTCAATCTCACAGTCTCACACTTTCCACTCATCATGCTCAATCACTCGACATGCTCAGTCACTCAGTGTTGTATATGGCCAATCCAGCCCAGGGATATATATATATATATATATATATATATATATATATATATCAATTGACAGTTAGTCATTCAGTACTGTATAAGGTCAATCCAGCCCGGGGGAAGATCCATCCCCAAGTATAAATGATTCGGGCAAGATCCATGCCCAGGGAAGATGTATCACTCAATATAAATCAACTGCGTTCACCGAGGGTGTGTACAGACTCCGAAGGGTCTCCTTCAGCCCAAGCGCTATAATAAGCCAGATCCAGGCATAAATCAAGAAAACATGTTGCGGCGTGTAGCCCGATCCCATAAATATCACTCACAATCAGGCCCTCAGCCTCACTCAGTCATCAAACTCTCCAGTCTCTCGGGCTCACAATGTCATGAAACTAGCCTAAAATGATGATATGATGTATCAATAAATAGCAACAGAGACTGAGATATGATATGCAATGAATAAATATGACTGAGTATGAAACTTCAATTTAAACATATAATTCAACAGCAGAAATGACCTCAGTGGGTCCCAATAATACCAAATTATGCCTAAGCATGATTTCTAGCACGAATTACAGCTCGGGTGTTCTAACGCATAGAGTACAGTGTAAATATCCAACGAAGATAGCTACACAGTTTCATGGAATCGACTAAATCACAATTCACACGGTGCATGCCCACAAGCCTGTCACCTAGCATGCGGGTACCTCAACATTAATCACATAACACACAATTCAGGATTTCATACCCTCAGCACCAAGTTTAGAAGTATTACTTACCTCGAACAAGCCAAATCCAATACCGAGCAAGCCAAACGATGCTCCAAAAATGCCATCTCGCGCGTACCGACCTCCGAACCGCTCGAAACTAGCCAAAAGCAACTCAAATACATCAAATAGTGCCAAAGAAAACAAACTCAATCGATAAAGGTCGAATCTTTAATCAAAGCCCAAAAATCATCCCAAAGTCCAACCCGGACCGCACCTTGTAACCCGACAAAACTCATAAAATTCGACAACCCATTCAATTACGAGTCCAACCATACAAGTTTCACTCAAATCCGACTTCGAATCGATGTTCAAAACCCAAGAATTCGCTCTATGAAACTTTAGTCAACCCCCCCCCCCATACCCCTCCCAATTTCTCTTTAAAATTCATCAAGCAATTGCCAAAAATGAAGATAGATTCATGAAATAAAATATCAAAACCAAGTAGAGAACACTTACCCCAATCATATGGTGAAAATTGCTTCAGAAACCGTCTCAATCCGAGCCCCCAATCTCAAAATATGATAAAAGAACCAAAACCTCGAAATATATAGAATATGCCCAGCAATATCGCATTTGCGATCAAATCGTCGCATCTAAGAAACCCGCTTATGCGGTAACTGTTTCGCTTTTGCGAAGAACCCCTGATCCAGCAACCATCATTTCTACGTCTCCTATCCGCTTCTGCGATCCCACTTTTGCGCACTTGAACCGCATCTGCGGTGTCGCGCAGATGAGCCCATGCACCCGCACCTGCGACTCTCACGCCTAGCTGTCCATGTTTGCTTCTGCGAAGAAGACCCCGCATCTACGGAGTCGCTTCTGCGACCAATTGTCCACAAATGCGGCCACACCAGAACCAACAGCCTTAGCCAAATGCAAACATGCGACGAAATGGTGCGAAGCTCGTCCGAAACTCCTCCGATCCACTCGGGACCCCGTCCGCATATACAAACTAGTCCAATAACACAACACGGACCTACTCGAGACCTCAAATCACACATAACAACATCGAAACGATGAATCGCTCTGCAAATCAAACTTAAATGAACCTTGAACTTTCAACTCTAAAAACTCGCGCCGAAACATATTAAATCAACCCGGAATGAACCAAAAATTTGTACACAAGTCCCAAATGACATAACGAAGCTATTTCAATTTCCGGAACCATAATCCGAACCTGATACCCACAAAGTCAACTCTCGGTCAAACTTATGAACTTTCCAAACCTTCAAATTTCTTATTTTCGCCAATTTGTGTTGAAACCTTCTAGAAACATCCAAATGCAAAACCGAGCATACGCCCGAGTCCAAAATCACCATCCGGACTTAACAGAACCATCAAAACTCCAATCTGAGGTCAAATACTAAAAAGTCAAACTTGGTCAATTCTTCCAACTTAAAGCTTAAACCATGGAATTCATTCTTTCAAATCGATTCCGAATAACCTGAAAACCAAAACCGACGATTCACATAAGTCATAATACATCATACGGAGCTACTCATGCCCATAAACTATCGAGCGAAGTGTAAAATGATCAAAACGATCGGTCGAATCGTTACAATTTGCATGTCTGGACGTGAGGGGGGTGTATGCGTTTCCACAACAGTTTGTCTCTCTGTATGCTAACAAGCAATATTTATTCAGAGTGTTGGGCTCATGCTATTCGGCGTGTTCTCACTTCTTTTGTGCTACTTTGATTTTTCATTCTACTCCATTTTCTAAGCTGCTTCGTCTATCAGGTGAGCATTGAATTTGTTATTCACTGTTCTCTATCAACTTACGTGACAATTATTTGAGTTCTTTCTTCGTTTGATTGTTGTTTATGGTTCTAATGAATCTTTAATTAATGACTTTTGGTTTCATAGTTATTCTGATTCTATTTAATCGTTAAATGATGAATTTATAGTTTACCTCTACCAAAAATAATTGAATTTTAAACAATATTTTTTTCATATAACTGGGTTTTAGTTTAAAAATTACTCTTTCGGATTCTAATGAAGCTTTGATAACTACGTTGTACTTCAGTTTTACAAAAAGATTGAATTTCAGTTAATTATTAGGTCCGATTGTTGTATTAGCCTACGATTTTCAAGTTTAAGTTTAGTCCTGGGCGTCTTTGAGCTCAATTTGGAATAATAGTGATTTTAGACTTTTTCTTATCATATTCTTTTTGGCTTAACAGTTTCCTATTGGTTATTTATCGTTACTGTATATTCATTTCAGTCAGAGGAATGATGTACTACAGGAGAGATTTGAAGCTTCAAGCATTTCACAGAAGGAGGTAAACTTAATATTTTAAAACCATTTTCCTGTAAAGAGATCCTTGTGATCCGGCCCTTCCCCGAATTCTGTGTATAGCGGGAGCTTAGTGCACCGAACTGCTTTTTTAGATTTTGTCTTTGGGCTAAGAACCTCGAATGTTCTTGTTAATAATATCTTGAGCTAGATTTCCAAAAATTTCTTTAGTGAGATATAGTTGTTATCTGCTGTAAAACAAATTCCTTTTCAAATGATATATGCTCGATATAATTGGTAGTTGAACTCTACTCAGGTGAGCTATGTTCTACAAGTAGCCATTTGAATCAACAATAGGACCCGCAAAAGTGGCATGTACCGAGGGGATGCAGCATGAGGAGTACTTAGTTTAAATGATTGCCCATTTAAAGCAAAAACAAAACAGACAATAAAACTAGAAAGAATCTTCTGCAGCAAATAGTATTTAGATTTATGATAATAAGGCAATTTGGGCGGAGATAATTGGAAAGATTTTGGCACTACAACTACTAGAACTACTATACCTTAATCCTAAATTAGTTGGGTTTGGCATAAAGTCTTCCATACCAGTAAATGCTTAATTGTCTACTTTGCGATTTTAACTTTCTCACCCTTTCCGATGAAGTCATTGAGTCTCAAAGGATTGTGATATGTTTTCATTGAGATGCTTTTATCCTGCATGCGAGTTAACACAATCACCGCAAAATGTCCACCGATACAAAAACTTCTTAGACTTGTTCCAATTTCAGCTCAAAACTCAGCCAAGAGAGAAGGATTCAGGAAAAAATAAAATAGTGTGGCTAAAAGTGTTTCAATATGCTGGACTTTGTGGAAGGGAAGGAATCAAAGGTGTTTTGAGGCAAAGCTACTGCTGTGAGTATTTTGTAGTATAAATGCTTAGGGCTCTTGGCTCTTTGGTGTACATAGAAAAATATATATGGGGGACAACATGATAGATTTTATTAATTCCATTATCAAAAGATTTTATTAATCCCTTAGTGCGGTGATTTTCACAAAGGGTCTCCCCTTCTTTTGTACAGGGGTATCCCCTCCTTTCGTACAAGGGCGTCCCCTCCGTTTGAAATGTCCATCACTTAATGCATGATTTTTATTGTGAATAATACTTTTGTTACGTTTCCACAACAGTTTGGCCCTCTGTATGCTATCAAGCAATACTTCTATTTTTTCATTCTACTCCATTTCTAAGCTGCTTCGTCTATCAAGTGAGTGTTGAACTTGTTATTTACTCTTCTCTGTCAACTTATTTGGCAATTATTTAGGTCTTACTTATTAAAAGGAAGCTATGACAAATAATTATGCTTTATCTGCGAAAATATTTGTGCTTTATCTCTTCATCTTATATCTTGTGAAATGGTAATAAAACACCACAAGGAAACTACGTTCTGCAGGAGTATTACCTCCCGAGTACTCTTGTGATTACGCATTGTATTTTCTCAAACGAAAACACGATGTAACCTAGAGTGCAAGGGCCAATCCCATCTAGTATAAATATAGTAGTAATAATATTCACCAATCACTAGGAGAGAACATTATAGCTTTTATTGGTTTATAATATCTGTCAACTTGAGCGATTACTCCTTATTACTCAAACTGCCAAAATTACATTCAACAATAAAAAGAAAAAGGTAAGGACTATACTTCTTATTCAGAATTTTCTCATAAGAGATTTTTACTTATTCATACTAATTTAAAGCTTATTTACTCTTACTATTGAGATTTTAACTTAATTACAAGTCTATATACAATTTACCAATTTTATACAAAATAATGTATTAGACTCTAATACATTTTCTCCCTCTTCCACCTCAAAACTAAAATTATAAATTAACAGAAGAATGTTTGGCCTCTTCCTCCTCAACTTCAGTCATATATACCTGTTTACCCTTAAATCCGAGTAACAATTGAATTTGTTCGTAGTGCTAAGGATGCGTGAATTAACTTGATACAATATAAAATATGATGCAAATAATTGGAATATAATAGATAAAAAGGAATAACCAAACCACAGTGATTGAGTAGCTGATGACGAAATATAATAAAAAGACAGAGTTCGATGAACAGTAGCAACTTTTAGTATTTTCTCTTGATATGTGTTGTGTGTTACAATGAAAGTAGATACCCTTCTTATAGATAAAAGAAAGATTCCTTAATTGGTAAAAACTCTAATTACAAGATAAAATTCCTTTAATTATGGGATTGGATATCCCTAAAATAGTGGCTTAACATCTATGATGGTTGAGATATTTACTCCCGCCGAGATATCAGGAATCCACGAAATATCCGCTCGAAACTGATCTTTGTCTCGAGATGTGCTTTCGTCGGTCAATGTCGGTCACCCCGTTTCGGTTGCTCCAATTTCGTGCTCGACTTGCTGACCTCGGATCGAGGCAACCCGGTCTTGCGTTGTATCCGGGCTCGACTCATCTCGAGCAGCCGATCGTATTTGACCCAATACAGATAGTCCCCTCGTTTATTGGAGAGTAAGGAAAACGATATGAATCGTCATTCTTCGAGCTCTTTGGCTAAATAATCAATATATCCATTAAGCGTGCCACGAAGCCAGAATCATCAAACCGTTCAACCCTAAAAGGACCCTTAGTGTGACAGTAGTGCCGTGATGCACATGACCATTGACACAAGAAATCATTTCCTGTCTCGTCTGCAGAGCCTTGTACCTTCTATGTGCATTTAATGTTTATTTGCCTCGTGTTCTGTACCGCTGCTTTTTGGGAGAGTATAAATGCTTCCTCCCTTCTTTGAGTTTATTTCTTTACTTTTACGTTGCTAAATAGTTTGTTCCTTCTAGTCTTCTTCACCAGAACAACCTCTCTTCTCCTTTGCTTCTTGCTTCTGCTACTTCAACAGTCATGGCCAAAACTTCAAAATCAGTTCTCCAGAAACAACATCCTTCGCCTTCTCAACCTGTTGAAGAGGCTGAGCCCATCCATAATGAGGAACCCTCCATGGAACCTCCGTTAAAAGCCTTCATACCAGTAGGGTGCTTTATAGGCTCCGACTTCAAAGTTGAGAAGCCTTCCCCGGTGCCTGGCCGAGGCGAACCGGTCTCGCAATACATTAGCTCGATCACTCAAAAACATCTTGAAAGGGTGAAGGCTGAATGCCATTAGACCGATAAAGAAGTGGTAATCCCTTCCCCGAATAAAGCCATTACTACACATGTGGAGGGATATTTAAGTGTATATACCTATCCGTTCACATTGGGTCCCATAGACCCTATAATCGTTGAATTCTGTAGGAGATATAATGTTACTTTAGGTCAAGTTCATTCCTCTGTGTGGCGTATAATTTATCTTTTTTGTTTTTTCGTGGATAAGGTCGAAAGGGGGCACCCTTTTACCATCAACCATCTACTTCGATTGTACAGTCCCCGAATGTTCCGAGGGGGGCTGATTAAACTCGCTCGCGGGGCCAGTAAGGCTCCGTTCTCGAGCATTGATGAAGATAGGGACCGGGGCTAGATGAGTCGATATGTCCGAATCAAGACCTCCGACCTGATCCCTGCCGATAATATGTCGTTCCCTGAAAAGTGGAACATGAAACGTAAGCACCTCTTCATTTAAGATCTCTTATTATGATCTTCCAATGTTTAACCGACGTATTATGATGCGCAGCTGTTTCCCAGGCACCAGCCGCAATTCAGAATTTAGAGGAGTGGGTCAGGAAGGTCGTGGCCTAAAGGTCCTATTGTGAACGGGCCTGGAGAGAGATATCGAAAGGCCTTTGGGAGGCTAAAAATCATGGTGAGCTTCAGTGACGTTCATACATTCTAAGTCAATCGATACCAACACTTAGCTCATTGAACATTTGTTTTGCAGGTCTCTCGAAGGATGTCGAGTTGAGGTCGGCTACTACCGGTGGGGCAGTTCCTCGCCCCCTTCCCACATCGGGAAAAGAAGGAGGAAAAAAGAGAAAAAGGGCTCCCGGCCATGCTGAGCCCGAAAAGAAGAAGGATAGAAGAAAGATGATGGCTCGTAAGGTCACAGTCACTGACCCTTCCATTGAATTGAGCGATGATTCCGAGGGGGAAAAGAGCCCCGAGACCCTAAACGGCAAATCCCCTCTGGCAGTCCCCGAGCCGAGCGTGGAAGAGACCGGAGCTCCATGAGGAGAGGATGTCGAAGTGGGAGCAAGGACCGAGGACCGGGCCAACATAGAGGCGACACAAAGATCCTCAGATATTACGGAGATGGTGCATTCACCTTCCTTTTCGGAGGCAACTATGAAAGATGCCCAAGATACAAGGATGCACACACCGGGCAAGGTGCCGGTTACAGCTGGGACCTTTGAAGAATTTTTCGACGGGGTGCCATCGGCTGATACCTTTGGCCTCGAAGTCCCTAGAAGGATTCCCCCAGCCGAGACGAGTGGGGTGTCGGCTGGTATCAAATTGATCGATAAATTCCCCGCTCCGAGCTCGAACCCTGATCGGAGGAGGGTGATAACCTTCACTGTCCCCGAGGACGCCCGAGCACTAGGTGCGCCGGTAGGCGTAGCTAGTTATCTCCACTGCTTAGTGACTGAAGAAGACCAGGCCGTAATGAGTGCTGTGGATTGGGCATGCTTGTTCAATGAAGCTCAACAGGCATCGAACAAGGTATGCTTCCTTGTTTGTTTTAAACTCAACGTTTCGATTCCAGGTCTGTACTGACAATTTTTAAATTTAAATTTTCCACAGTCATCGGTGCTTTACCATGAAATGTTCCTTCGAATCAAAGAAGGAATGGCACAAGAAAAAATTCAACGTCAGCGGCTCGAAAATCAGATGTCGAGTCTCCGATCCGAGCTTAAATTTGTAAGGAAAGAGCATGCCACTAGCGTTGACCAGCTGGTGCAGATGACTAACCGGTTAGACCGACTCCGGTTTGAACTGAACGAGGCCAAAGCCGAAACGAGTGGGTGGAAAGCCACGGCCGAAATTTTAACTGCGGAGAAAGAGGCTCTCCAAGCTCGACTAAGAGAACAAGCCTCGGAGGCGCATGAGAGAATCGGAGCTCTGATCAAGGACAATGAATCCCAACGGCTCCAAGTTGCGTCGCTCACCCAAGATCGGGTGGTTCTGACCAACCAACTACAGGAAGCGAAAACGGAGATTGCCACCACCAAGGCCAATGCTGAAGACTTAATAGCTCAGTATAGAGCCGATGCCGAGGTCGCTCAAGAGCAATCGAAGGCGCTGGTTGAGTACACTCAGTGTCAAACTCGCCTTTCCGTTCTCGAGGAGCTTCAAGCTCGTGGTCTCGATCTGTCTTCCGATGTTGCTGAGGCAGCAAAGATAGAGGATGAAATAAGGAGACGAACCTTTCCTGAAGAATTTGAAGATGGCTCGGACTGACGTTATTTTGATGCTATTTTGATGTTGTCTTGACTTTTCGTAGTTCGAACCTGTATAAAAGTTCTGTTATGTGTATAAACATCTTTTATTTCATTTCGACTTGGCTCCTTGACTTTCATATTTCGCCATCTCTAGCCTTAGCTAGAACTATAAGTTGCGTCCGATTGGATCGATTAATAATTAGTTCGGCCTTAGCCTTTTTTGAGTATTCAAAGTGAGCTGCACTCGCTCTACTTCCGACCACTAAGCTACGCTTTTTGGTATGCGAATCGGGATCATGCCTTGGAAAAATTTAGATCCCTTTCAATCTGATTCGGCCTTAGCCTTATTTCGGATAGTCGAAGTTGTACCGTTTCAAACTTCGATCAGTTTAATTTAATTCGACCTTGGAGTTTCATAAACCGGGACTACCCAGATCGATATCAGTTCCCTTTGTGTTATATAAATTTGCCTAGGCCTTGGCCCAATTAGTCGGCTTCGGGGTTTGCCTCGTCAGGTCTTATTCCCCTTTGGGTTTGATGCATTTTTGACAATCTCAGTTATTGATAATGCAAAGATGATTGTAAAAGCCCTTGGGCTTGAGAATATAATGTAGGTACCAAACGATTTAGTTAATATTCATGTGCTTGTACATCTTCATTTGATGGAGGGAAATCAGATCGATCTACTCGGGTACGGCTCTTCTGACCGTTTGACCCTTACATCAATTCCTAGCGATCTTTATTTAGCCCCCTCGAAATCGAAGTAAACAAACGAACATCGCTAGAGTTTAATATAAAACTTGTGAATTCCGATAAATGATTGATCTATGTTAGCACGACATATGGTTGCCTCATTAAAAACCTTGCCGTAAAACCCAATTTGGGACAAAACCGGTCGAAGGGAAAAAGAGTGCAACGCGTGCTTTCAGTTCTAATACCTCATGTTGGTTTGCTTGATATCGACCTATTCTGCATGTGTTAGTGCCGATAAACAAAATTGAAAGGAAGTAAAAAGGGCAAAATAAGTTACCTTAGCAATAGTATCGCTTCAAGTGGCCCACATTCCAATTATCCGGCAGCGACTTACCATCCGCAGTCCCGAGCTTGTAAGATCCCTTCCCGGTGACTTTCACTACAACATAGGGACCTTCCCAGTTCGGTCCTAACTTTCCTTCGTTGGGATCCCGGGTATTGGGCGTCTCTCCTAAGTACCAGGTCCCCCGCACTGAAGTATCGGAGACGAGCTCTCCGATTATAGTACCTCTCGATTCTTTGTTTTTGCGCTGCTATTCGGACTAGAGCGGCTTCTCTTATTTCATCTAAGAGTTCCAGGCTAACATTCATGGCCTCCCGGTTAGACTCTTCGGTAGCGTGTTGAAACCTGATGCTTGTTTCGCCTACCTCGACCGGTATCAATGCTTCGGTGCCATATACTAGAGAAAACAGGGTGGCCCCGGTACTAGTTCTTTCGGTTGTTCGATATGCCCATAAGACTTCGAGTAGCATTTCCCTCCATTTTCCTTTAGCATCGACTAGCCTTTTCTTCAGGTTTTGGATTATGGTTTTGTTGGTCGATTCTGCTTGGCCATTACCACTGGGATGATATGGGGTTGACAATATCCTCTTGATTTTATTGTCTTCGAAGAACTTGGTTATTTTGCTACCTATGAATTGCTTTCCGTTGTCGCATACGATTTCCGAAGGCATCCCGAATCGGCAGATAATGTGGTCCCATATGAAGTCGATTACCTCTTTTTCTCTGACCTTCTCGTAAGCCTATGCTTCCACCCACTTAGAAAAATAGTCAGTCATAAAAAGGATAAATTGAGCTTTACCTGGTGCTCGAGGGAGGGGACCTACAATGTCCATCCCCCACTTCATAAACGGCCATGGCGATATGACTGAATGTAATGTTTTCGCAGGTTGGTGGATGATCGGTGCATGCCTTTGACACCCGCTGCATCTGCGTACAAATTCTTTCGCATCTTTCTCTATGTCGTTCCAGTAATAGCCGGCCCGAATTACCTTTCGTACCAATGAATCGGAGCCGGAGTGATTGCCACAAGTTCCTTCGTGTATTTCTTTTAAAATATATTCAGTGTCTCCCGGTCTGAGACATATAGCTAGAGGTCCTTCAAATGTCCTTCTGTACAAGGTTCCATTATCGTCCAGACAAAAACGGGCCGCCTTCGTGCGAAGCGCTCTCGATTCTTTGGGATCGGACGGC
>MCJB01017356.1:314650-324956 GCA_002018475.1 Nicotiana obtusifolia | reverse complement strand
TCTGACTGCGGCTTTGTAATTGGGCTATCACCGCTTGCTGGGCTAGCAGCATATCAAATATTACTTTGAGGCTAATTTCATTTTCTCCACTATGTTGAATCCCTGAGTGGTTTTCCCCCCGAACGCTGTGTCATGGGCCGGGGGTCTGATCAGCGTCGACTGCCATTTGGGAGTTGGCGTCGATT
Source organism: Nicotiana obtusifolia (assembly GCA_002018475.1). Lineage (NCBI taxonomy): Eukaryota > Viridiplantae > Streptophyta > Magnoliopsida > Solanales > Solanaceae > Nicotiana > Nicotiana obtusifolia. The sequence goes on along the minus strand of MCJB01017356.1, from coordinate 324,771 downwards.
GGGACCTCATTTTCGGGCGCAGCGTTGTTTTCGCCTTGGTGGTTGAACTCGTTATCGATGGGGAGTGAGTGTGACATGATTAGGCTGTAATCTGAAAAACAAAGGATTCTGCAAAGAGCAAGCGTAAAATAGTGCGTGAAAGAGAATTGTATCAAAAAATTCACTAATATCCTTAGCCCTACGGTGGGCGCCAAATTGTTTACCCTTAAATCCGAGTAACAATTGAATTTGTTCGTAGTGCTAAGGATGCTTGAATTAACTTGATACAATGTAAAATATAATGCAAATAATTGGAATATAATAGATAAAAAGGAATAACCAAACCACAGTGATTGAGTAGCTGATGACGAAATAAAAAGACAGAGTTCGATGAACAGTAGCAACTTTTAGTATTTTCTCTTGATATGTGTTGTGTGTTACAATGAAGGTAGATACCCTTCTTATAGATAAAATAAAGATTCCTTAATTGGTAAAAACTTTAATTACAAGATAAAAGCCCTTTAATTATGGGATTGAATATCCCTAAAATAGTGGCTTAACGTCTATGACGGTTGAAATATTTACTCCCGCCGAGATATCAGGAATCCACGAAATATCCGCTCGAAACTGATCTTTGTCTCGAGATGTGCTTTCGTCGGCCAATGTCGGTCACCCCGTTTCGATTGCTCCAATTTCGTGCTCAACTTGCTGACCTCGGATCGAGGCAACCCGGTCTTGCATTGTATCCGGGCTTGATCATCTCGAGCAGCCGATCGTATTTGACCCAATACAATACCTTTACGAGAACAGAGGGATTTGGCCATCAAGCAACTCCGTTAGGCTTTCTCTTTCTTTTCTTTTTTTATGTTAAACAATGAACACGAATGATTACTTTTGAACGAGGAAAGATCGTTAATTTCTTTTAGCTTTTTGGAACCAATAAACCAAGTAATATTAATTAGAAGCAAGTAGATTCAATTGGAAACTATGTTAATCCATTAAAAACGTTATTGTCATCCATTAAAAAGTTTCGAAGCTTTGAATTTGAAATTAAATTTTACGAAATTATTATTTGTTTGGATTCGGTATTGTTGCAAATGATTAAAAATATCCTTCGGAGTTTATATCTCAACTTGAGAGAATTTGTAAATTTTCGAGTTGGTTTTAGTTGGAATCCAGATTGAAACTCGAAAAAAGTGACGAGCGCAAAATACACACTTAAATTGTGCTCGCTAATCAAAGATAGTATAGTATAATATCGTGTCCACATGGATTGGATTTAAACAGTATTCTCGTAGTTTCTAGCTTGATTGCTATCCAAGAGGATCAACAGTTGAGATTTATATGATTAATAATAAAATTTAACAAAGAATCTAAAATCTATAGCTATTGACTGGTGACTATCGAAACAAGGAATAAGCAATTAAGGTTATCAGTGGGAGATGATAGGGTTTTGACGGAATAAGTACAAGATAATTATTGGGGGTCTAACTCTAGATAATTTACTTCCAATATTAAAGTGAGTCTCTCGAATTCACTCTATTATTAGTTCAAACGTTCAACAAAAACTCCTCTCTCGATTAAGTCTTAACCTCACGAGATGAACCAATTTAAGCAATGTGAAAATATGCAAGAATGCGTAGTGGATCAGTCTTCAGGAAAACCTCTTTCGATTATTCTCCTAACTAGGTTTAACTAATGATTCAACTAGCTTCTTTCAATTACTTAGAAGAATCTATGAACTCAACCAACAATATAATACAAAGATATCACAAGTTATGCCTCTTTCGATTACAAGAATTGTGAATATAGATGCAACAATTAAATCTTCCAAAACGATTCAAATACATAAAAATAAGTTATAACCCACAAACAATCATCAATACACCAAATCCATCAAACCCTAAAAGGAACTGCTCCATAGACATGGAGAAGTTCTTCATAAATATAACAAAAGTATAGGAAAACATAAATTCAATCCAAACTCGGGTCTTGAGTGAGGAAGAAATGATGAAATCCTTGTGCTTGTGTTCTTTCCTCTCCTCTTTAGCCTCCTTAGTCGAAAATGTGTCAAAAGTCCCGAAAATGGTATTTTCTGGTGTATTTAAGCCTCCCCTAAATAAACCACGGACGAAATTACTCTTTTTTAGTCGAAATAGAAGGTTACTCTAACAAGTTTGTGCTACCGTGCCGTGCCCCGTGCTGCCCCACGCGGCGCGCTGTGGGGAATTCCAGAACACTTGCAAAAATCATTTCTGGCTATATTTTGCACTGTCGCGCCACACCTCGCGGCGTCCCATGCGGCGCGACTGTGGAAGTTTTATAGAGAGTTGATTTTTTTTTCACTCTGCAGGAATTTTGCACTAACGCTATGAGGCCCGTGGCGCTGTAGTGCAATTTTCTCAGAGTAATTTTTTATTTTCTCATTTTTTGATATCCAGACTTGGTCCTCGACCCCCGAACGTGATCCCGACTTAATTTCTTAGGTTTTTACTCAAACTTCAATACTCCAACTTGTTCAAAATAGCTCGGAACCACTTCCTGCAAGGCATAAAATACATAATAAGTGTAATACACTAACATTTAAACTCAAACACAAGTAAAATATAACAATTGAGTGCAACTATAGCTAAACACGAGTTTCTAGACATAGTAATTAGGGTACTTATGCAAGAGTCAAAAACTGAGCATAATCGTCACAACTAAAGCACTTATTATTCTCTAGGCATAATAACGTCAAGAGATATTGCTTTCACTTCAAATCATAGCACAAGGTTTCCTACTCCTAAAAAATTAAAAACTAACTACACTAGGTTCAAACAAAATCCTTGAAAAAGAACCGCGGTATAAAGAAAAACCAATGGGGAATTATTACACTATCTAAAGAAAATTTTATATATATATATATATATATATATATATATATATATATATATATATATATATATGTTTGTAAGCCTACCAGGTACATTTATAGGCATTACTTCGCCATAATTCTTGAGAATCACGCTTATTGTGCAAATCCGAAAGGATTCCAGTGCCATTTTAAAGATTCTTCGTAATACAAGCATATATTTAACCATTTTATGGAAAAGAATCGGTAGATCTGCAGATCTGGTTTTTTCAGAGAAGCTGAAGATGAATTTGAAATCAAGTATTCTCCAAGAGTTTGTAAATACTTGTTAGTGTAATTATTTTGGTCAAAAATATTTTTAGTATTTTTGCAGTGATCGGCTCAGTGTCAGCTCTCTTTTTGAAAGGTGAGGCTGTAACGGAGCTGCTAGCAAAGCTTGTCGAAAATCCTTGTGACGAAGGAAGTTCATTATTCTGCATGTGGCAGTTGGTTGTCTATAGCCTTACCAGCCCCGGAGGAAAAGCAACAACATATACATACATATGTATATATATATATATATATATATATATATGCGCGCGTGTTTATGTTTGTTTCGTATATCTATTTATAGACAACCAACTGCCACATAATAAATTACACCGTAATATATTAATTTTATTTTTTACTATTATATCCTATTAATCTGCCCATGAAAGTGTTTTAACGTGAGTTATTAAACGAAAAAAAGATTTAAAATAGATATTGAAGTTGCGTCTAGTATGTGCTTGTGTTAAATTTAATGCAATTCTTAAAAAGGAAATCAACTTAAATCGGCAATAAACATTTTAAAGTTGAATATATACATTGAGTCACTTCATAGTGCAGATTTAACCATGGTTGATCAACAATCAATTCATGACTTGGTCTTGCCATAAGTCAAATCTAATGCAAAAGGTTGAGATTAGTAGAAAATAACTTGGATAAGTGCAGATTAATTAAAAAAAAGTATAGATGATAAATGGACCTTGGACCTAACTCAATCCCAAAAGTTAGCTTATAAGCTGAGGATTACCCAATACCATATAAGGAGACCAAAGACTTCAAATCCCACCGATGTAGGACAACTCAATACACCCCCTCACGCCCAGGCCTGCACTCTGGAGCGTGGACAATATAAATGGAGGCCTAACATCGGTAACAATAATTGGGACGGACCTGGCTCTGATACCATGAAGAATAATTATTTTTGGTAGAACAACTAATTTCATTTCACTAGATGTGTTTATATAATAATTACAAAAGGGAGATAACATAAAATATAAAGAACTCTACTCTAAATACATAACATAAAATATCAAGAACTCTACTCTAAGGGGTTTGGTACGAACACAAGTAATGCAGGGATTAGTAATGCAGGGATTGTAGTGCTGAGATTATTTTTTATCAAGTGTTTGGTTCATTGTATTAAAAATTAATTATGCAATGTATAAGTCTGGATTTAGTAATTTTAAGTCTTATCCATGTATAGCTAATCTAGGGATTATTAATTCCTTCCTTTCCTTGGTATTAGTTAATCCCTCATATGAGGTATAACTAATCCATATATTAGGTAGGAGTAAATTGAATTGACCAACCAAACATAATATTGAACGGATTAAATTTTTATACGGGATTATTTTGTTTAATACGACCTACCAAACGACCCCTAAGCGGACATCTAATCTATATACATAAGACAAAAAAGACAAATCCATCTATGTTTATGCTAAGAACCAGCAAATGGAATATTAAATACAGTAGAGGAAGTAGATAGTAAAGAAGCCCAACTTCTTTTTCTTTGCCTCCTCCCCCTTCTTGGATCCCTCTCCATTAATAAAAAGAAAGAAACAACTCACTCTTTACACTCAAAGTAACATAAAAAGTTAGAAACTCTCTCTCTCTCTCTCTCTTTTCTCATATGAAGAAGAGAGGTTCTTCTTCTTCTTCTTCAACAATAGTTCTTCTTTTTCATTTTCTAGCTCTACTTTTTATGGCACTCTTAACTTTTACACCAGAAATATCAGAGAATACCCAAAAACAACCTTCTAAACGTAGGAAAAAACAGCAAATCAAACAGCAGAAGGAGAAACAAAAGCAACCATCTTCATGGGATCAATTCAAGAACTTATTGACTTGCAAACAAATCGAAAACTCAACAGTTCATGATCCTGCATCCAAAAATTCCAAGTTAGGTTCTTGCAGTTCCATTTGTAGTTTCAGGTATTATAGCGAGTGATTATCTCATCTAAAAGTTTAGTATGATTTTTTATTGTTTTTTCAAGTAGTAGCATTATATTCAGTAGTGAAATCATAAATTTTTTTAAAGGTGTTCAAAATTAATTAATATATATATATGTACAATAAGTAATTTTTGACATATATACTTCACATAATTTTCTATATATATTATGTATAATTTTCGGATAAAGAGTGTTCAGTTTAACATCATTTATCGTATATGGTTGCGTCACTAATTATATTAAATTGTGTGACTATCTCATCTAAAAGATTAAACTGTTAGAAAAATCATATTTTTAATTACTTAATTATGTTTTAATATCAGGGATGTTGTACATGGAAATACAAGAGTTGTACACAGAGCTGATAATTCACCAGAAAGTAGCAGTTTAGGCCAAGAAACTCGTCTATTAAGCAAGAATAAAACCTCTAATCATGGCCAATCATCTTCTTCGAGGTCTCTTGCTAGATCAAACGGTAGTGCTACTTCCACGTATACTACTTCTTCTTCTTCAAGAGGAATGCAATTTCGAAAGCTTTCTGGATGTTATGAGTGCCACATGATAGTTGATCCTAGCAGGTATAATATATAGTCGAATAATATGGTTTAATTTTCAATTTTACATCTCATTAATTAATTGCAATTTCCTTGTGATATTTTGGTTTATATTAATGAGTGAAATTAATTTAAATTAATTATAGGTATCCTCTACCAAGGTCAACAATATGTGCCTGCCCTGAATGTGGAGAAGTTTTCCCAAAAATTGAGAGCTTGGAACATCATCAAGCTGTTAGGCATGCTGGTAAATTTTTTACTTCCTTTATGTTGCTCTAATTTTTTTTAAAAAAAATATTTCAAATATCAGATGCCTATTATAATGTTTTACGTTCTTTTTTTTTTTTATAAAAGGAACCTTATACTATCATATTACCTAAAAAGATAACTACGTATAATTGCTTTAAATAATATTTAACTTGAAAAATTAGGCTGACAAGATGCTATAACATATTAAATTGCACTGGTAATGTAAAAAATTATTTATACTGTTATTGTATAATTTCTATACATATTCATATTCATTTTATTTAGCATTTATTCGAATTTTTTAAGGAAATTTTTGAGAAATTACTTTGGTTTTCTTGCTTCCACTAATAGAAGTGAATTCATCATATTTCTTCTTCATTTGCACGTATTAATTTTGAAAAATCATGATTCGACTTTTATAACAAGAGACAAGGTTTAGACAAACATTTACACTTTGAATTGTGTTGGGAAAAGTTCAAATTTTGTTAGTGGAAGCAAAACGGCATTGGTAATGCAATTTAGCCATGGGACTTTGTCCCTTATTAAAAAAAAAAATTAAAGTACGTTAAGGGTTGTTTGGTACGAAAACAAGTAATGCAGGGATTAGTTATGCACGAATTAGTAATATAGAGATTGTAGTATTGAGATTATTTTTTATCAAGTGTTTGGTTCCTTGTATTAAAAATTAGCTTGTGTTTGGTTTAAAACTGTACAAAATCTTCTTTACATTAATACCCTTGAATATTCTTCTTTCAGTATATAAAGAAATTTAGAAAAATAGTTTGAGGGATGGTTTAGTACTTTTAGGGTCTTATCCAGGTATAGTTAATGCAAGAATTAGTAATCCCTTGATTTTCTTGGTATTAGCTAAGCCCTCCTATGAGGTATAAGTAATCTATATATTAGGTATGCGTAATTGAATTGAACAACCAAACATTATATTAGACGAATTAAATTTTTATAAAAAATTATTTTACTCAATATAACCTACCAAACGACCTTGAATATTATATATATTTTGTGATACATTGGTTGAACCCCTCATAAATACTTGCCTTTCTTTTGCGGAACAGTGACTGTACAACACCTCTTAAATTTTTTAAAGGACCATCTAGCAATATTTTCCAACTACCTCTTCATAAAATTGAAAAGAGCTGTACAATATTACGTGGAGGAAAATATAATTGGCCATATTATTTATTTTTTCTTTTTATTATTGACACACCGACACCCGAAATTTTTCCTACTAAAATAACTTTTATTTTTTGTTTTATATTGAAAATATTCTCTTGTTTAAGCCAAACATAATGCACAAAAGAAGGATCGAATCTTTCTACTGAGATGCTTGTCTTTTGATTATAAGCATTTGGTAGCCTACTCTACTTAATAAAGATAGTTTTCTTATCTGTTTTGCTATTTGAGTTCCAATAATTTGCCATTTTACTAATTTTGGAGAAGCTTATTTCCTAACTAATTTTATAATAAGTTAATAACACCTATGCAATCAAATATTTCTGCAATATTTTTTGGCTGCTATAGTAAAATGTTGTTATAGAGGACGTATATTATAACATAACATAAAAATTAATTTCGAAAAAAATTTAATTTTTATAGTGAAAGACTGTTATATAGAATTACTATTATAAAGAGATTTGAACGTAATTGTTTCATTTGATTGCTTACCAACTAGAAGTAAAGCCCCATTAAATTATTTTCCTTTCTTGTCACATATTGTTGTCAGATGAAATCGACCTGAATATAATTAAGATCGTTGTCATATAATTGATTGCAATTATTCTAGAATTGGGACTCAATTTATTGATTGCACATATATTGTTGTCAAAAAGCAAACTGTCAATTTAAAGACATAAGAATTTTTTCACTTTTTTTTCCAAAAATAATTTTTTTTTGGAACTGGCCATAAAATTTTTAATTTTCACTTTGAAGATAAATTTTGAAATTTTTTAAAAATTTAAAAAATTCAAAAAAATTGTTTTTCAAAATTTTCACTCAAATTACTCACAAAATTTTAAAAATAACTCAAAATTATATTCATGTCCAAACATAACCCTAATTTTCAAATATCATAAAAAAAAAATTACTTTTTTTTCAGAATTTTACAGTTCTTATGTCCAAACGCCCTCTAAGATTATTAACAAAAGATTTTGGATTTTCAGTGTCAGAGCTGGGTCCAGAAGATTCAAGTCGAAACATAGTGGAGATAATCTTCAAATCAAGCTGGCTCAAGAAGGGCAACCCAATCTGCAAGATCGAACGGATATTAAAAGTCCACAACACCAAACGCACGATCCAACGGTTCGAGGACTGCAGGGACGCCGTAAAGATACATGCGGTCGCTACAGGCAAGAAAAACCCAAGATGCGCCGCTGACGGAAATGAGCTACTTAGATTTTACTGCACGAGCCTTACGTGCTCTCTCGGCGCACGCGGCTCGTCCAACTTGTGCGGCTCCGTACCTAATTGCGGAGTTTGTACTCTCATACGTCACGGCTTTCAAGGTAGCAAAACTAATGGGGTCCGCACCACGGCAAGCAGTGGGCGAGCCCATGATTGCCTAGGTAGTGGCATCGCCAAACGTAGGGCGATGCTAGTGTGTCGGGTTATTGCCGGAAGAGTTAAGCAGCCGGTGAAAGACGCGGCGGCTTCGCCAACAACGGAGGAGGAGACTTGTTCTAGTTCTGGTCCTGGCTTGTTGACAAATGGCTCAGCCATATATGATTCGGTAGCCGGGTACGCGGGGATCTACTCGAATCTCGAGGAATTATACGTATTTAATCCAAGGGCAATACTTCCATGCTTTGTCGTGATATACGAAGCATTGGAATCTTAGCTTTAACGTTTTTCTATTTGTACTTCAGCTGTTTGTACGGTTTAGTTTGGTGTCTTTTATTTAATTTGTTGTGTCTTTATGTAACTAATTTCGGGTTGGTTAAAAATTGTAACACCCGTGAGTAGCAAAACCAAACATAGTTGGATGAGGTAATGCTGATCCAACTATGATTTTTGTATATATTAATTTGCTTTTTACATATGTTATTAGTTTGTTGAAGGTGAGAAAAAAGATGATGGTTTAATTAAGTTGAACTACCCAATACGTGTCATAAATATCTCATATGCTTTATAGGAAACAACTTAAATATGGACCCTCAATTTATGCTCCAAAAAAATGCCGTTCTTCTACATTTAACTTGTCATTTTCTATGTCGACATTTGTTACCCCACAAATATATTTTTTCAAATTCAAGATATTTTTTTCTTTTTCTAAAGCTGCAAAAAACTAAAGGTAAAGAAACTGAGGGTAGTTTGGTAATGCAGGGATTAGTAATACAGGGATGGTAGTGCTGGGATTATTTTTTATCAAGTGTTTGGTTTATTGTATTAAAAATTAGCTATGCAATGTATAATCTAAGCTTGTGTTTGGTTTAAAATTGTACAAAATTTTCTTTACAATTATATCCTTGAATATTCTTCTTTCTGTATATAAAAAAATTTAGGAAAAGGGTTTGAGGGGCGGTTTAGTAATTTTAGGGTCTTATCCAGGTATAGTTAATGCAGGGATTAATAATCTCTTGGTTTCCTTGGTATTAGCTAAGCCTTCCTATGAGGTATAGCAATTCATGTATTAGGTATGCATAAATTGAATTGAGCAATCAAATATTATATTAGACGGATTAAATTTTTATATAGAAATTATCTTACTTAGTACAGTCTACCAAACGACCCGAAGGAAATGAATAAAAGTAGGGTAAAGGAAGAATGATAGTCAAAGAATGGCTTGGAACTGTGGATGATTTCTCCAGTGTTGGGGTCAGAAATGAGTCAAAAGACAGAAACAATATGATGATAGTAATTTCAGTTGATTGATAATTACGTATAGTTCTTACTGTTTCTAAAATTAAGTAAAAAAGTTGTAACAACCGCATAAATCAATCAATCACATAAATGTTCTTTCTGATGTTATACAGTATATGTAATGGATTATTAGCTGGTATTTAAAGAAGGGCACGTGGGGTAAATCTTGGGACCATTGCAAAATTGTTATATTTATAGAAGAAGTAGATGATAACACTTTGACTGAAATAATGAGCTAAAAATATACTCCAGAGTCCACTCCATGCCCGACTATTATTATTGCTTACACATGCAACTGCATATGCACATTTCCTTCTGGTCTCTCCCCTTAATCCCCTCCCCCCCCCCCCC
>MCJB01017356.1:246163-314630 GCA_002018475.1 Nicotiana obtusifolia | reverse complement strand
CCCCCCCCCCCCCCCCCCAAGAGTCCAACTGCATGGGGTAATTGTTATTATATTATATTTGTAAAATAATTTTGAAGAAGGAAAAATAACATATAAATAAAAATATAAAAAAATAGAATTTTATCCGATCCTACTGAATTCATAGTGTTTTTTTAAAGAACTTAATCCCTTCTTAGTATTCGAGGTTGTGGATTATTTTCTCCCAAGATAAAACGGATTACACACTGGTGTACCGGTACTTCAAACTCCAACATTTCAACGAACAAAAACGGTGGCAGCAAATCACACTTACATTGTTTGTTTCGTAAGAAAACAATGCAGAAAGGAAGAGGAGAATTCATAAATAAGGAAAATCTAAGGAAGCCGAAGCCAAGCGGAGCGAACAACCGATGATGATGGCGCGAGGCTTGTCTTCTTAGTAACTCTTTAAGAGCTAGAAGACGAGCAATTTTCTATATATACCCATCAAAAGTCTTTTCCTCCTCTTATATGGGACAATGTCCCTTTGTCGAGGAGGAAAAATCAAATTTTCATTTTTCCCTCTATTTCTCGTTCGCTCTCTTTTAAGCTAAACTAAGCTTAAAACCAACAGTAATTTCATGGATGAGTAATCAATTTTACTTTATTACACTAAAATGTCTTTTTTGTTTGCTTCTAGTCACTTTATATAATACTTAACCAAAGTAAAAAAAAAAATTGTTAAAAAATTAGTTTAGTGACTTTAATGATACTTAAATAAAGTTGAACTTGGATTTTTTCATTACCATAGCTTAGTGACTTTAGTTCAATTAACAAAATAAAAATTTGAACGATGAACCATGAAATTAACTTCAAGATTATTACATAGAGCTACATATTTTCATAGGTAATTAAGCTTAACCTAATTATATGTAAAAAAAAAGTTATAAATATAAACTGTTTGATTAATATGGTAAAGTTCAAAGCATTTGTGCTTTTTTTATTCGTGGGAGACTCGTCGTTTTTGGTTTCTCCCCCCTCGTTATAATACATTAATTAAGAATGGAGATCACTGAATATCTTGCATCTACTTATTTTGAAAATGGTGGGTTTATTTGTATTAAATTCTATAGTTTGAACAGGAAACTAGAGTGACTTAGCGCATCTCCCTCCCAATATTTTGAAAACTGAGATTCGCATTCATTGTTGTACAGGTATCGAGCATTTTGACAGTCTGTTGTTTATCGTTAAATATCATAATAGTACCTCTTTTGATAACTGAGCTGGCATTCGCAGAGCTATTATTTTGTTTAAAATTATTTGAGTTCTTATACGATGTAAAAAATATTTAACAATTAGTTCATAGAAGAACCAAACTGTAGGTAAATATTTGTATTGCATATGCGTTGCCAATCTAAAAAATAAGTTGAATAGCATATTAGAATCGGTCAATATATAGAACGCTGAGTTTGGTACGAAGGGCTGTAATACTAGAAAAGCGGAAAGCATGAGTAGGGCAAGAGGTTGTGGACGACGTGATCCGTTAGTACCGGATGAATGAGCAAACTTGAACGCCTGAAGTCATGAGAGAAGGACGCGAGTTCCTTCAGGGCAAAGGAAGTGCGAACCTGATCTAAGGAAGGAGGGGGAACGTGAAAGCAAAGCTATTCCGGGGCGTCAAGCTATTCATTGCTTGATACAAAGATTCTGTTAAAGGGGTTGAATCTTGAGTGAAAATTTCGCTTTTTTTTTTTTTTTTCCAACCGTTTAAAAAATAATTTTTTATTTCTTTTAAAATTGATGGATCGTTTAGACTATCAAAAATTTAATAAGTTATCACAAACGTTATGTCACAGTCTAATATTTTATGAGCAAATTGAGCAATACTCGACCCCAGTCTAACAATATATTGGAAGGTGTAATTTTTTAAAGGTTATATTTGCACAATTTTTTATAATAGGGACAAAATCTAAACAGTGGCCTAAAAAGGGAGTCTTACGTAAATCAGCCGAATCTTGAATAACATTGTCCATGGGCCGATTTAGAATGAATATCTTGAGCCGGAGCCCACCAATGTATTCAAGTCCAAACCAAGTTCAAGTTGTCTTGTTTGGCCAAGCTTTTAAAATCAGCTTATTTTGAAAAGTATTTTTTTCAACTTTTGGCGATAATCGATTTGTGTTTGGGTAATTAATTTGAAAATCACTTTTGAGCTTTGGCCAAGTTTTTGAAAACTGCTTCTAAAGGTATTTTTCTCAAAAGTGATTCTCAGAAAAGTGTTTTTGGAGAGAAGCTACATTTTTCTGCTTCTCAAAAACTACTTATGTTTCTCCCCAAAAGCACTTTTTTCCTTATAAAAGCTTGGCCAAATACCTCAACGTTTGACCAAAAATACTTTTGGTCCAAAAAACAAAACTTGGCCAAACAGGCTATTAGCCTAGTCGTAAGACTAATCGAATTATGTTCATGGGCTGGGTTTAGGATTCCTACCACATTGGACTCGCCCCACATTCCCCACTTTTCTCTATGCTCAGTCCAATCAAAGTTAGTTTCTCTTTTCTCATTCTTGTTTTCTTATGAAGAGTTTCATACATGGACAAATATTACAAGCAATCCTTTTACTAAATCTTATGACTATTTGACATTTTTGTGAATTTTAGTACCAACATGAGTTTGAGCTATAGGTACGAAGTCGCCTTTGTTATAGAGCGTTTTATCTTTTAATGTAAAAATTTTTGGCACGAGTTTCGATTGGACCACAATGCAAACACAAAATACCGAATGGGAAACATAAAAAGAAAATAGAAATTTAGCCCCAATTACTTTTACTTTTTTGACGTTCTCATACTCTTTACATCACGTACGTTTTGTACTTTTGCATAGGGATGGACAGTGTTTGGGCAAACCCGAAATCCAAATCGAAATTCGAATTTTTTGGATTTTTTGGTTTGAATTTTCAGAGTATGGTTTGGATTTTGGATTTAATTTTTAAAATTTTTGAACTTCGGATTGGATATTGGATTTGATACTTCGAATTTTTGGATATCCGAAATTCCGGAATTCTTATACTTTATATTTAGTCCATTATCCATATGTCAATAGTAATATGTTCAATACCCTACTCATTAGATACTATCCCATATATTAAATATTAATTACTATGTTACTGTACGAATACTTTCTATTTGGACATGATTTTACTATTTCTACTTCTTATCGGCCGTATCAATGCCTCTATTGTATTTTTTTATAGTAATTTCATTACTTGAATACTTTATTTGAATGATCGCAATGAGAATGAGGAACTTTTCACGCAATTTAACATGAGTACTTCATTTGAATATTCATTTTTGTAAAAAGAAAAAACATCTCAACTTGTAAGCTCAAAACCAAAAATCCAAAATATCCAAACCGATATCCGAAATCAAACTTTAAAAATCCAATCCAATCCGAACTGATTGGGATTGGATTTGGATTGTCATTTATTCAATCTGAAAATCGAAAATTCAAACCGAAATTTTCATATGCAATCCGAACTGCCCCAACTCCACCCCACTTACTCCTAATAAAAATTAATTGAACATTCACGAATAATTTTTTCTGATATGATTTCTTAAATTTTTTTGAGGCGGTGAAGAATTTTCTTATGTATATCATAAATAAAACATGAACTCTTTAAATACTTTAATTCAACATCCAATGCAAAACCAAATAATTGAAGGTAATCTTAAACAATTAACTATCTTATACAATTTGAACAAGAAGCAATATACATTTTCTGAGGTATGAAATAGGCCATAGCACATGAAGTACTCATTTGGGAGTGATTCCCAGAGAATATTATCTTAGGAAAAAAGGCAGGTTATTATTGATGTCGTACTTTTCAAACTTACTTTGCTTTTAATTAGAAAGTAGGCCAGTCAATCATGTCTTAGTGAACTTGCTGTCTACTACTAATTTAGTCATTTAAATATAAATGTGATTAGCAAACCATCATAACTTTTCCATTCTGAAGTTACATCGCAGATAATTAATCAACTTAGCTTTTTCGTACGTAATTACCTAGTGCATAAAAGTTAATTAATCAAGAAAAATAACACTTAGGGGTCGTTCGGTACGAACACAAGTAATGTAGGGATTATAGTGTTGAGATTGTTTTTTATCAAGTGTTTGGTTCATTGTATTAAAAATTATCTATGCAATGTATAATCTAAGCTTGTGTTTGGTTTAAAACTGTACAAAATCTTCTTTACAATTATACCCTTGAATATTCTTTTTTCTGTATATAAAGAAATTTAGGAAAAGGGTTTGAGGGGCGATTTAGTAATTTTAGGGTCTTATCCAGGTATAGTTAATGCAGGGATTAGTAATACCTTGGTTTCCTTGGTATTAGCTAAGCCCTCCTATGAGGTATAAGTAATTCATGTGTTAGGTATGCAGAAACTGAATTGAGCAACCAAATATTGTATTGGACAAACTAAATTTTTATACAGAGATTATTTTACTTAGTACAGCCTACCAAACGACCCCTAAGGGACCAAAGCTATTAAATTGTATAGATGAGGATTATGTTATGATTCTTTCTTTTTTTTTTAATAATATAGTCAAACCTCTTTATAACAGTCTCGTTTGTTCAAATATATTTTGGTTGTTATAGAGAAGTGTTGTTATAGAAGATATATATTATAACATAACATAAAAATCAATTCTAGAAAAAGTTTGATTTTTATAACGAATGACTGTTATATATATATTATTATATAGAAGTCCGACCGTATAAAGTACTCGTATTTGCATTACTCATAAGCAAATTATACACATCGACTCAGGCGAATCTGAAATATTTGGTTTTAGTTTTTATCGGTCGTTTTGGATTTATGCTGTTTTTTTTACTTTGGAAACGGATTTTCTCAGTAGATCCATAAGTATACCTTTTATTTTTATTTGATAAGTTAGATTTTTGTCATTATAAATATTTCCTTCGTCTCATTTTAATTGTCGTTTTAGCTTAAAAAAAATTCAAAAATAATTGTCACTTGAGGAATTCAAGGTTAAATTTATTACTCTTTCCGTTTTAATTTATGTGAACTTATTTCCTTATTAGTTCGTACCAAAAAGAATAACCCATTTTTCATATTTGAAAATAATTTATTTTTATGTAATGATTTAAAACCACACAAAGTATATATATATTTTATTTTACACCACAAATTCAAACGTCTTCTCTTGTTTCTTAAACTTCGTGCTCGGTCAAATAAGTTCACGTAAATTAAAATGAAATGTAGTTATTTTCAACTAAACCCTTAGGGGTCCTTTGGTAGGCTGTACTAAGTAAAATAAACCCTGTATAAAAATTTATCCGTCCAATACAATATTTGGTTGCTCAATTCAATTTACGAATACCTAATACATGGATTACTTATACCTCATAGGAGCGCTTAGCTAATACCAAGGAAACCAAGGGATTACTAATCCATGCATTAACTATACCTGGATAAGACCCTAAAATTACTAAACCGCCCCTCAAACCTTTTTCCTAAATTTCTTTATATACAGAAAAGAAGAATATTCAAGGGTATAACTGTAAAGAAGATTTTGTACAGTTTTAAACCAAACACAAGCTAATTTTTAATACAATAAACCAAACACTTGATAAAAAATAATTTCAGCACTATAATTCCTGCATTACTAATCCCTGCATTACTAATTACTGCATTATTTGTGTTCGTACCAAACGACCCCTTAATATTAAAGAATTTCTAGTACATTGTAGTACTGCTCAATTTTCAAAAAATATTTAATAAGGATAACTAATAAATTAAATCTTAATATTTATTGTTTTTTTTAATGGCCATTAAAAGAGCTAAAGCGATAAAATTTATGAAGGGAGTAAATTATTCATCCTCGAAAACTGCAGGGATCTTTTATGGAAAATAGAGTTCTTTAATAATATATCGAAATTTAGCACTGCCTCCAACCTTCGATAGTTGTGTTGGAAATGGCGTTTGGTGTCAATATATAGTTATATATACCTCACTCTTCTTTTCATGGTGTCCTTTCCTTTTTTTATATTTTTTTTCTCTATTTTTCTTTTTTAGGTTTAATAGAGGAATATATTCTGATAAACAAGAAACTAATATATGAGTTGAACTATAACAGACAATTCAACAAGAATTGAATTTCAATGATTTAAATATTATATGTGTTGTATGGGTCAAAATCTGTCTTTGAAATATTTAAGTCAAGATAATATTAAGGAAAGAATTTTCAAGTCGTTATTTGTCGAGATGGCTCAAGAAGCAGTAAAGTCTATGATCAAAAAGTCAACAAGAGCCGCAGTCAACAAGGGCCGTTATCAACAAGAGTCGTAGTCGAGGTGTCAACAGAGGACGAGATCGAGGTCTGGTGCCGTTGACAGAGCTGTAACGGCTAATTTTCTCTATTTTTCTTTTTTTGGTTTAATAGAGGAATATTTATTGTTTAAATTTTCTAAGTTGTGTTCTAATGGACACCTTTAAAACAAAAAGGTCAGCATTTACATAGAAAGGTTTTTTTTTTAATTTTATAATTCTAATATTGATGGTTTTTCGAATATTGATTTATTTTTTGTGTCATGTCTCTGCGCTTGAGAGTTATATATTGTATATTTGTGAGAAATTGTCAGCTAGGTGTTTAATAGGTATAATTTGACTTGATTTCAGAAGTTCAATAGATATTATCCTCGTTACAAATATCTAAGTGAAAATTTGTAACAATTTTAAGAGATTGGCTATATATTTTGATAAACAAGAAACTAATATATGAGTTGAACTATAATAGACAATTCAATAAGAATTAAATTTGAATGATTTAAATATTATATGTGTATGGGTCAAAATCTGTCTTTGGAATTTTTAAGTCAAGATAATACTAAGGAAAGAATTCTCAAGTCGTTATTTGTCGAGATGGCCTAAGAAGCAGCAAAGTCTATGATCGAAGAGTCAACAAGAGTCGTAGTCAATAAGGGCCGTTATCAACAGGAGTCGTAGTCGAGGTGTCAACAAGGAACGAGGTCGAAGTCGAGTGCCGTTGACAAAGTTGCAACGGCTAGTTTTCGAGATAGGATATTAAAGAGAATATTCTAAGGGATATTATCTGTACTTGTACTATTAGGGTTTCTTAGGAACATGTCCCATATAAATAGAAAAAGAGATAAAGATATGGGCAGGTGATATTCATTTATAAAGAACACACTTTGATTAAAAGATTCGTCCCTCTCTTGCTAAGATACAAACATCGCCTTTTTACTAAGATTCTTGTCCCTACTTTTCCATTAGATTCGAGAATAACTCGAATATACAAGGATTTTTTTATCATTGATCATTGTCAGAAGGAGTATCCACCTATTCCATCATTCCTCCTCTTTACTTAAATGTTATTTATTGATGTTCATTATTATTGAACGCTATATTATTATTTTTTATTTCTGGAACATTTATTATATATTGTTACCACTGTCCGACCATATCCACATGACATTTATTGCTTTTTTAACAACCCTATCTAAGGATATTATTGTTAGCCAAGATTAACCCATGTTCACATAGATTTAATTATTTGAACCAAAATTCATATTTTTTGGTCAAACAATCTTGCGCCGTCTGTGGGAACTTCTTAGTTAAATTTTTAGTATCATCTAGATCTATAACTAACACAGGTCACTAACGTCAAAATATCTAAGTCCATCTTTTTTCATGTATACAAAACCCTACGTATTAGATAACCGAGAAGAAAGGACGAGGATAACAAGTGACCTCCCAACAATCCTCTTGAATGTCATCAACGAAAGCTGTGAAACGGTAGATAAGGGATACCCCTGTGGTAAAAGAGCCTCCACGTCCGCAGAGGAAGGGACACCCCCAGCTGTGAAAAAACTCCTCGAGGCATGGCTAACTGACATGCTAACACGCGTCCTCAACAAAACCTGCTCCAGGCACGACTACAGAAACCGCAAGGACTTGCACGATACAACAAACATACGAGCAGTAAAACCAACCCCTCCCTCCAACGACAAGTATAACTCACAATGTCATTGATAGTGGACGTGGCAATGCCTTCGCCGCCGTTCTAAAAAAGATGGAAAATGAAAATAAGGCGCTCAGAGACCAAATGAAAGAACACCAAGAAGGGGTTGATAAGATATCGGGCGCTTCTAAGCTGCTGCTAAAAAGGGACGCCGGCCGGTTCGTCGAGCAGCCGAACAGTGACGATGCAGCCCCGCATGACATACCTAAGACCTTCAAAATGCCACCCTACCTCAGGATTTACGACAACACGACTGATCCTGAAGATAACGTGACTAATTATGTCACCGTCGTGAAAGGCAATGACCTTGCCAAAGAATAAGTGTCCTCCATTTTGCTAAAAAAGTTTGGTGAAACCCTCACGGGAGGAGCATTGATGTGGTACTCACAGCTACTAGCTTGCTCCATAGAAACTTTCGAAGAAATGGCCGATAAATTTGTAACTGCCCATGCTAGAGCCAAGAAGGCCAAGGTGAGAGTAAACAACATATTTGTCGTCAATCAGTCCTTGGGCGAGGGGCTAAGAGACTTCCTAGCCAGGTTCAACCGAGTAAGGAGGACTCTACCAAACGTATCCGAAGGGATGGCAGTCGCAGCCTTTCAGAACGGGCTGATTAGAGATGGTTCGAGAGCAACTAAAAAACTGTTGAGTCGGCTATTGAAGTATCCCCCAACCACTTGGGATGAAATCCACAATTCTCAGTATGCCGAGGTCCGTGCAGATGAGGACGACCTCAATGGGGCCAACCTACCGATTAACCTCTGCACAAGCTGAATCTAGAAAAGATCGAAGAGACAGCACCAAAAGAGATCATCTAATTCCACGGCCTAACAGGGAATGTCACTAAATGTATATCAGTACGGCCGTTGTGCCCTCCCCCCGCCACAAAAAAAGCACATCCAGACCAAGGACGGGAACCCATCAAAACGAAAAAGGTATGCCTCCCTTATTATCTACTCATAATTTTTGTGTGTAACCTATAGAGATAGTCTATGCTCTGGAGAAGCTCGGGCCGAAAGTGAAATGGTCATCGAAGATGAGATCAGACTCGAACACCAGAAAGTCAGATGCCCTCTGTGAGTTCCACCAGGAACGAGGGCACAAAATCAAATATTACATCGCCCTCAGGCAGGAAGTCGTGAACATGTTGTGACAAGGGCACCACAAAGAGCTGCTAAATGACATGGGAAGAACCAATTTCTCCAGAGGACGCGAACACCAAGGATCGCGAAAGCCGCCCTCACCAACTTGCACTATCAACATGATTATAGACAGCGGCGATGACACCTCTATCAAAAGCGTGAAGTTCACCACTACCCACAAACTCAAGCGATCTATCACCCGCGAATGGTGCGACGAACTCGAAGAAAGTATCATCTTCGACAAGTCGAATGCCGACGGTTTGATTTTTCCTCATAATGACGCCCTCGTTATTACTTTACAAAATTTAGATATCGATGTTAAACGCATTATGGTAGATGACGGTAGTGGCGCGTACATTATCCATTCCCGAGTACTTAACCCAAATGAGACTCATAAGATATTGTCCCGCTGCATCACGCTAACTGGTTTTAACAATGTTGTTGAACGGACATCCTGGGAAATGACACTCCCTGTTTTGGCCGGCGACATAACTCTTGAGACTACGTTCCACATCATGGACCAAGCCACTACGTACAACGCCATAGTGGGACGACCATGGATACATCCCATGAAAGTTGTCCCCTCCAGCTTATACCAAGTGATTAAATTCCCAACTCCATGGGGGATTTTCAGCATACGCGGAGAATAACGCATATCACGAAAATGCTACCGCATTGCCTTAGACAGCACGACTACCTAATTGAGAAAAGAAAAAGAAAAAGAGGCATAACAATCAATAGGGTCGAGGTCGGAGCAAGATGAGATAAAGGACGTCATCAAGGACCCTGATATGGTCGAAGCCGCTGGGTCGACCATAGAAGATCGCGACCCCATTCAGTTGGATCTCACGACCACAAGAAGAAGGCCTATATCAACTGCAAACTTTGGGAACCAGTTAAATTCAGTCAATTCTTAATAGCAAACACAGATTTGTTTGCTTTCAACCATGCAGATATGAAGGGCATCACAAAGGAAATCGCCATGCGTAAATTGAACGTCGACCCACTCCACCCCCCAATGAGACAGGTCAGACGTAAATTCAACTCCACAATTAATGATGCAGTGCACGAGAAGGTGGAAAACTATTTGAAAATAGTTCCATCAGGGAATCGAAGTACCCCAAGTGGGTCGCTAACGTAGTGACGGTCAAAAAGAAGAATGAGAAATGGCGGATGTGTGTGGATTTCACATATTTGAACAAAGCATGTCCGAAGGATTCGTTCCCTTTGCCACATATCGGCCAGATTATCTACACAAAGGCCGGGCATGAGCTGCTAAGTTTCTTGGACGCCTATTCAGGCTATAATCAGATCCTTATGGAAGAAGAAGATCAGGAAAAAACCACGTTCATCACCCACCAAGGAACGTATTGCTACAGGGTCATGCCTTTTGGACTAAAGAACGCAGGAGCTACTTATCTAAGGCTGGTGACAAAGATGTTCAAAGACCAGCTCGGCCAAAAAATAGAGGTATATATAGACGACATGTTGGTCAAGTCCAAAAAGGGAGAAGATCACATCGATCATTTAAAAGAAACTTTCGGCATACTCATATGGTATGGAATGAAGCTAAACCTAGAGAAATACGGATTCGGTGTAGCCTCGGGAAAGTTCTTGGGTTTTATGGTATCACAGTGAGGGATTGTGGTCAACCCAGACCGAGTCAAAGTCATTGAAGGGATACCGGAACTCTTGACCACAAAAAAACAAGTCCAAAGGTTGACCGGTCGCATCGCCGCCCTATCAAGGTTCATCTCACGGTCATCGGATTGGTGCCATAAATTCTTTGGCATACTCAAGAAAGATAACGGCCTCGAATGGACCTCCGAATGCGTCCAGAATCTGCGAGACTAAAGGCATACCTATCATCTACACGCTTGCTTTCAAAACCCGAGCCTACGGAATGTCTCCTCGTCTATTTGGCTGTATTCAAGATAGCTGTAAGTGCAGTCTTAATTTGAGAAAATAAAGGTATGCAATCTTCCATCTATTACATTAGAAAAACACTCGTCGACACTAAGGCTAGGTACCCACACCTAAAAAAATTGGCTCTGGCCTTAGTCGTAGCTTCATGGAAGCTTAGACCATATTTCCACTGTCACCCCATCCCAATCGTCACTACTTTCCCTCTCAGAAGCATTTTACATAAACCCGAACTATCGGGAAGGCTGGCCAAATAGGCAATCGAGCTGAGTGAGAATGATATCACGTATCATCCGCAAATGGTGATAAAGTCACAAGTACTCGCCAATTTCAGCGCAAAAATAATGCCTGAAGTCAAAAGGGAAGCTGTCCGAACCTCCCTCCAAACACAAGACATCTGGGTCCTATACACCGATGGCACATCCAACGCATCGGGGGCCGGACTAGGACTTGTACTCGAAGTCTCAACAGGCAAAGTGATTCGCCAGTCTATTAGGTGCCCCTATATGACTAACAATAAGGCCAAGTATGAGGCCGTAATTGCAGGTCTAAGACTAGCACTCAAATATGTTTCAAAACGGTTGAAACTGCACTGCGATTCCCAGCTCGTAGTCAATCAAGTCACATGGACTTTTCAAATCCGAGAACAAAGATTGCAAATCCAGACTGAAATCTACAAGCTATTGCTTGAGTTCGACGAATGTTAGCTCGGCCAAATCCTACGAGCACAGAAAATCGAGGCAGATAGCGTCGCTAAACTAGCCGCAGCCACCAAAAGCATCACAACTGGAGAAAAAAACTTGGTCCATCTCCTCAACTCATCACTAGACCAAGTCAAGGTAAGAACCAAAAACTTAACTTGGGACTAGCGCAATCGTATTGTCGCATACCTGCAGGACGCACAGTCCCTAGCGATAAAAAATAGGCCAAGAAACTAAGAAGGCAAGCGGCCAGGTACAGTATCCTCCGCAACGATCTGTACAAGAGGACCTACGGCGGCCCTCTGGCAAAGTGCTTAGGCCCCAACAAAACTCAGCGCGTCTCTGAAGAAGTTCACGAAGGCCATTGCAGGGCTCACTCCAGCAATCATGCACTAGTCAGATGCCTCACAGGCAGGATATTACCGGACCACCATGAAAAAGGATGCCGCAGACTTCTTAAAGCGATGTGAGTAGTACCAAAAGTACGCCCCAATGATTCACCAGGCAAGCGAATATCTCCACTCAGTCACATCCCCTTGGCTGTTCATCAAATGGGAAATGGACATTGTGGTCCCTCTACCAGCATGGCGAGGTAATGTACGATTCCTTTTGGTTTTAACTAAATATTTCTCTAAGTGGGTGGAAGCAGGAGCATTCGCCCAAATACGGGAAAATGAAGTAATCACCTTTATATGGAAAAACATCATTTGCCAATTCTGCCTTCCCAAAGAAATCAGCTATGACAACGGACCCAGTTCACAAGAAAGAAAGCCGCTGAATTATTCGAGAAATGACATATCAAGAGGATATTCCCGACCCCGTATCTCCCTATTGGTAACGGACAAGCAGAGTCCTCCAACAAGTCAATACTAAACATCATGAAGAAGAAGCTCGAAGACGCCAAGGGACTATGGCAAGAAATACTACCAGAAGTATTATGGGCCTACTGAACAACTCCTAAAATGAGCATAGGAGAGACGCCCTACTCTTTGGTCTACAGGACCGAGACAGTAATACTAGTCGAGGTTGGAGAACCCAGCCTAAGATACTCACATGAGAGCGGCACGAGCAACAACGAGAGCAGAAGGCAGGAACTCGACGAAGTCGACAAACGAAGAGATATGGCCTACATAAGAATGGTCACCCAAAAACAACTAGCAAAACGCTATTACAATAAGAAAGCAAAGGTCAAGCCGCTTAAAGTCGGGGACTACGTACTAAAAGTTAAAACTCAAGCGAGCAAAGATCTCAGGGAAGGCAAGCTGGGAACAAATTGGGATGGTCCATAAAAAATCACAGCCGAAGCGAACAAGGGTTCATTCTAATTAGAGACAATAGAAGGAAAGCTACTACCGAACAATTGGAATATCAGCCACCTCAAATACTTCAACTTCTGAGAGAAAAAGCGTCCCCCAAATCGTACTCTTTTTTCTCTCACTTGAGTTTCGTCCCATTTAGGTTTTCTCAAGGAGGTTTTTAACGAGGCGGCGAAAGGAACGTTTCGAGTCGAAGTACGCGAAGGTAGGGCCGTGGTTACTATTTCATTGCTCGACCTCTCAATATTTTCTAGAGCGACCAATGAAAGGACTAGATAGAGTGGGATTAGAATGCCAACTAACACCCAAAAATCTGTAAATTTCTCCAAGTATGTAACCAAAGAAACAATGTCAAGGCAACAAACTTTATGCTTATCAGCACATCTTTCTCGCATTTAGGTTATATTCGACCCGCTCGAACAAACACCTATTGGCCCTCGACCGCAATTTAATAAAAGGTTATGTTCGACCCCCCTCGAATAAACACCCATCGACCCTCAGCTGCAATTTAATGAAAAGTTATGTTCGACCCTACTCGAATAAACACCTATCGGTCCTCGAACATAATTTAATGAAAGATTATGTGCGACCCCGCTCTAATAAACACCTATCGGCCCTCAACTGCAATTTAATGAAAGGTTATGTTCGTTCCCGCTCGAATAAATACCTACCGGCCCTCGGCTGCAATTTAATGAAAGGTCATGTTGAACCATACTCGAACAAATACCCATCGGCCCTCAACCGCAAATTAATGAAAGGTTATGGTCAATCCCGCTCGAATAAACACCTACTGGCCCTCGGTCGCAATTTACGAAAGGTTATGTTCAACCCTGGTCAAACAAATACCTATCGACCCTCAGCCGTAATCTAATGAAAGGTTATGTTCGACCCCTCTCGAACAAACACCTACCGGCCCTCGGCCACAATCTAACGAAAGGTTATATTCACCCCGCTTGAACAAATACCTACCGGCCCTCGGCCGCAATCTAACAAAAGGTTATATTCGACCATGCTCGAACAAATATGTACCGGCCCTCGGTCGCAACTTAATAAAAGATTATGTTCAACCTCGCTCGAAAAAATTCCTATCGACCCTCGGCCACACTCCAACAAAGAAACAAAAATATACACAAGTATAGAAAATAAACCGCAGAAAGAGAAGAAGATGCAAGGAAACACTCTAATATTTCATATACTTAAAAATTTATTTACAATAGGCTCGTGAAAACGCCAATAGAAACATACACACACAAAAATCAAAAGAGAATTAATGGCCGCCATCATCACAGTATTCAGCGTCCCCGTCGACTTGGTCTTCAACAGCATCGCCTCCTTAGCCATCAACACCTTCACCCTCAGGATATGCAGCATCACACCATGCATTCTCCTCGAGCCGGTCCACACCCTCACCCCCCTCGTCATCAGTGGCCTCGGGCGTAGCAGTATCATACCCATAAATGACTCGAGCTTCACGACTATTAACACGAACATCTTCGAGGGCGACTTCAGATACGGATCCCGCCTTATACAGGTCTTGAAACAATTTTATCTAGGCCTTGGCATGAATCCACTCCTCGTACAATTCGCGAGGGATATTAGGAAAATCTAAATTACGGGAAGAAGACGGCTGTGCCAACAATTGAGCCTCTATCTCTAAAGCACCGACTCGATCGTAGAGATCAGAAGTCTCCTTCTCTAACTCTCCAGTCCTCTCATCGAGGCGCTCATCTTTAAGCTTCATTGTTGCTAAGTCAATCTATCGCTCGGAACAGAGAGTCCAAATCACCACCTCAAGAGAGTTCTCCTTCCTCAAAGCCTCAGATCGAGCAGATTCCGCATTCCCTAAATCCTCTACCTTCTCGGCGACCTCGCCACTTAGAGCCTCCACCCTGAATTGACACTCCTCAAGCTGGGCACACAGGGAAACCACCTAAGCTTGGAAATTGCTACACTGGGCTTCGACCCCCTTGCTGAGCTCAAGATATTCCTCTTTGCTCCTCAACTTCCCCTCCATCCGCACCAGCTCCTCATCTCGGTCCTTCAAATCCTCCCTCAATCGGCACAGACTACCGCCCTCACAAAGCTGACGCCGAAGTTCCCGGTACTTCTCAAGAACTCTAAAGTACTTATCCTTTAACTTCACGTAAATATCTTCGCGCCTCTTCTCCCTACGAGCACTCTCAATTACCAAGATGACCTTTTACAAAACGAACAAAAGAAGTTAGAGAATGTGAAAAAACGTAATCAAAGGAATAATAATTAATAGCGAATGTATTCACCCCGAGGGCGAGGCCAGCAATATTGTTTGATAGGTCGTTGTCATTCATATCCTTAAGGGTCGTACTCTCCACTTCAAAACTGAGAGGGACAAGGGAAGGGATAATTTGCTCGGTATTCACAAGAAGATTACGGTCCATTAGGATTGTAATAGTCCTTGAACGCCCTTCCAACCTCACTTCGAGCTGAGTAAGCCCCTCTTTGATCATCCTCAGCTCGTCAGCATCCATGTCGGAATCAGATCCAACATCCTTTTCAGCAACAACCTTACTTCTATCATCAATCAAAGGAGGTGCATCTGACGCAACACCGGAAGATGAGGCCTCTTCGCGGCTTCGAAGCACAGAGCCATCGTTCGCCACGCCCTGGACCGCGTCCCCTTCAGGTCGAACATTTGCATCCTCCAAACAAATGGTTTTGGGACTAGCCTCCGGGCTCTCCCTAATATCACTGTGTCCGTCTCCCGAAGGACGAAATCGCAGTCTCCCACATCAGTAGCCGCCGACCTCTCCCTCATGAAGTCTACGGCCCTCCTCTTACGAGGTATCAAATCTCTGTCACTAGGCAAAGGCTCCTCGTCCCATCAATAAGACGGTATAACAGAGAGGACGGGGTTTCTACGGTCGAAGCCTCCGCGGCCGAAGAAGAGACATCTACTGGAGGGACAGGGGCACGAACAGAAGTAGTCGCCATCAACCAACGGACTGTGGGATGAACAGAAGTAGCTGCAGTCGAAGAAAGGACAGGAGCGTAGGACGCAATAGCTTTCCTCTTTCGGAACGAGGTCACGGGAGCTCTCTACCTTCTCGAAGATCCCCTAGCCGAAGCTAAGAAAAACAAAGGGAAAGGAAAAGATCAACGGAGGCAAGCAAAAAGGAAAAAGAACTAAGGTTGCAATGATAAAAAGCACTTACCGGTCGAAGGGAGAGCAGGCCAAACCTCTTAAAAGAACCCGACTACCGGTCGAAGGGAGAGCAGGCCAAACCTCTTAAAAGAATCCCTATGATGTGCGGGAGGAGTCGGCCAACCCAATCAGAAATGTCCTCGACCAAAGGAGGAGGCGAGGTCTTGGCTATACGAGAAAAGGAAAAGAGGTCAAAGTCCACAATCAAATAACAAAAAATCAAGTACCTACATACAAGGAAATTAGGTACTTACGAGTAGAATTTCAAGTCTTAGGGAAACCTCTGATGTTGTCATCACGTCCTCGGTTCTGACAAAGAAGAAGTTGAACCAGAATTAGCGGTTAGCTTTGTCTTCCATCTTCACCACTAGGCACTTACCTCCTTGGTGGCGAAGATTCAGCATCATCACTCTATAAAAGCTAGGAGCGAACATATGTATTAAATGCCGAAAATCAGTTCGACCTCCGCTAGCTCGACAAATTTGGTAAGAATCATTATAGGCTTATAGACATATGGCACAAGGTGAGATGGGCAAACGCCGTAATAACAATAGAATTCCTCCGCCAACGAAAGAAAAGGGAGAGTGTAGCCGACTTGGAAGGGATAGACGTAGAAGACGCAGTACCCAAGACGGTGGACCTGCACGGTATCCCATCCGGCCGGAATCAATTCTACATGGTCGGGAAGGCCGAACTTAGCCCTAAGTTCTCCCGATTCTTTCTCCGTCATCACAGATAAAAAGGCTCCATATTAGTATCGGGTAATTTAGAGGAACTATCTCGTCCACCAGTGGGAAACTTCCATCATCGACAGCAACAGGAACATTTTCCATGTGAGGAGGAAACACCGCCGCCAAAGGGATCATTTCACTCCCCTCACTAGAGTCGGAAGGCATGTTAGACATGTTTTAAAAAGAAGTATCAAATGGTGAAGAACTGAAAACGAGAGCAAGTCACTGGAACAGAAAGAAGAGGTTTAAGGCAAGGGAATTATGCAGGGTTTTGAAATAGAAAACTTGAAACTTCAAAATCAAACCCTAATATCCCTATTTATGAGGATCTTAGCTCCAGAACCAAAGTCGGTTCATCATTACCTGGCACCGGAATCGAAGCGGCAGGTTCAATGAAGGGTCACGTGCGAAATGAAGCAACGCATCGGGAACATGCATCATAATGATGCATAACGTCGTGACATCATCCTAATTGTGGATAGCATAACTCCAACAAATCAATCGAGAAAATCAAAGCATTTGGAATAAGCGACCCACATAGGGCCACACTGCTAGTTCGCCACAACCACTATGACCAACATAGCCTGCTCGATTGTTCTGACCACAACGAACAAAATTCGCTCATCGAACCCGACTAAAGCAGGCCTCAATAAGCGGGAGGGACTAACTATATGGATCAAAATCTGTTTTTGAAATATTTAAGCCAAGATAATATTAAGAAAAGAATTCCCAAGTCGTCATTTGTCGAGATGGCCTAAGAAGCAGCAAAGTTTATGGTCGAAGAATCAACAAGAGCCGTAGTCAACAAGGGCCGTTACCAGCAAGAGTCATCGTCGGGGTGCCAACAACTGACGAGGTCGAGGTCGAGGTCGAGGTCGAGTGCCGTTGACAAAGCTGTAACGGCTAGTTTTCGAGATAGGACATTAAAAAGAATATTCTAAGGGATATTCTCTGCACTTGTACTATTAGGGTGTCTTAGGAACATGTCCCATATAAATAGAAGAAGAGACAATAATAGGGGTATGTGATATTCATTTGTAAAGAACACACTTTGAGTAAAAGATTCGTCTCTCTTGCTAAGATACAAACATCGCCTTTTCACTAAAAATTTTATCTATACTTTTCCATCAGATCCGAGAATAACTCGAATATTCAAAGATTTGTCTATCATTCATCATTGTCAAAAGGAACATCCACCTATTCCATTCTTTTTTGGGTGAATCATTCCTCCTATTGACTTAAATGTTATTTATTGTTGTTTATTATTATTAAATGCTATATTATTGTTCTTAATTTCTGAAACATTTATTACATATTATTATCACTGTCCGATCAGATCCGCACGATATTTATTGCTTTTTTAACAATCCTATCTTAGGATATTATTGTTAGCAAGATTAACCCTTATTTACATAGATTTAATTATTTGAACCAAGATCCATATTTTTTGTCAAACAATATGTATTCTATATTATATGTCAATTAAAATCTTTGCGTAGTTTCTAAGAAATATACTAGATTACCTTAATCATAACAATATTAGTCTAGACTATCGTCCTTTAATTATCACTTTTTTCACTTATTATTCAATTAAGACTCTATTAATTAATCCAATAAGGGTAAATTCAGTGAGAGAGAAAAAATACTTCCTCCATTCACTTTTAGTTGTTCACAATTGATTTTGCACACCCCTTAAGAAATAATAAATAAAGTGCATAATTTATCATGATGATACTCATATTAATTGGTATATAGTTTTAATTAATGGATTTGAAAAATAATTTGGAGTGAGTAATTAATGCTAAGGGCAAAACAGAAAAAATAATATTTTTTTCTTAATATATAAAAAGTGACAAGTAAAAATAAAATTTATTTTTACAGCTAAAAGTGAACGAAGAGAATAGCTAAATTATTGTTTTTAAATAACTAAAATAGTTCTTTGGCTGAGGTAGGGTTTCTTGTTTTCAGCTATTTTGCTATAGCTGAATTTCTGGTAAATGTCACAAATGCTGTCGACATTGCAATTATGAAATGTCTGGTTTTGGTTTGTTATATTATCCTTGAATTTCCTCAACTGTATGTAATAAGATTGGACACGTTCTTAAAGATTGCATGATGTGTTAGGCTTTACAATTACGTTGTGAGTATTACGTTATAGGTCTTAATCAAAACAATACGTGGTCCTTTAATTTGTACTACAATTAGCGGTCGTTTGTTACGAACACAAGTAATGCATGGATTAGTAATGCAGATATTAGTAATATAGGGATTGTAGTGTTGGGATTATTTTTTATCAAATGTTTGGTTTAATGTATTAAAAATTAGCTATGTAATGTATAATCTAAACTTATATTTGTTTTAAAACTGTACAAAATCTATAATTATACCCTTGAATATTAAAAATTAAAAGGGTTTGAGGAGTGATTTAGTAATTTTAAGGTGTTATCCAGGTATATATAGTTAAATCTGGTACAAGTAATCCCTTGGTTTCTTTCGTATTAGCTAAGCCCTCTTATGAGGTATAAGTAATCCATGTATTAAATATGCATAAATTGAATTGAGCAATCAAAACTATTTTACTTAGCACAACTTATCAGACGATCCGAGTAGAATTTTCCAGTGCCATTCCTTCGATTTTTTACTGGTTAATTTTGTCGCGTCATCTTTGTACTAGAGTGTGTTCGGTATAACAAGTCATATTTCAGAATAAAAATTGATTAATTTTAGTGTTTGGTTATCACAAGGAAGATATATTCCATCAAAATGTAGATTGACATCCTTCTCTAATAGGGGGAGACATTTTTTATAAAACTATCTTGTTAATATAGCAATTTTCCTATATTAAAATTCATCAAATATCAATGAACCTGTTTTTATTCACCATATCGTAGTTCCTATATTACAGTTTATGCAAATTGGTTGTTACGGCCTCAATTTTCGGATATCGTGATAGTATCTAATCTTAAGACTAGATAAGCTTAACATATGTTAATTTTTTTAATAAGAATGTAGCTAACTTAACTGCAATACATTAAATAATTACTAATACAACATAGCTGAATCAACATCAGTTATATTACCCCAAAACTGGTTATAAAAGTTATAAGTTTTTCTAAGACTCACTAGAAATAACAATACATCACTCTCCCAAAATAATAAAAAATAATGAAAATAAAATACAACAGAAGGTAACTTCGGAGCCTGCGAACGTCAAGCAGGTATACTTTGAAGTCTCCAGCCGTGTAAACATAAATATTAAACCAACTCGATCATAAGTACCTGGATCTGCACAAAAATGTGCAGAAGTGTAGCATGAGTACACCACATCGATGCCCAGTAAGTATCAAGCCCAACCTCAGTAGAGTAGTGACAAGGCCAGGTCAAGACACCTACCAGACATGTAAACCTGTGCAGGATATAACTTAAAGCTAACAATAGAAAGAACGTCAAAGTAGGACCAACAACAGAAGGATCACAAATTTACAATCAACATTGAAATAATAGAAGCACGAATAGTAATAAGAAATAAACAAGTAATAAAGAAACGGATGACAACTCAATCAATTAAATCGCTCCTAATGCACAATTTATAACAAGAATTTCCCGAGGTATGAGATAACGACTCTGTGCAGTAAATTCATCTTGAAAATTAATTCACCAAGCAACCACAGAAGCACATATTGAACCGTGAATTAATACAACAATTCACGTAGGATGCATGACACACACAAGACATAACAACCACAACAAGTATAACACACACCAAATCCATTGCGCCGTGTAACCTGATCCCACCGTATCATCATTTATCAATATCATAACCCTTCCTTATTCCACCATAGTATCAATAAGCAATATCAAGTATCACATATACAATTCGTTGCAGCGTGCAATCTGATCAACCGTCATCATATATCAATATCATAATCCTCACTTATTCCACCATAGTATCAATAAACAATATTAAATATCACATATACAATCCGTTGCGGCGCGCAACTCGTTCCCACCGTATCATCATATATCAAAATCATAATCCTCCCTTATTCCACCGTAGTATCAACAAACAATATCAAGTATCACATATACAATCCGTTGCGGTGTGCAACCCGATCCCACCGTATCCTCATATATCAATATCATAATCCTTCCTTATTTTACTCGTCGCAGCGTACCACCCGATCCCACCGTATTTCAATAGAACAATCCTCTCTTATTTCACCCGTTACTGCGCACAACTCGATCCTACCGTATTTCAATATCACAATCCTCACTTATTTACAACAACAATTCTAATAGCTCAATTTACAAGAATTTCTATACTCAAAGGTTTTGAGTACACAACAATAAAAGAATCACGTAATAATCAAAGGAATGCAACAAATATTACAAAAATAACTGGACAAGTAAAGCACGCGACAACCAAGGTGTGCAAGTAAAATATTTAAGACAAGTAGCAAATAGGCATGGAGTCATGGAAGGAGTCAACAATTAAGAGGTAACAAGACAATAAGGAAGGCAATAGCTTTAACTAAAGCATATAAGGGCAAAATAACAAGTAAGAGGTACAATAAGTGCTAACAACGTCAAATAGAGCATGTGAGCAGATTAAAAATAAGAGATATAACACATCATGACAATTCAATTAAAAACATTAAAAAAGTCTAGATATCCTAAATCGGACAAATACCACATATAGCCTGTAGATCGACTCGTCACTTTGCGTACACGACTTTCACATAACACAAATAGCACAATCAACACGAATCTTAAGGGGTAGTATCCCACACAAAAAGTAGACAAGATACTTACCTCGAAGAAACTAATTGATATTCTAAAATGACCTTTTCATGTGAAACAACCTCCAAACGGTTCAAATCTAATCAAAATAAAAATCATTAAAACTAATTATCGAACCAAATACCGAATTTTTTAAAACCATAAATCACAAGTTAATCGTATAAATCAAAAAATTAAAATCGAATAAATCAAAATTTTCGATTGGACCGATTTTTTTAATTCAGTCGATATTATGCCCTGATTACTTGAACCATTCATTTGAAGATTTCGAACAACTTCTCACCTAACCAATTAAGGTGTCGCCAGTAAGAAAAAGTTCTAAAACAGAGTTCCTTTGAAACTACAAAAGATAGGGATGGGACCTACATAAAGGAGAATTATCACCGCTTTCTCCGGTACATATTATTTGGCTTTTAACTTTTTTTTTTTTTTTTTTTTTGCATATTTTTAATTATTGAAGTATTTGTCTAAACTATTTTTTATATCTTCTTAAACGTTTTACCTTATAAAACTTCACTAATAATTAATAAGATTAGATCATTTGCAAAAGAATGAATATTTGTTTTTTTACTTTTCTAAAACGCCAAATAAACGATATTGAAATGACAAATATTTGGTACTGGATGGAAGAAATGAAATAATGAAAAGAACCATAAGTGTTTGCCTCTAATTGTTAGATAAAAATTTCACGGTATCCTATTACGCGGCACTGGCTATATATTGTTGAGTTGTTCTACATCGGTGGAATTTGAGGTCTTTGATCTTTTTATATGGTCTCGGGCTATCCTCATCGGGATTGAGTTAGGCCCAAGGTCCATATATGATATATCATCTAACTTCATTAGAATTAATTTGCAAAGTTTGCTCAAGTCACTTGTCAATTCAACTACACGTGTGAGTGAACACGTGTAAGGCGAAAGTAATTAAGAATTACGTATAAACAAATGCAACATATTAAAAATCACCGAGTCATCGTAAGAAAAAGTGTTAAGTACTTGACAACGATAATTACAGAATTTTCGTTGAATTTTATTACGAAAGGCAAAAATAAAAATTACGTACAAATATATGTCGTTAGCAATTTATATTCGGAAACATATTCAAAAAGCAGAAATAAAAAAAAATCAAAAATGTAGAAAAAGCAGAAAATTTATTCGAGCTTATTGAATACACAATGTTTCCTTAAGGAACTTAATACCCTCTAACTATTTGAGGTATAGGAATATTTCCTCCCAGGATAGAACAAATTACCCTCACTAGTGTAGCGGTACTCCAAACTCCAGTTACCAACGAACTCAAAGATTGATAGCAAATCACACTTACTATATTTTCTTTCTGTTAAAAGCAATGCAGAAGGAAGAAGAGGAAAATCAAAATATTCTTAAGGAAAATCTGTGGGAAAGATCATGTATTTACAGCCACAAAGTTTGGTGATACTGAAGAGTTGCAACTCTTAATCTAAATGCAGCAACTCAAAATAATTGTTTTATAAAAAAACCATTTATGCAAACCGCCAAATTTAAATTCTAACGGAAAATAAAAGTGGAGGAAAATCAATTTGCCGTTACCAAAATAGCTAATTTAGATTAAAATAATATTATGTAAATGTTAGCCCAAGTAAAATTTATTTTGATGATTGAAAAATGAACTCAAGCATGAACCAAGTCTATACACAATGTACACAGACACAGGCAGATTCAAGCACAAGGCATGCACGTGAAGAAAATAAGCTTAAGTAGTTATATCTGATATCTCCTGAATGAAAATGTTGCATAAATGATAAGGAGAAGGACTCTTTACTCGAGAGAACTCTATCCTAGATAAGGGAGGAGTTAGAAGTTGACGATAACTAGAACTTTTCCACCATGGAAGAATATAACATTACAACTCTAGTTATTTCCTATTTTACTAACTCTATATATTGCAGGATATTCTCATTTTACAGGTACGCACAAATACTGGAGTTAAACGTGAGTTGAAAGAAAAATAGCAAGCTATTTTGCAAGCAATTCTTGTGTGATTCAAGTGTGTGAATCTGAAACTACATGAACCAAATAAAAGAACCAGTTCCAAGTGTCTGTCTTTTCTTCTAGTTTCATTGTAGTAGGTGCTTCAAGTTGTACCTTTCAGCTTTATCTAGAAGCAATTGTATTAGGTACTCTGAATATTGTATTCAAGTTAGAGTTAACTTGAAGTTGCCGCAACAGTTAGAGGTTGGTTGCTGCAACGGGATTAGAGGTATTCCTTAGGTTTATAAAGAGTTTTGTAAATGCTGTTTTGGCTCAGTGATTTAGTGAAGTTTTGAGAAAAATCCTACTGAGTAGTAGGTCGTGATTTTTTCACCTTTCGAGCTGGGTGTTTTCTACGTAAAAATACTTGTGTTATTTACTTTCTGCAACAGTAGAATAAGGAACACATAGAAGAACTCTATAATCTGTGCACGCAAAAAATTGGACACCACATAAATCACCCCCCCCTCTTGTGGCATTGAAGTATAAAACATCAGTAAATCTTAATATTAACAAATAAATTTGGTCCAAGCCGAACCCTAGCGACTTTTTAAGAGCTAAAAGAAGTGCGATTATATATATATCCATCAAAACTTTTTTCCTCCTCTAATATGGGACAATATCCCTTTTTCAAAGAGAGAAACTTAAACTTTTTTATTTTTGCGTCTATTTTCCATTCGGTCTATTTTCAGCTATTATAAGCTTAAACCCAACATATGTAACATATTAAAACCGAATTATCATAAGAAAAAGTATTAAGTACTTGTCAACAATAACTACAGAATTTTCGTCGTATTTTGTTAATTGTTGAATGGATGAGAATAGAGAAGTGTAGGTACGAATAATTGGAACATCCTCGTCTTGGCACTGTTTGAAAAGCAAGCAATTAGGAACATCGTACTCCAAATTAATTAGTGTTGCTCAATGGGTGAGCACTGAGCAATACAATATTAATGTTTGTTGCTGTCAGTGCCGCCGCTGAAGTTGGCTAGTGTATATATGCTCTGCTGGTTGTACTTGATAGGGACGAATCTCGAATTTAAATTTTATGAATTTAAGTTTGGTGGTATGAAATTAATTATTTGTGTAAAAGATCGTTAAGATACATACAGTGTTTGAACAAAAAATATTGAATTCTGACGAAACTTCTAGGGGTGGGCATAATACCGACCGAACCGAAAAAACCGCTCGAACCAAAAATTTCAATTTTTTCGGTTTCGGTTTTCGGTTTTTAATTTTATAAAAGTTCGGTTTTCGGTTTTAAAGGTTTGGTTTTCGATTTAACCGAAAAATCGAACTTTTTAGTTTTTACTAATTACTCTATTCTATTGGTTATTCAGTTATTGGACTCTTAGACTTAGTTGGCCCAATGGCCAATCCCTAATCTGAAGTGCAAGCCCAGCCCAGTTCCTCACTCCTCAATCCTCATTTACGGAGGAAACTGAAAAGTTAGTCCTCACTCCTCAATAGTCAATCGATTTTAGACATTTACAGAGTAAAGTCGAAACTCGAAAACCCTAAATCGGTAAATCTCTCCGAGACGAGTTCATACGCACTGTCTAGGGACATATAAAAGGGCAACTCAGTCTCTGTTCAGGAACAACCGGCAGTATAGTCCAGGCCGTCAGTGAGATTTCGACTTACGGACGAGCCATCATCATCACACAACACTTTCGAGGGATCAGAAAGTGCTAGTCAGGCTTCTGAGCTTGCAGTAACACCAGTCCCTATGACGCAGGATACACCCTTTTAGGACATACCGGATGATGGTAGAGCGGGAGATGCCACAACTGCTGGGATTGGAAGAACAAAGCACTTTTATGAAAATATAAAAAATAGCCAGATTTACAACTAGTAATTGAAAACTAACCACATTTCAAAAGTAATCGAAACTTAGTCACATTTTCATGTAAAGATAAAAGCTTAATAAAAACACCCATAAAAATACGAAAATATTCTAGTATAATATGCCGGAGTTCGATTTTTTTTATATTTGAGCTTTTAACATAATGTGCTGGAATTTCATAATATACTGCAATTTCAATATAATATACAAAAAATTTATATGCACGACCTCCATAATCCAGCATATTATGCGGGAAGTTGACCGCGGGATTGTCAAGCGCTCAAACATAGTAGACCAACGAATCATTGAATGACATGTGGAAAATAAAGAAAGACAAAAGACCATTCTCCGATTTCTTCCTCTCTCCTCCTGCTTCGTCTTCATTGCCCTTCCTTGTTAATTAATATTTTCCTTCCTATGTTAATTAATAATTTATTTGACGAAAAGCTAGAGAAATTCAACGTCAACGTCTGAAGCTTAGATACAAAATGAATTTTTTCGATGGGCCAAATACGTGGAAAGTTTAGCAGTTTATCATTTTTGGCACCTATATGTATTACGTATGTATAAAAGTAACTACAAAATATATCATGATAATAGTAATAATAAGTTAGAACTTAAGTTTTATATATATATATATATATATGTGTGTGTGTGTGTGTGTGTGTGTGTGTATGTGTGTGTATATGTATATAATTGTATTACATAAAAACTATTTACATGCAGAGGCGAATCTACGTTGACCGTGCCGGGTGCTGAAGCACCCATTAACTTCGACGCAAACTCTGTATAATTATATAAAAAATACAGGAAATACTGGTATAAAGAACTAGTAAGCACCCATTAAACAAAAAAGTCTTCTGAGTGCTTTGGTTAAGAGGTGAGAATAGAGTGCACAAATATAAAGTGATTAGGGATTGATACTTGCATAAATCAATTTTTTTATATGGCCAAAGAGTAAGTACCCACGATCTTAAAATCCCGAATCCGCCACTGTTTACATGCATATAAGTTTCTCTAAAATATTGAATTAGTAATTCTGAATCCACCTCTGTACGTTACAAAACGTTATTTTCCGCCCTCGTCGACATGTGATTTTGGCCGCTAATCTAATTAGGTCTCTTAGTAACTTTGTCGAATTTTTTATGAGGAAACTTAGAAGTTATCCTTAAACTTAAAATCATCCTCGATTATGGATTAATATCGAGCCTAAGTTGGGCGAATTGCACAAATATCCAATTTGCACAACGCCATATTAGGCATAGTCATTTTTTCAAAAATATTTAATTTCTGGCCACTTATCATTGAGACTGAATTTGGACTCTGTTTAAGCCTAACTTCAGCAGTTCAACTTCAATTTCAGACCAAAACTACAAAGTTGAGGCCATCTTCAATCTTTTGTCTAAAGTTATCCTCCACTTCAGCTCTTTCGTTCTGGAGTAGAGCCAACTTCAGTCTTGGGAACTGAACTTAAATGGCTATTGCTGCAAAAAATTTAAAAAGTGGTCAAACTTTAAATGGCACTGTGCAAAAACTGTTGTGAAATTTTGGGATCTTTACATAAATAACCGATCATATTCATTGTTTATTTTTTCTAATCATATGTATAAATTATATATTGCTTATATACAATTATACACATATAATACATAAATTATACATATATTATACGTTTACCGATTATTTTTAATTTAATTGGTTGGACGACTATTAGATTAATTCCTCAAATTTTTACGTCTAACTTGTCTCTACTAATTATATGTATGAGCCTTTACAGTCGATAACACAAACTTTGAGATAATAGCTATTCCTTATTATAAGTTAGGAAAAATGACATTGTATATCTCCTTTTAAAATAAAAAAATTATATATATATATATATATATATATATATATATATATATATATATATATATGTATATATATATACACACACACACATATATATATTTATGTATGTTATATGTTAAAACTATACAAATTTCATACTTTTGCGATGACTGAATACAAATAATTTCAGGTGCGGGCTACAGGTAATATTTGCCCTTATAAGTTCTAATTAAAGAGGGTCTTTGGCAAATATCCAGGCAGGGGAAACTATTTATCCGCCCTTGCCCATGTGATTTGCCTCCTACTCATTTTTTTTAAATTCTCAATCAAAGTCAATCAAATAAAGTCAAACTAAGCTACTAAACCAAGCCAAATAAAGCCAATTCAAGCTAAGCTAAGCTAATTTTGGTCAAGCCAAATCAAATCAAGCGAAGCTAAACCAAATGGCTAATAGGTGAATAAATAAGGGTGATTAGTTTTAATTGAATAGGTATATATCGTAAATAGTTTTCAAATGAATAGAAAATAGTAATTATTATTGTAAGCTCAATGGGTATGCTCTAATTAAAGATGAAACATACATTTGGATTGGTTATGGCCCATGATTTGCTCTGTTCACCGGGATAGAAGACCGGTCTCAACCCGTCTAAAAAATGGGGCTAGTATTCAGTCTTGGTTGGTTCCACCTCGTTGCAGGGTGATGACACTAGTAATTGTTACGCACAGATGACCATTTCTTAGACTGTTGAGTTCGCACCTTCAACTTTAATATTCTTGAAATGTGATCTTCTGAATACTCTTTGATTTGCTCAAAATACCTATTGAATGGTGCTTTGTATTATTCCAACATCCTACTGCTTTGTTATTAGTATAATAATTCGTTCGTTTACATAAACATTGTACTGACGAAAAAAGGTAACCTTTTCTGCAGGAGTTAAAAGAATTATTAGTTGTTGAATTACAACATGTGAGATTCATTGGGAAGATTTGGTGAGAGGTGGTCCAATGTTTAATTCAGCAACTTGTGGGGTGAATAATTAAAGATATTGGAACGATGTGCACCTATATAGATACAAAATTATGACTTTTTTTCAATTACGGAGGCAGAATTTTTATCTAGCTCGCTCATGTTATTTTCAACTCTCTTGTAATGTAGTTTTAGTGGGGTCACGCTATTTGAACTACGTGCACGGACGCTAATGGAGATTCTCTGTTATTGACGAATGAAATCATTGGCAGAATTCATTAAATTCTGAACTCATAATTGTAAAATTGTTATAAGTTAAATAACAATAACAACAAGTCCAGTGAAATCACGCAAGTAGGATTTAGGGATGATAAAATGTACGTAGATGTTACCCCTACCTAATGAAGATAGAGATATTATTTTCGAAAGACCCTCGACTCCAAAAGAAGTGAAAAAAAAAACAATAAACAGACAGTAATAACAATCGAGTTATATAATAACTTAAAAAAATTACCAAAATTTAAATTGTAAATCTGTCACGGTTCATTCTCTCATCTATAGGAGAGTAGTGGTGTGACTAATTTGGAATCTTGAATACCTAGTATGTTCTAGTCTAGTCATGCTAACACTATGTACACATGACCTAGTATTTAGCATTCGATCTTAGGAGTGAATCTTTAAATTTTTCGTTTCTTCTATATATGATTTAATAACCATAAATTTATGGCAAGCGGTCAGGTCGTATTGGATGTGGAATGAGTCGAAAACGCGACCCATATTTGATACATATAAAAAACGGGTTAACCGGTGAATAGTATGGGTACCCATATTATTCATGGCTTCATGAATATGATCATTTTTGAGAGAATTTTTAGTCTACCAAACTTGAGGAACCCTCAATTCGAGGTTTTACAGATGTAAAAGTGTTATCCATTGATTATCTATTTTCTAAATGAATAATATAGTTCTTATCCATATTTGACCCGTTTTTAAAAAATTCATTATCAAACCCATTTTTTAGTGAATAATATAGACGATTAACTGTTTATTTTTAACTATTTTGGCACCCCTGATCATAATTGCGTGAAAATAGAATCCGAATTTCTATATAAACAACAGATTAAGCAGAATTTGGAGGGACGCAAATAATGAACCGCCGCTTTTGTTGGTCAGACGGACAGGCTGCACGGACCATCGCAACTTTCATAGACCAGAGACAGAGGCAAGTGGTTTTTTTTTTTTTTGGATTTTTTTGTTCGGCGTGGACTAATTTAAATTCACGTCATGTATGATTCATTAAAAAAAATATTTTCTATCAAAATTTTTCTAATTTTCAAGACTAGAATATGAGACACCGACTTATAAGGCAAATAGGAGAAAATAAATTTATCTCATGTGATGTTGCATTGTATAATGTGCAATAATAGTGATTAATATAACAATTGAATCGTCATTTTTTCACAATTGGATGAGTGTAAAGTATACTGACTTTAAGGTACATTAAAAAGTTCGAGACGTTAATAGATGCAAAATCAATGGGTGCAGAAATTGTTATTGAATTCGACATTATATGGTTGGAAGACAAAAGTAATAACATGATAGGACTAACATATTTAATAGAGATGACATCACAATAAGATGAAGACGAGACTTATTTCCGTTCGAAAAGATGCATACGATTTCAGATGTAAATTCTAGAAAAGGAAATACATGTAGTAGAATAGCCTGCTTGGCCAAGCTTCTAAAATCAGCTTATTTTGAGAAGCACTTTTCTCAGAAGTACTTTTCAAAAAAGTAATTTTAGTGAGAAACAGTTTGTGTTTGACTAATTAATTTGAAAAGCACTTTTGAACAGTAATTAGTATTTGGCCAAACTTTTGAAAATTATTTCTAAGTGTATTTTTCTCAAAAGTACTTTTGGAAAGAAACTACTTTTTTCTACTTCTCAAAAACTGCTTCTGCTTCTCCTCAAAAATATTTTTTTCCCTTTTAAGAACTTGGCCAAATATCTTAATTTTAGACAAAAAACACATTTGACCAAAAAAGTACTTTTTGGCCCAAAAAAATACTTGGCCAAACATACTATAAGGTAATTTGGCTACTCCTGTGATGCCATTCTTTATTCTGTCTCTTACTGAATTGTAGGCTAGTGTTTTTGCCCCCACAATTGGCCTGTGTACTTGAGAGATATTGAAGCATCTTATTGTTAATTGAATCTGAATATGTCACGTGAAAGCAAAGTAATAGTTAATACACATCCATCTCATATTGTGTGTCATTATTTAGTTGAGAACAAAATTAAAGATATTCATGTAATTTATAAAGTATTAAAGAAGTAGTAGTAAAGTAAAATATTATTAATGTCAAGTGATCGATATTGGTTGAGAGAATGAGCTTTTTTCTTATATGGTTTTAAGTAATACTTACCTCATGAGTTAACTTTTGAAGCTGATTCAGGCCTAAGATCGACTTCCTTAACATGGTATCGAGCCAGACAATCTTTATTCTTGGTTTAATTAAAGTTGGACGCCTGTGTTATTATTCATGCACCAAATATTTAGTCGTGACAGTGTTAAGTATCTCATATTGATCGAGCGAATGAACTATATTATGTCTTTCTATTTCAATCATGAGCTAGCTTTTTGATTAAATTAGATTAAAGATTTATTTTCTTAACAATCTAATAGTAGTTGAGAAGTTAACTTGAAATAGAAATATCATCTCCAACTTAAATTTGATTAGTTAAGTTGATTTAATTCTAGGAGCTTTAATTAGAATCATGTCAAACGTTTTTAGAAATCTCAAAATGGATTGGCTGTCAAATAAATTTTGGATCGATAGAGTAATATTTATGCGTAGGAAGAAATATATAGAATTAAAGGGTAGCCCGGTGCACTAAGCTCTCACTATGCGAGTTTGTCGTACACTATTTCTACAAGAGGCAGTTTCCACGGCTCGAACCCATGATCTCCTGATCGCATGGCAGCAACTTTACCAGTTACGCCAAGGCTCCCCTTCAAGAAATATATTATCGTGACCCAAAATTCATTGCAGGCCGTGATGGCGCCCAACATCACCGTTAGGCAAGCCAATGCTAAATTATTCATTTATCATTTTTAAAATCATAAATCTTTCTTGGATAACGAGGTTAGTGCATCGGACCAAATCATAGTTACGTACAGTTTCGTTAAAATAATAAGTTAAAGTGAATCAATCCATAACAAATTCTAGAACACCCCCAAAATCCGGTGTCACAAGTGCATGAACATTTACTAAGGAGTACAATAATAATACAACCTCTGTCCGAAATGTAAATAAGACAGAATAAAGTAGATGGTACGACGGAGACTCTGTGGGCTGCTAGACGTAGCCTGGAATGAAACTCACCATAAAGTCTCCTCAGTAGCTGCACCTACGCGCCAAAATAACCACCAATTAAACCTGTCAGATCCTGCACATTTAGTGCAGAAGTGTAGCATGAGTATGTAAATCAACGCGTACCCAGTAAGTATCTAGCCTAATCCTAGAGAAATAGTGATGAGGGGTCGACATTGACACTTACTAGAGGTCCAACAAAGCAATATAATAAATCATACACAGATGTAAAGCACACAACAATAATGGGGTAAATCTGCAAGTTACCTAATCTTCCAAATATTTCTTTTAAAATATGAATTTCTCAGTCTTGTATTCTACCTTCACAGCTAAGATGTATCAAGTACCATTAACAAACAAATAAGAAATACCATATAAAATGCCGGGCATCATTGGAAAGATAATCTCCTAAATGTTCGGACTACCAGCGATATAACGCACGATTATGCCGAGGTCGTTCGGTCTGATCCAGGATAATATGTACATTGCCGAGGGTCGAGCAGCACGAACCATAGATGCATCTATTATACTGCCGAGGCGTACGGCCCGTTCCACAAGAAAGGAAGAAAATTATTACAAGACACGTGCTTACAATATGGTACATGAACACAAAGTGAATGTAACGTTTACCATTTCTCAAATAACTTGCCAACAACTCAAGGTGATAAGGCTCGGCCTAATATATATACATATATTTCTAAATTAAATTTCAATTGTAAATTCAATTAATTAAGCCAGCAAAATGAGTTCAAATAATTCAAATATTACATGATAAAGTCCTACGTCTACCCGGACATAAACATGCTTTAGCCACGTACAGACTTTCGTCCCCTCGTGCGTATGTAGTGCCCACAACTAGTAGCACATAACAATTACATCACCTAGGGGGTAGTTTTCCCCTCACAAGGTTAGATATGAGACTTATCTCATTCCGAAGTTCCATAACCAGTTCCAATGCCTCTTTAACTTCTCGACTCAAAGCCAAACGATCCGAAACTAGTCAAACAATGTACAATTCAATCAAAATATACCGCATTGCTTATAATTAATCAATTTATAACATTTCCCATCTTCGCTCGAAAAATCAATAAAGTCAACCTTTGAGCCCACGTGCCCGGATTTCAAAAAATTTCAAAGATAAACTTTACCCATGACGCCATGAACTCGAATATATGATTTATTTCAAATTTCATGTCCAATTTCATGGTCAAAATCCAAAAACACCAAATTCTAGGTTTTCTACCAGAATCCCACAATTTTTACTAATTTTCATGTTTAAATCCTTATAAAATCCACGTATTTTAACTTACAATAGGTGGGAATAACTTACCTCGCAATAGATGATAAAAATATCACCTCCAAGAGCTCCAAGAATCGCACAACCAAATGAAAGATTTGAGAGAAATGGGCTAAGTCTCAGATTAAAAGCACCCCACTGCCCGGCGACTTTCACACCTGCGGTCGATTAGCTGCTTCTGCGGCTGCGCACATGCGAAAAATCCATTGCAGGTGCAGCTCTAGCTTAAGTCAGCAGCCCTCGCTTCTGCGCCCCAAGTAGCGCATTTGCGCTTCCGCTTCTGCGGACCACAAGCTCTTCTGCGCTCATGCACCTGCATGACCAACTCCGCTCCTGCGGCCCAGGCCCTCTTGGCCAACCTCCGCTTCTGCGATCTCTTCTCCGCCTCTGCGACTTCGCAGGTGCGGAGTTTTCCTCGCACCTGTGCCCCCAGACCTCCTCTAGGAAAATCACACATGCGATGACCCCTACGCACCTGCGTGACCGCACCTGCGGCCACTCTTTCCGCATGTGCGATTACACTAGTCTTCAGCAGCACATCTCCTCAAATCCGAATTCCAATCTGTTTTCAAATCTGAGGCCCCCTGGACCCCTTCCAAACGTACTAACACATCCCAAAACGCGTTACGGACTTAGTCGAAACCTCAAATCACGTCGAACAATATCAAAATTACGAATGGACGATCAAAACCTTTCTTTAAACTTTCAAACATTCCAACTTCGTTGAACGCGTCCGAATTATGCTTAAGCATCCCTGAATGACACCAAATTTTATGTGCAAGCCACAAATCACGATAGGAACCTATTCCAAAGCTCGAAACTCCAAAGGACATTGATAACACCAAAAGTCATTTCAAATCAAACTTAAGAAATTTTTAAACTTCCAAAATGCCAAGCTTCCATAATTAGACGCTGAAATGCTCCCGGACCACCCAATACTCAACCTGAACATAAGCTCAAGTCCGAAATCATCATACGAACCTAGTAGAACCTTCAAATCCCGATTCTGAGGTCGTTTACTCAAAAGTCAAACCTTAGTCAACTCTTCCAACTTAATGCTTCCAAAATCACTCCGAACTTCCCGAAATCAATTCCGACCAAGCGTACAAGTCATAAAACATGAAGTGAAGCTACTCGAGGCCT
Organism: Nicotiana obtusifolia; assembly: GCA_002018475.1. Classification (NCBI taxonomy): domain Eukaryota; kingdom Viridiplantae; phylum Streptophyta; class Magnoliopsida; order Solanales; family Solanaceae; genus Nicotiana; species Nicotiana obtusifolia. Next base: position 280,347 of record MCJB01017356.1, on the reverse strand, counting down.
CAAACTGCTGAACGACGTGCTAGAGCTTAAAATGACTGGTCGGGTCGTTACATTCTCCCCCACTTAAACATATGTTCGTCCTTGAATATGCTAAAAACTGCTCCGGAGTTGTCCCAAAATCACTGTTCAACACCTTGTGCACCTACCCGTGCCACCACAACCCAGTTAAGCACATTAGATCGAGCCAGACTGAAGATCCTTCCTTTTATTTAGTCAATAAGCCTTAGAACCAAATTCCAACCTCCGAATTTCTTTACAAGAGTTGATTCTAACATACGAACACCGTATCAATCTCCACACGCTGAACCCACACATGATCATGCACCCATGCTGACATCACCCAATGCACCGCATAACTCATTCACCCATGGAAACCTTTTCTAAGCATAACAACTGTAATTTTAATGATCCGATGCCCGTAGTATGCCTCATAACACATATGAACCCGGTATCAATCCTCACAATACTGCAACGATGAAAGAGATGTGCAGGAACTCATAACCACCCGTCAAATCAATAACTCGCAAAGTTTCTCCGCTTGACAAGAACCGTTACCTCATTGTGAAATGAATAATGACATTCTCTCTTTAAAATACCTTATATAAATCCGACCGCACCGATTTTAGGTCCAATAACCTTGTCTCACCCAGTACAAGCTGCTCAAGCAATGAGCCACCTCAACACTGACCAAGATCTCATATGACACAACGCCATCAATGCGCCGACAAGCTACAACTTGAATATGACACATAAGGAGAAACAAACTCTAAAAAGGAACTACCCAGCTGTGTAACGAATTAAACAACCGAAAAGATGCTATGAACCCTCCTCAGAGAATGAGAAACAAAATACATAGAAATAAGTATAGAAATCGTATTCAACATCTCACTGTTGCTGTGTGCAATCCGATCCACACATGATACCCTTGCGGCGTGCAACCCGATCCAAACAACATACCTGTGGCAGTGTGCCACCTGATCCAAACAATATACTCGTGGCGGCGTGCCACCTGATCCACACAAAACCAACAAGGAAACACTCATCAGCCGTAATGCTTATACTTACGAAATGCTCGAATATCGACCACAAACACGCCAAGTGCATAATATAACCCTGGGGGAAACGAATAGCACCATACGCTACAAAACCCAAGCACGACTAAGGTGCAATAAATGACATGCATCTCGAGAGCCATCCTGCTCATATAACTCCACAAGCTACACGGGATCACAACACATGTGTGTATAATCGAGTCGTCTTACAACCCACCCGGAACAATAGATATTACATGGAATAGTTGACAACGGGAATAACATTCAATGCCCGAAGACTCCTCCGTAAGCAATGCTATGCCGAATGAACACATCTGACTTGACGTAGAGCACACATTCATATTAGACCCACCAACGGACCTCAACCCGATTATGATAATACCATACTGCGCCAAAAACCTTTCAAAGATCCACAATGGCCCTATTCATGACACATACGAGCAGCCGTCCAATCCGGACCAAACTCCCACAATCCACGACCAAATGCCTAGAGCGCTTTTCGAGGATAACTCTCACACTAGCGATAGTACCAGAATATCCATACTTGGTTCCAATCCGTACTAATCAAGTGACTAACATGTCATACTTATACAAATTTCCCTGTGGGATACGCTCCCACGACCTTCTGCACCAGGTAGCAAAGTCTGCACATCCATACCACCAACCGTACTAATTCCGTAAAGCAAATCAAAACACAAAGCCTCTTACACAGGATACTGTTCTCAGGTGACACTAAAGAAAATGCCAGCTTACTCTGAACCTCTGAAGTCTTTCCCCGCTCCTCCAAGATCATGACATTCTTATCAACACCAAACCTCGACCTTAGTCCTCAACTTCCAAATTTCCATACCGCCCGTTGCATTGACCATGCCGCTACACGAGAATATCAGAATTCATTGTAACCTCTGAACTACTAGTAGAATAAACACTTCATTGGCTAGAAACCTTCCACTTAACTCATTTCAGAAGAACCGTTGCAACACGCAACTAAATTCCCATAACCGCAAAAAATACAAACCTCAAGTTGTTGTTTAAACCGCCGTAATTCTTACGGGATCCATTTACACATAACAAGGCCATTTGAATCAAATACCTCCCAAATCAATCAAATTATGGAGGCTGTCAAGCCTGCACGTACAACCATAAACCACCTGTATAACTAACACGCCGAAGGAACTGATCATTGCCACAATCATGTCAGTTCAAACCATTACTATCCGACCCAACTTCTTTCAATTTACTCTTGATTTTCCTTGGAAATAATAATATCTCCATTCAAAAACATAACAAACTAAATCAGCACTCATCTCGAGTGACTCGAATCATGAGATCACATTGTCTCGATATCCACAAACCATCTCATACCCTCCTCAAGCGCACAATAGCATCTCCAACTGGTACACCTAATCTGCAAGACCTTCCGCGAATTCGAAGCTATTTCTCCCATTCCTATAGCACTACCCCGCAGACCTAATGATAACATAGAAAATCCCCGAGTATTCTTCACACGCTGCCGCAAAATCCCGGTCTTCAGCCACACAACCAACCCAAAATCCTTAGACACCGCACTTATACCCTTAAACCCATTAGAACTACTATTGAGAGTCATCCACTCTGACTTGGTCCCAAAGATAAAACTAAACTCTAGTGTGCTGTTTGCACATGAACACTCCCAAAGAAGCAACCGGATAAGTTCTTTTCCCTGTACATCATATCTATAACAAGCATAAACTCTGAGTTTCCCATAACCTGCACATGAATCGATAAGGCGAAATATAGCACACATTCATCAAAGTTCTTTGCTCGAATTACCCCTGATATTTTCTTCTCTTAGTCATAAATGATCCACCAATGCACCGATAACCAGAAACCGCAAGAGCAGACAACTACGCAATCCAATCGTAGACGGTGGGCTCCCCCACTTAGCTTTAAGCTACCATCACATAATGCAGAGCCCACAAAGATTCATCCTTCTCAATTACCATGATTTCGCACCGTCAACTCGCCAAATTTCTCGTAGTTCCTTGTTAAACTTTTCATGAACATTCCGAATTATCAGCCACAATCGTATGTTCGACCCTCTGCCGGGTAGTCGGTAGAACTCTTCGTAGACGCTTCATCAAAATCACGCAACCGCTTACCTGCTCACTAGAGATAACCCATCTGTAGAATTCTATACCAACATCTTCTAACGACGTTGCACTGGGTACAACTACTATGAAATCAGTAAACCCTCTTGAGCCCATGCTCGTCCACCGGCTGTATAAGCTTGCCCATTCCCCACTGACATCAACTGAAAGTCCGATAATTCATTCCAAACTCAAAGTCATGTTGCATCCAAAACGATAATCAAGTTTTCACACCCCTCTTCATTTCAAGCAAACTCCTTTCTGCCATATTCAATTTTCCTCAATACAGTAGCCTCCATCCCGAATAAAATTCGTAGACCTAGTCACTGCGCACCATGATTCCCAAATGGCTCTAAACTATTCTCAAGGCACGTGGCATTCCAACCACAAAATCCGTATTCTACTCTGCCACTCCCACTTCGGTTAAACCATCTCCTTAAGCAACTTCTCGACCTCTGTTGTTCATAATTGACCTGCTAGCGATTCAATCACCGCGAGACACATCCCACCATGTCCTTACTCCTCCTTTGCTGCCAAAATTCTACCTTAAATCATAATCCATCGGTAGCATCCGAACAGATAAATTGTCACCAACTCTAAGCCTCCCCGAAGATCATCATTCTCGAGCCATCAACATTTGTAACACCAATTCAATTCTAAAACCGCTACACACCGCCATCTCTGACAACCGCTTCTCAAGCACCATTTGACAACACCCTGCCCCGAAGGCAAATCAAAGAAGACCACAACACCGACGAGCCTTAATGCGTTCAAACAAGGACAACGCCACCACATCACGAATGAGAATTCCTCCACACTCGAAAATATCAAGTATCTTTACTCTATCAAACAAAGCTTGAACACCCATAGTCCGATTGCTTTTCCTCCACTGGAATTAAATGCCGAACCTCTAAACCATGAAATGAGAAATTCTCCTTTCGAGTCATTCACTGCTGCGATCCATAAATAAGCACCCTACCATTTACATCAACGCTGCGCGATAACCACTCATGAACATCATAACATTCGTGCATAGCCTCAAAACCATAGGAATCCTAATACAAGGCTGAAACGACAGTACACCCTTCAACGGAATGACGACAATAGCTCGCTCGAATACGCAGGGAGATACATCATGCGCTACATCTGTAGTACCACTGTAACTTTTCGATGCCTTGTGATAACAAATGCTCTACATCGTGTAAGAGTGAGTAGGAAGGATATGAAGGCAAAAGCCTCGATGGAATCAAATCGCACGACAAGAAATCAAGAAGGGAAGTGCTCCTAACAACCCCGTAGCCTAGAGCTCTGATACCAAGCTCACGATCCGAAATCCACTATAGGCCGTGATGGCGCCCAACATCGCCGTTAGGCAAGCCAACCCTAAATTATTTATTTTATTATTTTTAAAATCATAAATATTTCTTGGACAACGAGGTTAGTGTATAAAAAAATCATAGTTATGTACAGTTTCGTTAAAATAATAAGTGAAAGTGAATCAATAGAAAACAATCCATAACAAATTCTAGGACACCCCAAAAATCCGGTGTCACAAGTGCATGAGCATTTACTAAGAAGTACAATAATAATACAACCTATGTTCGGAATGTAAATAAGACAGAATAAAGTAAATGGTACGATGGAGATTCAGCGGGCTGCGGTACGTAGCCTGGAATGAAGCTCACCATAAAGTCTTCTCAGCAGTTGCGCCTACGCATCCATCTATTATACTGCCGAGGCGTTCGGCCCGTTCCACAAGAAAGGAAGGAAATTATTACGAGACACTTGCTTACAATAGGTACATGAACACAAAGTGAATATAACATTTACTGTTTCTCAAATAACTTACCAACAACTCAAGGTGATAAGGCTCGGCCTAACATATATATATGTTCCCGAATCAAATTTTAATTATAAATTCAATTAATTAAGCCAGCAGAATGAGTTCAAATAATTTAAATATTACATGATAAAGTCCTAAGTCTACCCAGACATAAACATGCTTTAGCCACATATGGACTCTCATCACCTTGTGTGTATGTAGCGCCCACGACTAGTAGCACATAACAATTACATCACCGAGGGGGTAGTTTCCCCCTCATAAGGTTAGACAGGAGACTTAACTCACTCCGAAGTTCCATAACCGGCTCTAATGCCTCTTTAACTTCTCGACTCAAAGCCAAACAATCTAAATTAGCCAAACAGTGTGCAATTCAATCAAAATATACTCCACTGCTTATAATTAATCAATTTATAATAATTTCCAACTCCACTCGAAAAGTCAATAAAGTCAACCCTCGGGCCCACGTGCCCGAATTTCGAAATTTTTTGAAGATAAACTTTACCCATGACGCCACGATCTCAAATATATGATTTATTTTAAATTTCATCTCCAATTTCGTGGTCAAAGTCCAAAATTACCAAAATCTCACAATTTTTACTAATTTTCATATTTAAATCTTTATAGAATCCACGTATTTAACTTACAATAGATGGGAATAACATTCCTCACAATAGATGATGAAAATCTCCCTTCCAAGAGCTCCAAGAATCGCCCAACCAAATAAAAAATGTAAGAGAAATGGGCTAAGTCTCGGATTAATAGCACCCCATTGCCCAGCGACTTTCGCACCGCGGTCGACTAGCCGTTTCTGCGGCTCCGAACATGTGGAAAATCCATCGCAGGTGCGGCTCCAGCTCAAGTCAGCAGCCCTCGTTTCTGCGCCTGAAGTAGGCATCTGCGCTTCTGCTTCTGCGGACCACAGGCGTTTCTACGCTCACGCACCTGCGTGACCAACTCCGCTCCTGCGGCCTAGGACTTCTTGGCCAACCTCCGCCTCTGCGACTTTGTAGGTGTGGAATTTTCCTCGCACCTGCGATGACCCCTACGCACCTGCGTGACCGCACCTACGGCCACTCCTTCCACATGTGCAATTACACCAGTCTTTAGTAGCACAACATCTCCTCAAATCCGAATTCCAATCCGTTTTCAAACTCGAGGCCCCCGGGACCCCTTTCAAACGTACCACACATCCCATAACACGATACAGACTTAGTCGAAGCCTCAAATCATTTCGAACAATATCAAAATTATGAATCGGCGATCAAAATCTTTCTTTAAACTTTCAAACATTCCAACTTCGCCGAACGCGTCCGAATTATGCTTAAACATCCCGAAATGATGACAATTCTTGCATGCAAGCCACAAATCGTGATATGAACCTATTCCAAGGCTCGAAACTCCAAACGGACATGACAACACAACCATTCATTTCAAATCAAACTTAAGAAATTATTAAACTTCCAAAATGCCAACCTTTCATAATAGACGCCAAAATGCTCTCGGACCATCCAATACTCAACCCGAACATACACCCAAGTCTAAAATCATCATACGAACCTGTTGGAACTGTCAAATCCCGATTCCGAAGTCGTTTACTCAAAAGTCAAACCTTAGTCAACTCTTCCAACTTAAAGCTTCCGAAACCACTCCTAACTTCCCGAAATTCAATTCCGACCAAGCGTACAAATCATAAAACATGACGTGAAGCTACTCGAGGCCTCAAACCGCCGAACGACGTGCTAGAGCTCATGACGACCGGTAGGGTCGTTACATATATAGAGTTAGTTATAAGTAATAGGTAAAGCTTGAATTCTAATCAACAATTACTCAACATCTTCTTTTATTATGTATGTAGATAAGGTAAACGTGGACATTAGTTATGAGCTTTTGCTATAGATAAAACAAAGTAAATGTAAAGCCATGTGCACTGTACTGTCTATATTCAGATTTTGACATGGACAGACAGCCCAATATTAGTAATAAGTTAGTCAATAAATTATGTTCCTCATAATTAAGTTACTAATGCTATTTATATATACTTGCTTTACTCACTATGTTATTCTTGTTTCTGAGTCAATACTCTTTTTGCTTGAACCTATGGAGCCTAAGAAACTCATTACTGAATCTTCAGGTAATTTTAACTCTCTGCTCAATATTACATGAACCAATTATCATTATGTATATATCTGTTTTACTTAGAAAAAGAAGATTTTGTTTGCAGATGAAGTAGTGAATGATTCACCAATAGAGCAAGTTAGACTAACAGTTCCAACAACAGATGATCCATCTTTGCCTTGCTTAACATTTCGAACATGGGCTTTGGGGATTACATCATGTGCAATCTTGGCATTCTTGAATCAGTTCTTTGGTTATCGCCAAAACGTGCTGTATATTTCCTCTGTCTCTGCTCAGATTTTGGTGCTTCCCCTTGGAAAACTTATGGCTGCTTATTTGCCAACCAAAATAATTAATATTCCAGCAACAAAGTGGTCATTTACTTTGAATTCAGGGCAATTTAACTTGAAAGAACATGTTCTTATTACCATCTTCGCCAATGCTGGTTCAACTGGTGTTTATGCTGTTAGCATTATTACCATAGTAAAGGCGTTTTACGGCAGCCAAATTCACCCTCTTGCAGCTTTGTTATTGACACATACTACCCAGGCAAGTTTTCTTTTATTATGTTTCTTGAATCTGATCTATGCTGTTTTTGGTTATTTATGGCTTATAGTAGTACTGGTGTTTACTAAACGCGTACATAAGCCAAACAATATCAAACATCCCCATAAGAATTTCATTATTTTATATCGTTGCGCCTTTTAGTCCTGGATAAGTGATGTTGCTATTGTTGGAATCTTGAAATTCAGTTGCTTGGATATGGATGGGCTGGTATATTCCGAAAGTTTTTAGTTGATTCGCCATATATGTGGTGGCCTTCCAATTTGGTTCAAGTCTCCTTGTTTAGGTGTTTTCTCTCTCTCTTTGCTTTGTTCTTCTTACTACCTTACCACAATTCTGTTTTATGAAATCTAAAGTTCACTTGATTTGAATCTTGTAGGGCGTTGCACGACGTTGAGAAGAGGCCAAAAGGAGGCTTGACAAGGCTGCAATTCTTCATTGTGGTCCTTGTATCAAGCGTCTCTTATTACATCGTCCCTAACTATCTATTTCCATCGATAACAGCTCTGTCATTCGTGTGTTGGATATGGAAGGATTCAGTGACAGCGCAACAAATAGGGTCCGGCTTAAAGGGACTTGGAATCGGTTCGTTTGCTCTAGATTGGTCTACTGTGGCTGGTTTTTTGTCAAGTCCATTAGCCACACCTGGTTTTGCTGTAATGAACACTTTGGTTGGTTTCATACTAATTGTCTACATAGCCATCCCATTTTGCTACTGGATCAACTTGTTTCAAGCCAAACGCTTCCCAATTTTCTCTTCTCACTTGTTTGATTCTGCTGGACAAGCATACAACCTCACAAGAATCTTCAATAAGGAAACTTTTGATTTCAATCAACAAGGATATGATCATTACAGCCAAGTTCATTTGAGCATATTCTTTGTATTTACCTATGGTTTAAGCTTTGCAACGCTCGCTGCAACTGTTACTCATGTTGCTCTCTTCCATGGAAGGTATTACAATTCCTTATTTCTACCTTAATTTAAAGCAACACATATTTCTAACACTATATGAAGGGGAACCTTGGCATAACTAGTAAAGTTGCTGTCATGTGACCAGGAGGTCACTGGTTCAAGCCGTGGAAACAATCTCTTGCAGAAATGCAGGGTAAGGTTGCGTGCAATAGACCCTTGTGGTCTGACCCTTTCCCGGATCCCGTGCATAGCAGGAGCTTAATGCACCTTGTTGTCATGTCATGTATTTATGCACTATATGGTTTAGGACAATTTGGGAACAAACAAAGGGATCTTTCCAAGAGAAATTTGAGGATGTTCATACAAGGATAATGAAGAAAAACTATGAGCCTGTTCCTCAATGGTGGTTTTACACAATCTTGATAGTGGTTCTTGGACTGTCATTGCTTGCTTCTGAGGGATTTGGTAGACAATTGCAACTTCCTTATTGGGGAGTCATATTAGCAATGGCTTTGGCTTTATTTTTCACCCTGCCAATCGCTGTAATAACAGCTACAACGAACCAGGTTACTTTCACGACGTTCCATTAACTGTTTTTCAATGTTCAACAACTGCACCTTTGGTTTTATTTAGCAATCTTTATAATACAGGCACCAGGAATAAATGTCATCGCGGAGCTCATCATAGGTTACATATATCCTGGAAAACCTCTAGCCAATGTAACATTCAAAACCTACGGATTAACTAGCGTGTCACAGGCTATATCTTTTCTCGCTGATTTCAAATTAGGCCACTATATGAAGATCCCTCCAAAATCCATGTTCATTGTCCAGGTACGTTACGTTTTAAAAGTACATAAAACTATCTTATGCCACGATTGGTGGACTAACACTTGTTGTTTATAAAATTTTCTTAATATGATAAAGCTAGTAGGAACTGTAGTGGCATCCTCAGTCTATTTTGGGACGGCTTGGTGGCTCCTCGATACAGTGGATAACATCTGCAATCCATCAAAATTGCCCGAGGGAAGCCCGTGGACTTGCCCTGGAGATGATGTTTCTTACAGTGCCTCAATTATTTGGGGTGTTGTTGGTCCTCTAAGGATGTTCGGAAAACTAGGATTATACTCCAATGTAAACTACTTCTTCCTACTAGGGATTCTAGCGCCTGTCCCCGTTTGGCTGCTGTCGCGCAAATTCCCTAATCAGGAGTGGATTAGACTCATCAACATGCCTGTACTACTATCAGGTCAGTACTGAATCCAGCATTTTTCGACACCAAGAACGCATAAATTAAAACCTAATGTCACAATGTGTGAAATTTAAATTCTGAATTTGTCTCTGTATCAGGTTCAGGAGGAATGCCACCGGTCAGGGCAGTGAACTACGTCTCCTGGTTATCGGTTGGGCTGTTTTTCAACTTCTATGTGTACAGGAAATACAAAAATTGGTGGGCTAGGCACAATTACATTCTATCAGCAGGACTTGATGCTGGGGTTGCATTTATGGCCATACTTGCTTATTTCACATTGCAAATTAGAGATATAAATGGGGCAAATTGGTGGGGTTTAAATTTAGATGATCACTGCCCTTTGGCACATTGTCCTACTGTTCCTGGTGTACAGGTCCCTGGATGTCCCGTCTTTCTGTAATCATCCACTTAGAATATGAATAATTAACTTCTATACACCAACTAGATTTTTACACTATCAGCTAAATATAACTGCATGTAACCGTCCACGTATATAGGACCAAAGGCGGACTCATGATTTGAGCATCACCTGGGGACCACCTTAAAAATAAAATTAAAATTAAAAGACATGCATTGTTTTGAGGTAGGATCCGACAGTAGATGAGATTAGGATGAAAGGGCTTTCTTTCATTAACATTCAGTGAAGGTGCATAGCTTCTTTGAATGTCCCGCTGATTGACTACTACATCTAGGGACGGGATTGATCCCGAAAAAGAGGTCTTTCTTTATGGTTATGAAATCGCTTTGATTGAAAAGCAAGTCGATGATGCCATAAGTCAAACGGGCGTGTGAGGCAAGAGTCCTTCACTACACTCACTAGAGAGAGGGTACATATCCTATATAGTAGTAAGGTCGTATCCCACTATTAGTAGCCGAAGTGTGGGCCGGCTAATTATCTGGGTCTTCAAAAAAATGAATATACTAAAACACTTCTACAAACCAGCTGCTCTGTCCAGATTTCGTGATTATAGGGGGCCGCATAAAATATTTAACGGATCCATTATATACATTCTTTTTGCCGAAGCTAACGGGTTCCGATGGCCCCTACCACCTGACGTAGGTCCGCCATAGGACTTAACTTATACATATTGATAACACAAATATACTTTTACGCTTTTAATGTATATAAGATAAATACTAATGTAAAATAAGTACAGATAAAAGTCAGGCAGGGAGCTAGCTTAAACTGAAAAATCGACATCACAGACTAAATGAAGATGTTCAACATTATTACTTAGAAACTAAGTCCTGAACTGGTCCAACAAGTTTTGAAACTTCTTTTACTCCTAAAACATAAGAATAATAAAGTATATATTGAACACCCTTTGTCGGGATTTTTTATTACTTCTTTCACGTTTGAACACCCTCGGAGAAATTTAGAGGTGTATAACATATCAATGCGAATTTTAAAGGTTAATCATCTCTATAACGATAGTAACTAATGGCACTTGTGAAGAAAGAAACAAGTGAAATAAAGCAGCAAAATCTCGGCAGCTATATATATATATATATATATATATATATATATATATATATATATATATATATATATAGTATAAACTCTTCAGTTTTTTATGGCAAAATTTTAGTTACCATATACTTGAGTTTTCGTTTTTATGAAGGAAAAGGTTATTTATTTACCAAATTTAATTTCCCTTTCGAGTGCTAAAAGGTTGCATATTTCCTTAAATAAACATCCTCATAAACATTGTTCGGTTATATAACACCCATAATGTTTAATTTTACACTATTAGTATGTGTGAAGAAATTAAGTTACCTATAAAATCACTTGAAAGTCAATACACGTAAATTTTATACCACGGTCATTGACATAAATTTAAATCGAATATGTCAACAGCATAAGATAAATCGAATATGTCAACAGCATAAGATAAATTTCCGATGGAATCCGTTGGAATTTTCAAAAAAAATATCAATTATATTTTTTCTAAAATTTTCGATCTTATTTCCGACCAAATCGGTCGCAATGCAAAAAACAGTTTGACTCGTTTGACTTCAATTCTCACTGATTCGGTCGGTAGTTTTTAATATATATATATATATATATATATATATATATATATTTTTTTTTTTTTTTTTTTTTTTTTTTTTTTAAAATGACAAATTCCGACCGAATCGGTCAGATTTGTTTTTTTCAAAACTCTACCCGATCCCCGTTCCCTAAATACAGAACCATTTCATTTCTTCCTCCTTCTTCCCTCATCCTCCTCCTCTCCCCCTCTCGTCCTTCTTCAACATACTCCTCATTATAGGTAATCTATTTTCGCTCACTCTCTCTCGTTTCCTCCTCCCTTCTCCCTCTCCTTCCTCCTCCCTTTTTCCCTTAATTTTTAAACTTTTTTTTTCAGTTTTCAGCAGTGGTTCCGCGGTGGTACCGACACATTTCTTCTCCGGCATTTTTCCCGTCGAGTTAAGTACTTCGTTGATATATATATATCTTATTTTCATTGTTAAATTTGTAGTAGTTTTAGTTGTTGTAGGCTTATTAGATTTTCTATATATGTACATCCTAACTAGTTGAATTAGGTACGGTTGAAATTTTAGGAATTTTAATTTTTGAATGATACTTAATATAAAACAAAAAGAGAGAAGAATACTGATGTTCCTATAGGGATTTTGTTTTGCGAAATTCTTTTGTCACCATTATTATGTAAAATTAGATTGTCCAATTTGTCCAAAAAATCAATGTCATAAATAGTCACTCAATTTGGGGTTAAACAAGAATATGTTACGAAATCCTAAATCTAATTTTAGTGATTGATTAACTCATTTTCGAAATAAAAAAGGTGACATGTTGGCATAAAGTAATTGAGACAACAACGATAAGAAAGAAGGAAACAAAATTTTACTTTCACTTCCAATGGTAATTAAGCCAAAGGATAGAAGACTATATATGAGTATACTCGAATAGAAGAAAGAAGATTGTTAAGAATTTGAAGAATTCAAAGACTGCAATTCAAAAGCGTGGGTTATTAATCTAGAAATAAATGAAAAGTTCTACAAGCCTTATTGGATTGATATATTAGCTTTATAGTTTATTTATTTTAATTATATTAAGTAGTTTTAGTTTAAAGCTTTGGTGTAAAACTTGTTGTACTAGGTTCATTGTTGCTAGTTATGAACATTTAAGAAGCTATTCAAATTTAATTATTATAGTTAAAGACTTATATTATTTAGACTAGGGATTAACATGAGATTGTGAGTGTTAAAAAATATAATTTAAAAAAATAAAATATATCAATTAAAGTGCTTTGACACAATGATACGTATATATCTAAAAGAAACTTTTGAAAGAGTATAACTTTGTAACCAGTTTAAATAAATTAAATTGTTTTAAATATCTCATTTCTAGATTTCTATTTGTGTAGATGGTATTTGTGCATCGTAGATGGATGTATAATAGGAATCATCCTAATCGTGCCGGGTTGAGGGATGAATTTACTGAAGGGGTTGCTGAATTTATTGATAAGGCTCAAACACTTGATGATTTTCTTATTGGAGGAAGGATTAGGTGCCATTGTATGAAATGTAAGTGTGGTAAGTTATTGAAAACAGACGAAATGGAATACTGATGAATGGAAGAAGAGTGAACAAGCAAAGGCAAACAGTGCCTCCAATAAAGGTGGCTTGTTGAACACAGGAGGTTCGTTTACTTTTGCGGCTCATAAACTAAGATTGGTAATTACTTATAAATTTTTCTTAGTTTTACATATAGAATTTTACGATTGTAATGTCTAACTCATACTTTTTGTTATGAAGGAAAAGGAAAGAGGGCGAGATATGAGTCACGCTGAGGTCTTCGAGGAGACACATAAGAAAAAGAAGAAGGGCGGTACAAGAGAACGTTGGGTGGAGACGTGTGCTTCAGACACATATGTAAAATACTAACTTCATAATTATTTAAGGTTTATTAATATTAGTTTGTTTACATAATAGTTATGTTTTTGTTTCAGAAAGATTATCATAAAAAGGTGAAAGAATGGCAACAAACTCAGCCTCCTTCAACTCAATCAACACCTGATGATATGGCTTCATTGTGGACAGAGGTAGCGGGTGGAGTAAACAAAGACATAGTCTATGGACTTGGAGTGCGTCGACCTATAGGTCATCCAAACCCACTCTTACCCAATTCTTCTCCTTCTTCTCAAAATCTAGAACATATAGAAGATATGAGAAAAGAAATTCGTGATTTGAAGCAAAAATTGGACTCAGAATTCGGAACATTTGTTAAGATGCAGAAATTCATGAGAAAACATGGGCATGATCTATCTGATGATGAGGATGAACAAACTGAATCTGATTTGTAGTAGTTTAGGTGTATGATTTTGGTTGATTGATAAACTTGATTGTGAGAGACAGTTTTATGTTTTGTTTTTAAACTTGAATATGGGCTACTATTTGGATGTTTTTATCCCCAAAATTATTAGGTTTAATGGATTTATTAATTTAGATTGTGTTAATGGTTGGAGTTGCTAGTTTAGATGTTATATTTGTTGATTGATTGTTGGCGTTATTTTATTGTAATTGTTTGACAGGTGATGTAGCTCAAAGTTGAGTAGAATTCTGCTTAGTTTTATAGAAAATTCCGACTGATTTCTGACAGAAACAATCGAACATCTGTCCAATTTTTTAAAAAAATATCAAGATTTCCGACCGAATCGGTTAGAAATGACAAAAAAGTTAATTAATTTTTAATAGTTTTCGACGGATTTCGTCGGAAATTAATTTTATTTTTTAATTATTAATTTCTGACTGTCTATCTTCACAAGGTAGGGGTAAGGTCTACGTACACTACCCTCCCTAGACCCCACAGTGTGAGATAATACTGGGTATGTTGTTGTTGTATTATTAATTTCCGACCATTTCCAACTGATTCGGTCAGAAATTATATATTTTATTATTCAATTTTAAATAAATTTTTATTTTTATTTATATTATTAGGACTGATTCGGTCGGAAATTTAAAAATAATTTGGTCATCTGACCTTTTGAACGTTCCGACTACTTTGGTCGGAAATCACCGACTGATTCGTGATTTCCGACTACTTTGGTCGGAAAGTAGTCAAAAATTCGTGATTTCCGACCGTTCTGGCAGTCGGAATTCAGCCATTTTCTAGTAGTGGCATGAAAATTTTCATAACGATACGATAATCAATTGTGTTGACGTGAAAGATGTATATTAAGATTTCAATTATAGATCCAAGGCGGCAATATAAGTGAAATTTAGTAGGTCCTAAGATAATTTAAAAGGAAAAAATTCTGTGTAGATGTTCGCAATCCCAATCTAATTAAGACATCTCAAGAGAAAATAGCTGACAAAGTAATAAGAAAAGAAGTTTTGTGGCCTTAATTATACAATGAAAATCCATTTTGAGTTCATGAATTTATTTCGTATTTCTCTTTGGACTAATGATGTTCATATATAGATTTTAGAGCAAAGTAAAAATACCTGTGGGGAAGAACAATTAATTATATAGTATACAAATTATCTACGACTTTCATACATTATTTTTATCTAGTTAAATATAACTACAATATCATAAAACTTAAATATAATTTTCATAAATTTTTTATAGAAATATCTTTTGTATATATTTTTTTTATGAGTTGTATATCTTTTATATGTGGTGTGTTCTTCTAACTCTAAATTCCAATAAAAATTTCTTTCTTTCTTTCTTAATACAATTATTTTTCAACATTCATACAACTTCTTCTTCTTCTTCGAGTTTCAATCTGAAATTTGGCCAAAATCAAGTTTAAACTTCACCAAACACCCTCAAAATTGAGATATAACCTCCAAAGAATATTCTTAATTGCTTGCAATAATACCCGATCCAAACAAATAACAGTTTTTTGAAAATCCAAATTCGAATTCAAAGCGTTGAAGCTTTTTAATGGCTGTACTCAATGGTGGAGAATCAAACACCTTCAAAATTTATTGATTGACAATTTTAGTTCGAACATGAAGGAAGAAAAGTTCCATTAAAACTATTTTGAGTATTAGTGACGGGGAGATGTACTAATATGAGTGAATGGGTGAATGTGCGGGATAAATCTGTCTTTGAAGCATCTTCACTGCTACTAGGTCAAAGTGGGACATTTGTCAACATCATGGTTGTGTTTCTGTACAATGCTAGACCTCAATAGGTCTACTGTTCGATGATATCTTCATGCTGGTTCTCATGATATAATTGTAGGTTAAGCATGGAAATTGTGGACATGTTCAATCTATTGATGTGGAGAGGCAGTATAATAGTAAAACGATTCAAATTCATTAATAAATTCCATTAAAACTCTATACAACAAGAAAGTATAAAAAAACAGAGAACATCAAAGGAAGAAAACTTGAAAAAATACAGAAAAGGAGAGATAGAGAGACGAAGAGAGAGAGGAGAGAGTGATGGAGAGAGAGAGAGGGGGCGGGTATAAAGGGATGAGGAAATAACTGATATTCCTTATTCAATTCATAATATAAAGGGATACTCATTTAAAAATAAATTTATATATAATTGGTAAAATTGTACATGACCATGTAATTAAGTTAAAACTTGATTAGAGAGGGTAATAAAATTTCATATATAGTATAGGAACCAATTGCTGACCCAATTCATTACTTGCATTTATCTTAAAGGTTAATAAGCTATTAATCTTTGTTAAAGACTAACGTGATTTATTCAAGTTAATTATGAAGGATCTAATCTTTATTAACTAAGGGATTTTTACATTCCTATACACTATTTGAAAATTTATTACCTCCTACTCAAGTTTCAATTTAATTACATGGTCATATACAATTTACCAATTATATACAAATAAGTTTTAAATGAGTATCCCTTTATATTAGGAGTTGAATAAGGAATATCAGTTATTTTCTTATCCCTTTTATACTTGCCCACACTCTCTCTCCGTCTCTCTCTCTCTTTCTCTCTCTCTCTCTCTCTCTCTCTCTGTTTGTTCCCTAATTTTCTTCATTTGGTTTTTTTTTTTAATTATGCTTTCTTGTTGTATATAGTTTTAGTAAAATTCATCAATGGATTTTAATCGTTTTAACTTAGAAATTTTCTTTCATATTGCACAATTGATATTCAAATTGAAATTGTCAATCAAAAAATTTTGAAGGTGTTTGACTCTCCATCATTGACAACCATTAAATAGCTTTGAAGCTTTGAAATCAAATTTAGATTTTCAAAAACCATTATTTGTTTGGATTGGATATTGTAGCAAATTTTGGAGCTTATATGTCAATTTTGAGGGTGTTTGGTGAAGATTAGACTTGATTTTGGCTGAATTTCAGATTGAAACTCGAAGAAGATGAAGAAGAAGAACACATGACATGAAATATACTTACGAAGTTGTAGTAAAGTTGTAGTATAATTGTATGTAAATTGTATTCTATTGTAGTTATATATATTTTTTTATTTGAATGTTTATGAAAGTTGAAAAATAGTTGTATAATGTATGAATCATTGTATACAATTTGTATTTAAGTTATCAATACTATCTTTTTACATAAAATTATTAATATGTATCAAAATTATATCAAAAGTTTTGATTGAAATTTTAGAGAGGAAGAAACACACACGACATACAATATATATACAAATCAAATATAAAATATACAAAAGACATACTGTATAAAATTTGTATAAAAATTATATTTAAGTTGTATGATATTGTAGTTGTATTAGTAGAAATAATGTATGAAAGTTGTAGATAAGTTGTAAATAAGTGTATACTGTATAATTAGTTGAATAAATTTTTTTTTTGGTATGTATGAAAGTTGTAGACAAGTTATAAATAAGTTGTATATTATATAATTAGTTGTATATAATTTATTTTTAGTTTATATGATGTTCTAGATTTATCAAATTTGTATTAAATTTTTACGAAATTTATTTTTTAATTTGTATGTTATTGTACCATACAAATTTATCATCTCTCTGTTTTAGTTACACTTCAACTCCAACTAATCTTGAGATTATTGATATATATATGTCTTGTTTGCGATATTCACCGCTGTTATAGAAGTTTTAAAAAGGACATGGAAGATAGCACAAATGCTTTGAATTTCTGGGATGAACTAGGTGAAAAGGAAAAAGGTAAGCCAGTTAAGAAAAGCAGGGATTCCGCAATGAAAGAAACAATTTATATTCCTTAAGGTAAACCATGCTGGCAACTAAAGAATTCAAAATCATTCTGCAATTAAAAGGAATAGTTGATATGCCAACTATGGAACAACGCAACATTCAGATGTGTACTTGACAATAAAGGATATTGCATTTGAAGTTCCGAATTATCTTCATATGAAGCGTGGCTACACTACCCACAAATTTTGGCTCTCAATTACGGGAATTTTGGGTGGAGAGAGGCAACAGAGAATAGAAAAATTAAGGGAAGAGAGACAAAAAAGAAAAATGATGTAACTAAATCCCCTAATTTAAGGCACTAATAATGGATTGGGAGCCTTTTAAGGTGGAATGTATAAAATTTATAAGTAATCTTTGTTTAGGGCTAGTAATATATAAAATTAGAACAATTTTGGTAATTAGATAAGTTTCAAATATGTATAGGAACGAAAAAATCCCCTTACTAATGGTTTCAAACTAACTAGATTGGTCAAGATTTGGGCTGACTAGCGATATCTCATTTACAGAGGCGTATCCAAGTGGAGGGGCATGGGCTCACGTGAACCCATACTCCTCTTCCCAAATCATGTGTAACAATGTTATATTTCTTCGAAATTACTTAAATATATGTGGGTGAACCCATGCTCAAAAACTCTTATAATGTAAATATTATTGGGTGCACCTCTGCATGTGATATTGGCAGTTCAAATCCCACCCTGAATGGTCTTGTTTTCAGCACGAAGTATAGATATATATGTAAAAATTACTAAAATTTCAAAACGAGTATAATTTTGAACCTAGAATTTCAAAAGTGTAGTGGGTTCATGTAAGAGACTAAAGTTAAACCCGTCAAATGTAAATTCTAGATCCACCTCTTCACAATAATGCACTCATCCTCTTGAAATCCTATATCTACCTCAGCTCATATATCAGCCCATCTGGAGTTGTCCCAAGACAAACTCAGGCCTAATACATAGTTAAAGGGTGAAATTCAAAAATAGTCAGATTTACTAGTGGTAATTGAAAAGTAGTCACGGTTTCAATAATAATCGAAATTTAGCCATTTTCTAAAGATAAATCTGAACGAAAACACTGTTCAAAATTCAGAAAATATTTCAGCATAATATACTGAAATTCAAAATTTTTACATGTGAATTTCCAACATAATATACTGGAGCTCGAGCATAATACACTGAAAATTCATACACATGTGCTCCAATCTCCAGTATATTATGCTGGAACTTTCTGTGTACTGGAGCTCCATACACAGGTGCATCGATCTCCAGTATATTATGTTGGAATTTCCATGTTACAGCAAAATAGTGGCTATTTTTTTTTGTGATGTTGCAAATGCTGACTATTTTTTAATTAGGAATGTGAAAACTTGCTAGCCCGAACTATTTTCACGTAGATAAATCATAGGCCCAAAAAACTAGCAAGCCTTTCTATTATTCATGAACTATGCAGATAGCTAAAGATTTATATTAAAGTAAATATAATTTGATTCAAAAGCATCAAGATATTACCGTAGTCAATAGCAAATAATAGGCTCAACTCTGTATTCATATTATCAAAAATTTATGCATGAAACTATATATAAAACCGTTCAAGAACCATGCAATCCAACTTACATCCTAGGTTCAAGTTTATACTTTGGTCGGCACTGCAGAAGAGGTTAATCACAGTGGACAGACTAAATTTAAAATCCAAATCCCTCAACAATGTGTTTTTTGCAATTACTCAGCTTCCATTTAATTTATACTTATTCTTAAATTTTTTTTTAATATGTACCCACTTTTTAAATAACTTCAGGCCTCTTTCTCTTTCTCCTCCTTCGTTTTCTTCTTCTTTTCTTCTTCAGGTGGCAATGATTTTATATGATGGTTGTGAACATATTTTAATATAGTTTATGATGTTTTACAATAGTGAGCTGTTATGACACTTTATTTTTTACTATTGCTTAAGGTTTCTTCTTCTTCTTTTTCTTAATTGCAAAATGAGTTAATTAGATTTATTATTGTTTTGATAAATCGATGATTGAGATTTGTTCCTGATGATATTTGGAGGTTATGTTTTAAATTTGAGCTCAAGTGGAGTAGATTTAGGTATTAAATCGTATATTAGATTGTTATAATTCGAAGAACAAATTTCTATTTCTGCGCAATTTGCACTTCAGACCTATTTGGCCTTAGTGCATAAATTGGTTGCACTTCGGACCTTTTTGGCCTTAAATGCATCTGAAGTGTAATTTTTCACTTCAGACTTATTGACCTTAAGTGTCGCAAAGCGTTTGTTGCACTTCAGACCTTTTGGCCTTAAGTGCATCTGAAGTGCACTTTTTCATTTCAGACTTGTTGGTCTTAAGTGCATGAAATCATTGGTTATACATCAGACCTATTTGGCCTTAAGTGCAAATTTTCACTTCAGACTTATTGGTCTTAAGTGAATGAAAAAGTTTGTTGTACTTCAGACTTTTTGGCAGTGCATCTGAAGTGCAATTTTCACTTCAGACTTACTGGCCTTAAGTGCATCTGAAGCACAATTTTTTCACTTCAGACTTATTAGCCTTAGGTGCATGAAACCATTGGTTGCACTTCAGACCTATTTGGCCTTAAGTGTATTTGAAATGCAATTTTTTCACTTCAGACTAATTTCTTTTTAATTTCAGACCCGATAAATCTAAAGTTGATCGTAAAGCGGGTACGCTTGCAAACTTTTCTACAAAGTATGTATAGATTCAATTGTAACCCCAAAACCGAAAGATGCAAAAGCCCCAAAAATAACCGTTCTAGGACCAGGCCCATTTAGATTTGAAACTCCATATTTTAATAATAATAAAAAGAACAATTAAACGAACTCAACATAGAGTAGGTTACAAACCAAATCAATAAACGAACCAATCAAATCACTATCACAGTAAAAGAACCTTCACATATTTCATAACTCAAAACCATATATTTAGATTCGTAGTAATAAAATTTAAACAAGATAAAGGAATGGACCTAACGTTGATTTTGCACCAAAATACTAGTACTATTAAATCAAAGTGGCTAAATTAAAATTTTAACTACGCAATATTCATTCATTAAAGCCTCTAAATTAGAAATTAAACTAAACCAAACGGAAAACAAATTTTTTGAAGCTTTTTTTAATTTTTGCAAGAATAAACCTACTACTCTAAAAATGTAAATATTTTGGTACTTTTTTATTTTCCAATTAAAACCTAGTAAAAATAAAATAAAAGGTTAAACGTCAAGTTTAAACCTTAAAAAAAAAAAAAAATTACGCTAAAAGGAATGTCAAATTCGGATTCGGTCAAAAATTTAATGTTAAAACCTAGATATGGTGTTTTATTTCAACTTCTTTATGTAATAAAAATTAGCTTGATGTAAATATCAAGTACGAATAAGTTTTCGGTTTTTATCATTGAATTGATATCTTGAATCTTTCATGCAACACTCCTATGATTTTTCAATTTTTTTTTCTTTTTTTCTTTAAGTCTTTCCACTAATAGATGTTAACGAAATATATCAGCGAAAGTGTTATTTCTTTTTTACATTATTAATATATTTTACAAATTATATCCCATGTTTAAATTGGAGATTAGTTTCAATATTTACTATGGGAAAATCATGTGATACTGACTTAACATAAAATCAATAGAGGTAGCTTTTACACCAACTAAATAGATGAATATACATTAAACAAAATCATATTTATTTTATGAGTTAAAAGTTATATATATTTGTGGTGTAATATTTAACCTAGTATGCGTTACAGACATACTTATTATTTTCCCATAATGTTTGTTTCTCGTCAATTACCACTTCTAGTTCATCTTGTTCTTTTTAGTGAGGTAACCCTAGGAAAGCCATGTGCTGTAATTGGTAATATTAATCCTCAACATAACCGTTGAAGCGTACACAACCTAGTTTATTTTGAAGCAGCATTTTTCGAAGTAGCATTCCCATAAGTAGAAGATGATTCAACTTTCCGAAGTATTTCGTCGATTACTACGCCCTTCCTCCTCGCTGGGTGCCTAGGTATCCACCCTAAGCCTTTCCTCCTTTGAACCTCGCCCTCTCGTTACGCTTGCCGACAACTTGCTTTCTTTCCCCCGAGCACTCAGTGGAAGAAGAGGAATCAAGTCATGCAGTCGGAAATCCAATCCTTGCTCCCGTAGTCAGTCCTTGGGGTTGATCTCCAGGTTCTGATTCTACCTCATCTGATAATAGAAGTACCTCCGTAAGGACTCCATCTCAACATCAATTCGCATTTGATGGCTATTTTACTTGAACATTTTCATTAACGCCTTCCGCTTGTAGACAGACAGAAAGCAAAAAGAGAGCCCGAGGTGCTGACCCGCAGCGAGGCAGGCCCGTCTATCCCGATCAGGATGATAAGGACTTGTCCTTCCTTGAATTAAGACTTGAATGAAGCAGAAATCCGGGGGGAAAATCTCAATAAAACGAGTCTCGGTTCACTCTTCACCACAATAGTGTCGCATAAAAGCGGCTTCTTCCCTTCGCTATAATTCAGGGGCAGACCCACATTGTATCAAGCGGGTTCAGTTGAAGCCGCTTCGCCGAATTTTTTTGTTCATTATATGTGTAAATTATATTCACGGGGATGCACACACTTCACATCTTTGCGCAGTACAGCCGTACCCTTCTCCCTGTATTACTGTGGCTGTTATTAATTTAGTACAATTCACTAATATGTATGACAAAATTGTTAGGTTATTTTTCCTTTTGAGGTTTATTATTTGCCATTTGTCATATAAAAGTTGTTTTTAATTGTTATAATTATTTATTATTTGTAAATAATACTTAGCTTTTAAAAGATTTATTTTAGTGAAATTTTGTATTTAGTTTCTAATCTTAATTTTGCACTTTTATCTAAAGTTGCGTTTTTTCTCTTCTTTTTTTTTTTGTTTTTTGCAATTAGCTCTTTTTAAATTTATTTACTGTTTTATTAAACTGTGTGTTTATTTCTTTATTGTTCAAGTAAATTTCTGTTAATTTTAATTCTTACTTTATTTATATTTATAGTGTTTCAAAATTATTAGATTGTTATCAGAGGCGGACCTACCTTAGGGTTAGGAGCGTCACAAGAACCCATAACCTCAGAAAAAATATAGTAAGTAAATTTATATATATTTGTAGCTTGCTTGAGAGCTTCAGTTACTTGATGAATCTAGGTTCGAAAACTAGCTCCTACACTTTTTCTTTTTTATTTTCTTTTAATTTTTTTTAATTCAACGTCTGTTAACTTAGGTCTTAGTAGATTTTATATCTTTTTTGAATTTTTAAGTACTTGTACCCGATAATTGATAAATGGACCTTGAGCCTAACTCAACCCCAAAAGCTAGCTTATGAGACGAGGATTGCTCAAGACCATATAATCAGACCAAAGACCTCAAATCCCACCGATGTGGGACAACTCAACAATAATCAACCTAAAGTTTTAACATTTTTCAAACTCAAAAACAAAAGTAACTCTTCTGCCTCTCACCTCTCTTTTTCAAACAAAAGTAAAACCTTTGCTCACCTCTTCTGCTAAAAAATAAAAACACTTTTTCAAACGATTGTTTTAACCTTATTCTGCGTCTGCTCGAGCTTGACTTTGACAGTCCGAATCAGGACTCCTCTTCAGCTGAAACAGTAAGTTTATTTGAGTAAATTTTAATTTAATTTGAGTAATTTTTTTTTCTTTTAAAAATATTAACATAGCAAAATAATTTGGTATCAAAATTTGCTTTCTGCAAAGAGTTTTAGAGCCAAAACGTGAACTTAAAATTTGTATTTTGCTGATAAGCAAATCATTATACTCATTATGTTTTTATAGAGTTACACGCCGAACTTTATCGCTAGTAATTGGCATGCTTAAGAAAATGGTGCCTGTCACGCTCAAATCCTGAGTCTGCCTCTTATTGTTATTGTATTAACTTATCTTTTGAGTAAAACATAAGAATTTAAAACTGAAGACTTTAAAAGAAAATTTATAGTCTTTTAACGGATTAAAAGTTGAGAACATACACGCATATATATATATATATTCAAGATTCTTTCTGTTACTCGGTAATTTCTATTATTGACTACTATCTCACCTAATGTTATTATATTCATTGAACCCGCTTGAATAGATTAGTTACCAAATGGAATTTATCTCCATCATCTTTTTCTTTGTCCGTACTTTGTTAGTGCACTGTGTAGTCAATTTACATCTTTGCATTTATTCTCTTTGCTGTCCTTTACTACGTATTGGCTTACAGAACTCCAACTTCACCTTCCATTCAGATATATTTTGATTATTGCTTTTCATGGGGGTTTTGTAGTGTGATTTTCAATGGTCTGGTTGTTCCTTCTTCAACGTATTATTCTGATACACTGATACATTTATTGTATCTACTCGTCCCTCCAAGACTTTTGCTTGCTTATACAGTATTGAAGGAGCGACTTGATTGTATTGGATAAAATACGTTACGGTACGTGGACACCAAAGAAGGGGACACGTACAATCGAAGCCGGGAGGGCGGAAAACCGGGCACATCTACCTCGTGTGTCACCGAGAAAGGCAAGTCCATAAAGGCATTAAGCATGCTGCCCGGTAGCATTTAATGAAGAATATTCCACAGCATTAAAGGGTAACGACTCATTACAAGAATTCGGGCATTTATGTTTACCTTTATGTTTCCATTATCACATTCCAATAATTGTCATTAGTGGTGGGTGCGACCAATACGCCCATTGAGCTATAAATAATAGGCTCGACTGTCATCGTACGAGACGGTTTTTCTGGATTACATTGAATAAAATCTTCATAGCATTTTGATACCTTTTTTCTCTCTCTCGCTTGTTAGTCTTATCAGCATTGTGCCCGGAAACCTTATTCTCGGGCTCTTAAAATTTATCGTTTCATCTACATTTTCAGCTAAGTATCTAGCGTCCAAATCGTTTAATTCATTATCTTTTGGGATCGAATTGATTCATCTGTCTAGAAACCACGAATAAATTCAACTGTACCGTTTTTCGGGTAAACAGTTTGGCGCCCGCCGTGTGGTTAAGTTGATCCTTACCTCTTTCACCCACGAGCTTTGATTGTTCTTGTCTTAGCAAAATCACAAAGAATGGCAATCAATACCATTAATAACACTCGCAATCCTGTGGTTCAAGGGGAACACCCCCATTTTGAGGACTCAATCAGCAACACTCACAATGAGGGAGAAGATGCCACGCCGGTGTATAACGGGCGGTACCCCAGACAAGGACGAGAGGCGACTCCAGATGATGCTGACTTGGGGCATGTAGCAGACGCGGTGAGGATCCTGCAACAGCAACATGCAATCATTCTAGGCCACCTCACGCTGCAGGATCAGGCCATAACGTAGTTAAAACGGGCGTTATCAGGCACTTTAAATAATGCAAATAGGTGAGATCCAGTTTCTCCCGTTGCTCCTACGAACCAAACGACGCACAACACTCCCAGGGGCGAAGTTGGCTCCGACAGGGCTGGGGGAATAGATCTGGCCTCAACAGTGATAACAATCCGTTCAAGGAGGAACTCTTGCAGTTCATGAAGTAAACGCTTGCATGGACCAAATCCTAGGAGCGCCTCCGGTATTGAAAGGCCCGAGCTCGAAGAAGTATATTCAATTACCCTATAAGCCGAGTGCGGCCGCTGATTTAATCCCTAAGCGGTTTAGAATGCCTGATGTGCCAAAATACGATGGAACTTTAGATCAACAGGAGCACATTACCACCTTCACAATGGTGGTAATGGGAAATGATTTGCCCCCTCACGAATTTGAGTCTGTGTTATTAAAGAAATTTGGTGAGACTCTCACGAGGGAAGCCTTGATGTGGTACTCATTATTGCCCAAACATTCTGTAGATTCCTTAGAAATGCTCGCGAATTCGTTCATCAAGGCCCACGCCGGTGCTAGAAAGGTACAAGCCCGAAAGGCTGACATATTCAGGATCGCGCAGGGAGAATCCGAGTTATTGTGGAGATTCGTTAGCCGGTTCCAGAAGGAAAGGATGTTGTTACCGACTGTCCCAGATGAATGGGCAGCCGAAGCGTTCACTAAGGGTTTAAACCCGAGAAGTTCAGACGCTTCCCGGAAGCTGAAGGAAAGTCTGCTCGAGTTTCAAGCAACAACATGGGCGGATGTCCACAACTGGTACGAGTCAAAAATAAAGATCGAAGGCGATCAGGTTGACTTTCCGTCATCGGACTTCGAAGGCGATAAAAGGCAAAAAAATGAGAGATGATGTTGACTTGGATAGACGAACTTCAAGAGGCCAATTTCTGCCCTACGAGCGGACGTAAGGTCATGATAGGGGCTTCCGGACGCCAGACAAGTTCACCGTCGACAGAAGGATTGATTATGGGCGGAAGAATAGAACGCTGCAGGATACAGATATCTCGGGACCACGACGTTCTTCTTATCCAAAGTTATCAGAGTATAACTTCAACGTCAGCGTGGTAGAGTTAGTGTCAGCCATGAGAGACATCAAAGAGGCACGGTTCCCAAGACCGTTAAGGTCCGATCCCGGCCAAAGGGACACAAATTTATGGTGTGAATACCATGGCACTAATGGTCACGGGACTGGGGACTGTTGGCACTTCCGTGAAGAAGTGGCAAAGCTGTTAAAGAACGATCACCTCAGAGAATTCTTGAGTGACCGAGCCAAAAACAACTATGGCCGGGACAGGGGAGACACGCAAACCTCGAAAGCGGGAGAGGAACCTCTGCACCAAACAATCAACATGATCTTCGGAGGGAACGAAATTAATAGGATCACCTTCTCGGCTGCAAAGAAGACAAAAGAATCGATGACCCATAGTAAAAGGCTCCGGGTAGATGATATCATGTTCACGGATGAAGACGCGGACGGATTACTACTGCCGCACAATGACGCACTGGTAATTTCTTTAAATGTGTTAAATCAAAATTAAACGTGTTTTAGTGGATCCAGGAAGTTCTGCCAATATCATACAATGGAGAGTTCTAGATCAAGCTAAACTCACCAGGAGCATTGTCCAGGCAACAAAGCTCCTTGCTGGATTCAACCTCGCAAGCGTGACAACCCGAGGGGAAATTTTACTGCTTACGGATGCCGAGGGCGTAGCAAAGACAGCTCTCTTCGAGGAACATCCTGGGAAGGCCATGGCTGCACGAGATGAAAGTTGTGCCTTCGACGTACCACCAATTGCTGAAATTCCCAAAACCCGAGGGGATCAAGAGGATAAGAGGTGATCAACCGGCAGCAAGAGAAATGAATGCGATCTTAGTTTTCCATAGCAAGGGAAAGGAACCCGTGGCATAGCAGTTACCAAAACCGGCTTCCGACCCCGAACCAGAGGAAGTTTCCTCGGGAGGAGGGGGTCGGAGCAATATCATGCGCCAAGGTATTTTCATGTACCAGAAGAAATGGACACAACGAAATCCACGGCAGAAGAACCAGAGCAAATTGCACGATTGAAATATTCCGGAAAGGAAATTCCATTTGAGAACAGGACTACACCCAGAGCTCAGGTCAGATTTTATTGAATTTCTTAAAGTTAACGCTGATTGTTTTGCATGGTCGCACGAGGATATGACAGGAATTCCAACAGACATAGCCGTACACAAGTTAAGCTTGGACCCGAGCATACCTCCGGTAAGGCAAAAGAAGTGCCCTATCACAGAAGCAAGGAATAAATTCGTCATAGAAGAGGTAAACTGTCTACTTAAGATTGGTTCAATCCGAGAGGTAACATATCCGGACTGGCTAGCTAATGCGGTAGTAGTTCCTAAGAAGAACACTAAATTCGCATGTGCATAGATTATAAAGATTTTAATAGGGCATACCCAAAGGACTCGTTCTCATTTCCAAATATCAATCAAATGATCGACGTTATGGCCGGCACGAGTTAATGAGTTTCCTCGACGCCTATTCCGGGTACAATCAGATCAAGATGAACCCCGAAGACCAGAAAAAGACTTCGTTTATAAGAACTTTTAGTACGTACTATTACAGCGTAATGCCTTTCGGACTAAAAAACACCGGAGCCACTTACCAACGACTCGTAAATAAGATGTTCAAAAAACAAATAGGAAAAACTTGAAAGTATATAGAGACGATATGCTCGATAAGTCTCTGGATACAGGTAACCACCTGAGGCATCTGCAAGAAACGTGACACACTGAGGGAGCATAATATGAAGCTTAACCCCGAGAAGTGTGCATTCGGGGTCAGATCAAGTAAATTCTTAGGATTCCTGGTCTCACAAAGAGGAATTGAGGTAATCCCGACAAAATCAAGGCCATAGAGTAAATCCCGGATCAACTAATCAACGTAAAGGAAGTACAAAGACTCAAAGGCAGATTAGCATCTTTGAGCAGGTTTATTTCCCGATCATCAAAAAAGTGTCATCGCTTCTTCGCACTGCTCAAAAAGAAAAACAACTTCGAGCGGACACCAGAATGTCGACAAGCCTTGAAGGAGTCGAAGAAATACTTGTCAAGCCCTCCTTTGCTCTCAAAACCTAAAGAAGGAGAATCATTGTTAGTCTACCTAGTGATCTCAGAAGTTGCGGTAAGCACATTTTTAGTCCGGGAGGAGAAAGGTACGCAATTCCCCACATATTACGTTAGCAAAATTTGAACGGGAGTAGAAACCCGCTACCCACATCTAGAAAAGTTGGCCTTAGCTCTCGTGGTAGCCGCCCGAAAGCTGAGGCCCTACTTCCAATGCCACCCGATAACGGTGGTTACTGCTTTTTCTTTGAGGAATATACTCCATAAACCCGAGCTCTCGGGTAGATTGGCCAAATGGCCGTTCAAATGAGTGAATTCGACATAGAGTACAAGCTAAGGATTGTGATTAAGTCACAAGTCTTGGCTGACATCGTAGCCGATTTCAGCGCCGGGTTATTTCCCCTAGCTGCCAAAGAGGCAATAATGGTGTTAGAGCCGGCACCGGGAGTCTGGACCTTATTCACAGATTGAGCTTCAAACGTGAAAGAGTCCGGGCTCGGAATCATCCTAGTCACACCTTCGGGGGAAACCTTGAGGCGAGCCATCAAGACAGTTACTTTAACGAACAATGAAGCAGAATACGAAGCTTTGATTGCAGGGCTCGAATTGTCCCGGGGGCTCGACTCCGAAGCCGTCAACATCAAATGTGACTCGTAGCTGGTGGTAAATCAGGTCTACGGAATTTTTGACACCAAATGTTTAGGCCTTATTGTCACGCTTCCGGGAGCGATCAATAACCCACATCCCGAGGGAAGAAAACGCGAAAGCAGATGCATTAGCAAATCTGGGCTCATCGACAGAAATTCAAGGACCGGAATCGGGGGCGGTAGTTCAACTGATGAACTCAGCCTTACACACGAAAGGCTACTATGAGGTAAATTTGGCCAATCTGGTCTGGGACTGGAGAAACGAGATAATTGATTATCTCAAGCACGGGAAACTGCCCAAAGACCAAAAAGCATCAAGAGTGCTGCGCACCAAAGCCGCGCGGTACAGCTTCAAAAAAGGTCAATTGTACAGAAAATCATTCCAAGGCCCACTTGCCCAATGCTTAGGAGCATCAGAAGCCAGCTATGTCATGAGAGAAATCCACGAAGGAATATGCCTTAACCACTCGGGCGCAGATTCTTTGGTGCTGAAATTAGTCCGGGCAGGGTATTATTGGCCCAGTATGAAACTAGATGCCAAGAACTTTGTGCGAAAATGTGATAAATGCCAACGCCACGCACCACTAGTACATTAACCAGCGGAATCACTACATTCAATTCTGTCCCAATGGCCGTTCATGAAATGGGGAATGGATATCGTCGGCCCGCTACCACCAGCTCCTGGAAAGGTAAGGTTTCTTTTAATATTAACTGACTATTTTTCCAAATAGGTGGAAGTAGGTCCTTATCAAAAGATCGGAGAACGCGAAGTGGCGACTTCCTGTGGGAGAATATAATTTTCAGGTTCGGAATACCGAAGGAGATTGCATGCGACAACGGGCCATAATTTATCGGGGCAAAAGTAACAAAATTCCTTGAAGATTTGAAGATAAAAAGGATTACCTATTCACCCTACCATCCGAGCGCAAATGGACAAGAGGAGTCAAGAAACAAAATAATTGTGCAAAATCTAAGGAAAAGGTTATAAGCAGTAATAGGCCGCTGGGCCAAACAGTTACCAGGAGTGCTATGGGCCTACCGAACAACGGCCAAGTCAAGCACAGGCGAAACCCCTTTTTCCCTTGTGTACGGCGCAGAAGCTTTGATACCGGTGGAAGTAGGAGATCCAACCTTAAGGTATTTACAGGCAGATGAAGAGTCAAACAATGAGGCAATGCTAATCAACTTAGAACTGCTCGAGGAACGTAGGGACTTGATACATGTCAGAATGGCAGCCCAAAAGCAGAGGATGGAGCGGTATTACAATCAAAGAACCAACCTTCGTTATGTCAAAATGGGAGACTTGGTCTTGAGGAAGGTGACTCAAAACACCTGAAAACTCAACGCCAGCAAATTAGCCTCTATATGGGAAGGCCCTTACCGAATTTCGGCTATCACCGGTACGGGGTCATACGAGTTGGAAAACCGCAACAGAGACAAGTTGCCCAGCAATTGGAACATGGCTCATCTCAAAAAATATTACTGCTGATAAACATTAGTCAAACGGAAAGTATGTGCTGCACTCTTTTATCCTTCGTTCTGTTTTTTTATCCCAATTGGGTTTTTTCAAGCAAGGTTTTTAATGAGGTAGCGACTGCAAGCATACTACATTGCTATGGCCTTTCATGACAAGGCAAACAAATAAGTTTCCACTCGGGGACGATAAGGTAATCTTTTCTTGGATAGCAATTTCCCACCGGGAAGTTAAATTTGCTACCGAACAAAGGTTACACGATTATTCACGAGCACAAACCACTAGTGGATTGTTAGGTATTCTTTCGCTCGACAGCATGAATTCCTAAGGGAAAAGCAAAATATGTTACCGAACAAAGGGTTACGTAGCAATTCACCGGTGGAACCTTCGAAGATACAAGACTTCCAGTGTTCCAACTCGCATTCTTTGCATTAGGAAACTGGGGGGGGGGGTAATGATATGATTACAAGGCAACAATGAATGCCACGTCAACCGGGAACAAAAATCCGGCAAGGCAACACTGAATGCCACGTCAACAGGAACGAAAATTCGGCAAGGCAACACTGAATGCCACGTCAACCGGGAAAGAAAATCCGGCAAGACAACACTGAATGCCACGCATCATCGGGACCGAGGACTACATAGCCAGCCCTCAAGAAACAAATTATACAAGATAGTTACAAGTCATGACAACTTCTTTTCTACATAGCAAAATACCTATGTAAACTATGAAAAAGGAAGGAATGAAATGAAATCCTCTTGCTTTTATCTTGTTTCTTGTGTGCACGATGAGCTAATTTTGTCATTTGAAAGTTAAACAAGTACTTCAAATGTTCCGTAATGAATAGGAGACGTCCTCTTCAAGAGCATTGTAAACATAAGAGGGGTCTCTCTTATATAAACCCTCATGTTAAAGGGTTGGTTCCGGAACAATATATGCCCGGAACCAAAAATATTATCGGGGAAAAATACACCCGAAGCCACATATGAAAAAGACGTAGAAACTAAACTGGTGAAAATACTTATTGAAACCCTCATGTAAAATGGATAATTCTTGAAGACAGAAGTGCATCAAAGAAAATGCATCCGAGACCACATACAGGAAAATGTGCATAGGCATTCAAGAAAAAGTAAGACTCGATCAAACATTTGAGCAAAAATACGTCTTCATTTACAAGAATGTGCCAAAAGAAATACAAAACAGGGAAAGAAAAAGCTAAGCTACAGCATCACTGGAATCGGGAGGAAGAGAAGTATCCATATCCCCGGGAGTAGTAACCGGTTCAACCGATGGCTCAACATCTTCCCCAACTTGATCTTCGGCATCATCACTTTCCGATTCCTCTTCAATGTCCGAAATTTCGGAACCAGAATCAGAAGAACCTGGAGCACCAGACCACGCTGGGAGGCCTTTCTTTGCATCCAACTCGAGCTCGCGTACCTTATTAATTTCGGCATCAATATCAAAAACGCCGGCTTTGGCTCCTTCCAAGGTGTTTCTCGTCATGCTGTACATGGCGTAAGTTTTTTCAACAACGAGGGAAGCCTCTTGGAGCTTGAGTTCTTCTTTGGGTTGAGCGATCTCGGCAGAAAGATTGTCCCGGGCGAACCTAGTAGATCGAAGACTGACATCGAGATCATGGACAGTTGAACTATAGAGCCTGTTGTGCTCGATAGTTTTCTTATACTTCTCCTCCAACGGGGCATGTCTTGCCCCCCCCCCCCCGGCAGCAAGCTCTTTGGCCTTAGAATTCAGGGCTGCTTCTAAATTAGTTACCCTTTCAGCAGCAGCAGCCTCACGATCATTGGCAGCAAGAATGGCATTTTGGACCTCAGCCATTTAGCCTTGAATTCATCAAAACCGACCCTCAGCGGCCCAACTTCCTAGCTGAGTTACCACTTCCTACTCACTTTGCTGCAATCGGGCTTCCAAAACATTAGCCTCAGTGGACCTGGTTTCCAGTTTCGATAGGCGAAGAACAGTCCAATCTCGTTTCGTCAAAAGGTAATCCTGTTCAGAAGAGAGTTCATCCTTCTCGCAGATTAACCTCTGTAGGCCCTCGAAAGCAAGAAAATTGCCCTGCGAGATAAGAAGGGGTAAAGCTTAAAATGCACTCATTTAGAAGCTGAAAAATAGCAGAGGAAGAAAGAAACATACCGCTGCGGCATTGTTCAACAAACACTCTCTTGAGAGTGTCTGAATCTTTTCCCAATCCTTCTCCGAAGTAATTTGCAAGATCCACTGGCCGGGAAAGAAGGTTGCACCCGGTAGAGACCGAAAGGGTAACATTCCTCCTCCTCTGAGGATCTTCAGAAGGGGCAGTATAATTTTGCCCCAAAATCCCATGAACATGGGACTGTGGGAGAGGAACTCCTTCAGCACGTTCAGGTGCGGCTGATGGAGGTAATACTGTTGGTGGAAGCGTGAATGAAGATGGAAATGATGTAGTAGCAGCTAGTGGCGAAAAAGGGGGTGATAAAGCTGGTAAGGGAGAAAAACGAGAAACATCTGCATCGAAGGCAGCACTAGTTGTTGGGTTCTCACTAATCAAGGACGGTGAGGACCCGATACTCTGCCTTGTAGTACCGGGCACAACAATTGGGGCCCGAGAACGAGAGTTGGCATTTTCCACCAAATCAAACTCTCCCCGAAGTGCCGAGACATCGTCCTCGGGGAAGTGACTGCATCAACAGGTTGAGCATCCTGTTGTGAGGATAAGGATCATTGTCTTCTATGTAAAGAAGCTCCCTCATCACTAGCTTCTTCCTCATCGATCACCACGATATCGATGACCGGCCCGGAGAGATGATCGTCCAACGTCGCCACCAGGGGATGATTCGAGGGCACCAACCTTTGCCCTCTTATTCTTCTCTCCGGCCGTAGAGGAACGCCTTCTATTTGGTTACTTGTTCTCTGGCCGGGGACTCCGTAAAGAAATATTTGGGCCGGGACAAGACCCGGAGGCACCCGTTCGAGCAAGCGCCTCATGGAGCAGCCTCGCCGCATCAGCAGGGTCAGCCAGAACATCCTCTTCGGGGATCTCGACTGAGCCTGGTGGTTGATCTAATTTGACAAAACAAGTCAGTAGATTTATCCAAATTCCACATATGTAAAAGCTAAAGCAAAGCAAATAATAGTTACCATGACTTTTGGCCTTCCACCCGTATTTGATGGATAGTTCTTTCCATAAGCAGATTTCGGGCGTGGTGATATCCAATATCTTTTGAACCCACCGGTCCAAGCCTTCTACTACTGGTGGGACCCATCGGGTCGCTATAACACACAGAAATTGAAAGATCAATACAGGCGTGCGTAAAAAAGCATTTAGGAGGAGAGAACGTATTGAAAGAAACTTACGGGAACGGTTCCAAGCAACCGGAAAGGATGAGGCCATTGTTGGAATAATGTCATCGGAGGCAACTGCAACAAACCGTTCCATCCACCCTCAGTCATTGTCATCATCCATGCTGGAAATCAAAGCATGGTGACCACGCTTACAGAGATTTATCACCCCCCCCCCCCCC
>MCJB01017356.1:197199-246143 GCA_002018475.1 Nicotiana obtusifolia | reverse complement strand
GGAAGATCTTGAGGTAGTTCATATTCATCATGTGGGTCAGCTCTTCTCTGGTTTCAAAGCACAAGCGTCGAAGGAAGGCAACTGTTCTCCATACAGAAGGGCTTACCTGTGCCAAACATTCCTGGTAGCGGAGGCAAAATTCTGCTATCACGAAAACAAGCTCCCCACTCAAAGAAAACGTACCCAAGGTAAAAGGGTACGTGTAAAAATATGTGAAACCCTCTCTGGGAAGGGTCACTTGCTCTGATAGGTGGGGAGCGATGATGTCCAAATTTTGGCAGCAGCATCTTCCTTCACAGTAGGGATATTGGAAGGACGAATGGAAGATGGATACCTGCTAACCGCCCATGTACGGGGGTTATTAGTGGGAAATTTCTCCTCCAAATCCTTCAAAGTACTGGGCCTTTTGGGGATTATAGAACTTAGTGTTGGAGGAGCAGAATCTTCTTTTTTGTTCTTATTTTTCAAAGAAACAGAACATTTAGATGAAGAAGATATTGGAAGAGGGGAAGAAAAAGTTTTTGGAAAAAATTAGAGAAGAGATGTGAAACAGGGATGCAGGTTGGAAGTTCAAGCAATTGGTGAAATCCAAAGGAAAAGGGAGTTGATACATATAGGTAAAAATTTTGTGCGGTTAAAATACTTGGCTCCAATTACCTCGATAACCGGCAAAGGCGTGCTAAATCATAGGAGGACGCGTGTTTGAGGCATTAAATGCATAGAGACAGGCGTCTAATCAACCGTCAGTAACCTTCAAAAGGAATTATAGTAATTCCCGCCGAAAGAAGATTCTCACTAACTTTCCGGTAACACAAAGTTATGTTACCGGAAGGCAGGGGGACTATCTCTATTGGGTAAAATACGTTACGATACGTGGCCACCAAAGAAGGGGACACGTGGAATCGAAGCTGGCAGGGCAAAAAACTAGGCACATCTACCTCGTGTGTCACCGAGAAAGGCAAGTCCATAAAGGCATT
Organism: Nicotiana obtusifolia; assembly: GCA_002018475.1. Lineage (NCBI taxonomy): Eukaryota > Viridiplantae > Streptophyta > Magnoliopsida > Solanales > Solanaceae > Nicotiana > Nicotiana obtusifolia. The sequence continues at coordinate 245,166 of MCJB01017356.1, read as the reverse complement.
AAGCATGCTGCGCCCGGTAACATTTAATGAAGAATATTCTACAGCATTAAAAGGCAATGACTCATTACAGAAATTCGGGCATTTATGTTTACCGTTATGTTTCCATTATCACATTCCAATAATTGTCATTAGTGGTGGGCCCGACCATTACGCCCATTGAGCTATAAATAATAGGCTCAACTATCATTGTACGAGACGGTTTTTCTAGATTACATTGAGTAAAATCTCCATAGCATTTTGATACCTTTTTTCTTTCTCTCGCTTGTTGGTCTTATCAGTATTGTGCCGGAAGCCTTATTCCCGGGCTCTTATAATCTATCGTTTTATCTACATTTTCAGCTAAGTATCTTGCGTCCAAATCAATTAATTCATTATCTTTTGGGATCGAATTGATTCATCTGTCTAGAAACCACGAACAAATTTAACTGTACTGTTTTTCGGGTAAATATTGATATGGGCATATTGCCATCTTTAATAGTGCAGATTTATGAGAGGAAGAAGCTTATGGAATTTGTCATGGGAGCGATGTGGTCTATTATTTTTCAGTTTAGCTTCAGACTCACTTCTACTGCTCAGACGGTCTCCTTATTATTCTGGGTGGCGACTTGCTTGGCATTGTGGCGATGGTTCAGCCAACCACCAATTTTGGAGTCCTAAACTTTTTGCTCGTTGTTTCATCGTTGAGATGTGCTATGAATGTATCCAGCTGCGTGTGTATACTTTGTTTGTGTTCCCTGCGTGTTTCTTGCTCTATATTCTGCGTTGGAAATTAGATGCACTAACTCTTAGATACGAACAACTATTTAGTACTTGATTTAATATCTATTTAAGAAAAATATTCTGGTGAAAGTTGCGTGAAAGATTATACATAGACATTTAGCACTTAATCATGGTTAATTAACATACGTCCTCACCTCATTAAATCACCAATGCCTCCTCTACTATCCACCTTTGCGTTCCCTAAAATAAATGTACAAGTTAATGAAGATGACAGTGTAACCAGGGAGGCAATGGAATTAGTGGCATGAAGTAAAATCTTAATAAACGGTCTCAAGTATATTTAATAAAACTAGCTTCTGTGTGCGCCGTACGTGCATATCTCGTGCATCTTGTGTCAATTGATAAAAAAAAAATTAAAATCACACACACACACCCGTGTGCGCACAGACACATATAACTTCCGCGTGCCTTCTACGTGCATATCTCGTGCATCTTGCGTCAATTAGTAAAAAAAAAAAAAAGTTAAAATCACACACACAAACACACATATTAATAAAGTTAAAAGATGAAAGGTGATCTTATTTATGGAATGTAAGTTTGTTAAGTCTTACATGTTAATTCTTACACAAACACACACATGTTAATTCTTTTTTTTCTTTAACATTATTAGTATATTTTACAGATTATATATCATGTTTAATTTGGAGGTTATATAGTTTCATTGTTTGCTATGGTAAAATCATCTGATGTTGACTGAGGATAAAATCAATACAGTTAACTTTCACACCAAGTAAATAGATATTAGTTATAAGTAATAACCATAGTTACTTATGAGTTTGAGTTATATATTTCCTGTGTAAATATACATTAGTTGAAATCACTGTTCATGCACTGTGTCCTTAGTTACCAAAACAAATGGAATTTGTCTCCATCTTCTTTTTCTTTGTCTCGTACTTACTTAGTGCACTGTGTAGTCGATTTACATTTGAGTTTTTAATACTCTCCGCTCGCTTACATCGTCACCATACTGTTAGGATCGATTTGCTCAACACAGTTAAATTTATGAAGAAGAAGAAAAAAATCTGGAAGAGAGAAGATAGAGTAGAGAGAAAACGCGTGAGAGAAGAGAGAGAGTTTCGTGGTAACACCCCGTGGGTAACTTCCACGGCGGTGGGGTATATATTAATAATATTAGATATTTACAATTACAGAGAATAATTGGAGAATAAGCAGTACAGTATCGGTTAGCGTCATATACGTAATATCTTATTGCATGTCTCTGTCTGCTTTTACCTCATCTGCATACGCGTTTCTTCTTCGTCCAGTGTTAGAAAATAGTCAGCTTAGTCTTTATAATCCAATTTATTTCGGATTCAGACTCAATAGAGTTGGCAAGGTCCTAATTTCTATCTTTCTGGGGCAGGTGCTGGTTGTGTCCCTGCCATTTTATCTTTTATCCTCAGGACCAGCCAATCAATTTGCTTTAGACAACCACATTACTCCATCAGTATACTTAGTTGATTTCGTATACTACATCTTTGCATTTATTCTCTTTGCTGTTCTTTACTACGTATTGGCGTACAGAACTCCAACTTCACCTTCCATTCGGATGTATTTCGATCATTGCTTTTTATGGGGGTTTTGTAGTGTGATTTTCAATGATCTTTCTGTTCCTTCTCAGACATATTATTCTGATACACTGATACATTTGCTGCATCTACTCGTCCCTCCAAGCCTTTTGATTGCTTATATAGTATTGAAGGAGCGACTAGATATGGACACATTGCCAGCTTTAATAGTGCGGATTTATGAGAGGAAGAAGCTTATGGAATTTGTCATGGGAGCAATGTGGTCAATAATTTTTCAATTAAGTCTCAGATTCACTTCTACTGCTCAGATGGTCGCCTTATTATTCTGTGCAGCGGCTTGGCTTTGCAATGTGGCGATGGTTCAGCCAGCCACCGATTTCGGAGTCCTAAATTTCTTGCTCGTTGATGCATCATTGAACAGTGCTATGAATGTTTTCCGGCTGCGTGTGTATACTTGGTTTGTGTTTGCGGCTTGTGCCTTGCTCTACATACTGCGTTGCAAATTAGATGAAGTAACTCTTACATACGAACAACTATGTGGTCGAAGGGAAACAGTACTTCCACAGTCGCAGCCCCCCACACCAACTTCTGCCACAAATTTTCACCTTCAGATGTCCTCCCGTAGGTACCCTCAACATTATCCACCACTACGGCTTAGTACATGATAAATACCATAGACTTTTTCAAATTAAAACAAAATTTGTTGAATAAATCCTCCATATAATACCTATATTCTCAAAAGTCAACTTGTATTATTCAAAAGTTTTAAAAAGAAACTGAAATGAATTAAATTTAAAAGTCAAGACCTTTTAATTGATTGAAGCTCTAATTTATGGTCTTTCGCAATTCTTTATCTTGTTCACTAGTATGCTACTATCTTCCAAAAGCAACGAATAGTCAATTTATTTATTTTTAGTTTTTACAAATACAAAGAAAATTTCATTCTCCTTCATAGCAACAAGTTCAAAGTTCAAATTGCAGGTTAGTCATCCTTTTTGTTCCTCCATGTAAAAAACATTATTCATTTCGACTCACGTTATTTGTGCTTATAAACAACGTATAATGGATTGTTTTGACTAGTGTTTTATGGGGATGGAGCACATATATATATATATATAATATGTATATAATACTTCATCTTACGCCCACGCCTTTTAAAACACTGCTGGCAATTCAGCTTCATCTTTTTTATTTTGCATGCCTTTTCTTGTTTTCCATTTGTTGCTTTAATATTGTCCAAACACTACTATGGATGACGGATTGTTTCAGACAACTGGTGCCAAGCCCGTGACCCAATTAAGAGAATGAATTTGTTTTAACTACAGGTTTAATTAAAAACTTGCTGCACTTTAATTTACAAGTGGAAAAAAAAAACGCAACACTACTGATAGAAAACTTAAGTTTGGTATACTATTTGGTAGCAGCTGTTCAGATATTTTTCAGATACACATTCTTTCTCTTCATAGAGGCAAGGAGTACGTTAATTGCATGTTTTGAGCTGCAGAATTTAACAACAAAATGATAAAGATAAATAATAAAAATTGAAAAAATCCTTACACACTACCGCTAAAATGAATCACTCGCTAATTGTAGGATGCAAAATGTTGAAAATTAAGTTATATAAAAATAAGATAACAAGTACGGAATGTTAGTATAATTTGCCCAACAGACTTTAATGCTTTTCTCAAACTTAAACCATATTGACAATGTCTCTGATGACGCTCGCTAAAGCAAAAATAAGAAGAAGAGATTTGCCCACCAACATGGGTTGTGGCGGCGGGTGGAATGGATATGATCTCTTCCCTTTAAACACGTCTTAGACGGTGCGAATCCGGATATAATCGGGTTCCAATATGAATACCAGACACTGGGGTAAACCCAAAACTGATTTGCCCAACTACCACTCCTAAAACTTAGTGGCGGAAATGGGCTTTGATAAAAAGTTGCACTAGCTTGAACATCAAAGGGGCAAGTGCACAAATAGTCATTCTCGGGGATTCTATTTAGAGATTAGCCAGTACTTATTTTATCCTGAAATTTTAAACTAAAAATCTTAATTTCAGGACAATTCAAGATATTTTTGTTCTGAAAAATTGAATTAAAAAATTAAAATTCCGGACACACTGACTAATTCTTATGTAACAACCCTATAAAGTGGCCACCTAATATCATTTGTACAACATCAAAAGACTCATGTTGCATTAATGGCCACAAGTAATTGATAAATAGTTATGATCTGTTTGAAGCATGACCAGAATAAGATGAAGCACTTGGTTAACACTAGTGTAAGAGCAATGAAAACTACTAGTATAACATTGGTTCTCCTAAACAAGCTTTCCCTAATATTCTTATTCATCTCTATATGACTTCTTTTTTATCTCTATGTGAAGAACGAAAGAAGTGAAATCTAAGGTGACGACAAACATAAATTTATGTGTAAAAATTCAATAAAATTACAACAAATAATAAATATAAATTCATAATTTTAAAGACAACCAGTTCAGTGATTAGAACCTCAAAGGCCGAAAGCCATAAAGTTTAAATCACGAATCCGCCTCTGATGACTCCGTACCCAAGGCTGAACAAGGAATTGATTGAGACAGCAAACAAGGAATGCTAGTGATTAAGGGAATCAATGTGAAGAAAGAAAGATTTAGTTAAATAAAGCAACAAAATATTTGACTTATGGCAAAATATTACTCCTAGTAGTTACCATTTTGTGTTTTCCTTGTTATTAAGGGAAAAGGTTAAGAATTTACAATATTTAACTTTTATTTTCGGTTGCTAGAAACGTTACCATATATTGGCTTTTCCTTTTCATATAGGAAAAGGGCTTTCATATTTCCATGAATAAACATTTTTATATTAGAATTTGAATTATATGTGTTGATAATGTAAAGAATTTTTTACACTATTATTGAATTTTAAGTTGTGATAGTAGGCCAATTATTATTATTACCAAATTATCAATTAATGCGTAGGATAATTTTTATCTATAATTATCTCACAAATGACATTTTGTATATATTTTATAGACTTTCTATGTGTTGAACTTAAACTCTTAATACTATCTTTGAGAAATTTTTGGAATAGAGTTTTAAGATAAACACGAAATGTTAAATTAGGTGTTCATTAACTTATTATTAGTTTTTGTTTCTACACCTCAGAAAATTAATCTAAAATTTTCTCGGAGTCGCATAATATAAATAAGAGATTGCATGCACTTATGGATAGGCGTAGCAGAAAAGAAAGAATAGTGTCAAACAGATCGCCTAAAAGATAAAGTGTGACATGCAAAACATGACATGTTATCTGTTACAATAGGTTAAAATATAATTAAGTAATAATCCCACTTCTACTCCCTAATTTTAAGCATTTTACTTGGATGCTTACAACTAAAAACAATGTTGTGTTACTAATTTGCATTATTAGATTACTATATATGTCTTAGATACCTAAACGAAAGAGGAGCTATGCTAAACTTGAGATAGTTAATTAAGCTACTTTATATATATATATATATATATATATATATAAGGAAAAAGAGTAAAAAATTACCCCTTTGTTATGTAAAATATTTTAATTTTGTCATTCCTAGCAAATTTTCTCGTACTTAGTCCTTTATCCTAGAGAAGCTCCAACTTGAACTATAACTGAGGATAATTTAAAATTATTGTCAATAGTACAACAACAATAACGATCCAGTAAAATTTTATTAATGGGGTCTAGAAAAGGTAGTGTGTACATAGACCTTACTTCTACTCCGAAGGAACCGAGAGGCCGCCGTCAATAATAAAGGGTAAAATTTAACAGTTTCCTTGAAGTGTATTTTGAGGTATAGAATCCACACCGTCTTAGAGTCAAAGACAAATACGAAATAATTTGTTGTCGACAAGGGCATGAATAATGCCAAAGTATGACGGCTGAAAAATTAAGATATTTTTGTACCATAGTAGAATAAATTCGAACTTGTGACCACGTTAAAACAAGTAAATAAAAAACCATGCCACAAATTAAAATAAGCAGTACAGTGCATTAAGCTTCCGTTATGCGCGGGGTTCAGGAAAGAGTCGAATTGCAAGAGTCTATTGTATGCAGCATTATCTTGCATTTTTACAAGAGACTGTTTTCACGGGTCGAACCTAATAAGATGAAGCATGGCCAAAGACATAGTAAGATGAAGTACTTGAATGCCCACCACCCGTCCCTTTCATGGTTTCTCGACCGTTTTCTTCTCCTCCTTCTCGTCCTCCACGTCCTCCTCCTTCTCCAGCGACGGAAGGTATAAGCAAGGCTAACCGTTACACCATTTTTGTCGCAAGAAAATCACTACTCCCTCTGTTTTCTAACAGAAAGTAAACAAAAGTAAGTGCGATTTGCTAGAAATCTTTGAGTTCATTGGTCACTGGGGTTTGAAGTACCGTTATACTAGTGAGTTAAGCCGTTCTATCTTATGAGAAAATAATTTTAAATTTGGGGTAGGATTAAGTTTCTTAAAGAAACACTGTGAATTCAGTGGGTTCAGATTCATTACCGCTTCTTTTACCTTTTTCTTTTTCTTTTTTTGTTTAAGTTTCCAGAATTTATTTTTGGAAAACAGATTACTAACAAAGCCATGCAAAAAGCAATTGAGAAATGATCATAAGAAGAACATTGTTTGAAGTATGCCCATAGTTGAGGGAGGGTTTTTATAGGATCAACAATGTCACTTAGAAGCTAAATGGGTCGGATTAGCAATATTATCAGTTGAAAAAGAGTTATTAGAATAACTAGATTATAAAAAAGTTATTAATAATTTTGTATCTAAAAAGATTAGGAAAATAAACTTCAAATAATATATAAAAAAGATTTTTAAAAAATTAAGGCTTCTCCTCTAAATTTTGCTTTAAACCACGAACTATGTTGAGCCGCCCCTGAAAGAACGAAGTAAAATCGAAAGTGAGGACTAGAAATTTGGTTTAGAACTTGCGCATTGAGTTTGTTTTAACCTAAATATTTTATTTATTAAGATTCCTAGTTAATATATAATTATTCCTATTGTTGAGGAGTTTGTTAGTCAGTTTAGATTTTTTAAAATTAGGATAGGATTGAAATTTGCTTTACTTCTATTGAATTTTACCTTGTATTTACATGTCACCTTTTAAATTTGCGAGGAATGTGTTTACCTTTTTCTTTTTTTTTCTCTCTTCTAAAGTTAATTGAACCCGCACCATATTTTTTCGAATCGAAACCTCCAATTAGAGATGGAATTTCAGAACCTAAACAACTCAGTTAAGAGCTCTGTGACTGGTTCAAGGGAAGAAACTTTTCCACATATAGGTTTTAGCTACTTAAAGCGAGAGTGCATCCAAAAATTCGAGAAAAGTGCTCAATCTTGGATCAAACAATTATAAGTGTCAATGGACGCAAGGTTGAAACTAAATACGTTCGAAAGAAACCCTATATAGTTAAAAGCTGAGGATGTTACTTTTAATTGACCTATTGTGTCTAAATCCATGTTCATTGTCCAGGTGTACTTTATTTCAAGAAATGTTTTTAGTTTGATATGGAATTATATATATAAAAAATTATTTTTACCCGGTACCCTCATCTGCATTCGAGTCCGATTAAATTCGACTTTATGTTGAAAAGTCTGATATTGGAGGTTGTGCTTCCTAACAGAGGTAACTCCATACTCAAGGTTCGAATTCGGGACCTTCAAATTATATAGGTTTTATTCTGTAAGGTGGACACTCTCTTGTGTAGAAATTATTCCTAATATAACAAAGCTATTCATTTTTATTTATTTATTCAAAATGCCATTATCCAAGTTTTGCTACTCCCCCGCTTTAATCCATTTGAACATATTTGACTACGCATTGAGTTTAAAAAAGAAATGAATACTTTTAAAGCTTGTGGTCCTAAATAAATCATAATATTTGTATGGCTATAATTTTTTCGAGGATAGAATTAGAAGCTTAAGTTAAATCAATTTCTAATTTAAAAAATAATAATTCTTTTTAAAACGAACTAAAAAAGAAATAAGTTCACAAAACATAGAGAATATATATAATAGATTTCAATAGGTCTTAAATAGAGCATTTCAAAATCACCACCGGTAAGTTCCTTGAAACAGGTGAATGAAAGGAGAATCACCCCATTTTTATTAACACGTGGTCCAAGTTTAAATCGTATATAAAATAAAAATTGGAGATTAGAAATTATGTAAATTCAAAAAAGCTAAATCTTATTATTTTAAAAAAAAGTACATTAACTTCCATTTTCTTAAAAGTAAAATAAAGGAAGAAAGGTTGAATTATATTGGTTGTGTTCGATTAAAAAACTCGTTATTTGACTTATCTTGACCCAAACAAACTTTGATTACGGTTGCTTCTGTTAAACTTGAGATAATGGTATAGATATTATCCTGGAAAGTAGTAAGTGCAATAGTTAATTGCATAACATAACAGGTTCATGTCCCCCTCCAATCCTGTAATATTTTGCTAATTAATAAAACTTATATTTACCCCAAAAAAAAAATTAACATAACAGCAAAAGATCATTACATGGACTTACACCCAGAGGCATAAGTAAGATGGGATCTTTACATTTAAACTGAATTTATTTCTATTAACTCAAATCATATTTACATATTAAAAGTTCCAAATGTATACACCATAATGAAAGACGAATTCGAGATCTAGAGTCATTAAGTTCAATACGAGCAAAAATTATTCTATTGTATACATCTTAAATTATTTTATTTTTTTTTTGTATATTCATCGAGCTGAAAGCAGTGGATTCAATTAAACCTACAAAGCCCTGCTAGATCTGCCGATGCATATAACAAGATCACATTCATTTAACACATTAACTACACTCTAGATCGTGAATTCGCCTTTACTTACATCCAAATAAGGGCGACAAAGAGGTGAATAAGGACTTTAAGGAGAGTGTTTGAAGCAAGCTTAGAGTAAGATGAAGCACTTGAATACTGTTTCTTAGGATCACCACCAGCTTTCCGCCCTGTGAATCCCCGATAACCACCTCCTCCTCCTCGTCCTCCTCCTACGCCACCTTTAATCGCCTCCACTGACGGTATAAACACGGCTGACATTAGTATAATAAGAACAAGAAAAACCTTAACTAGTACCTGTACCATGATAATATTGTTGGTTCTTGGAAAAAAGCCTTTCCTTTTCTTCATCGCTATAAGATTTTGAAAGCAATTAAGACAGCAAAGAAGCAAATTGCTAGTGAATATAATTCCAGGCCAGCTCAGATATGGTACTTGAGAAGAATAAAAGATGTAAAAGAAAAGGAGGAAACAAATCAGACAGCTATATCTGGGCTGCTATTATATAAAATAGGGCGTTAGCGCATCCGTTTTCTTGCTGGGGCGTAGCGGTTTGAAATTTGAAAAATATGGAGAGTCACAGAACGAATATGGTGGGGGGATTGGAGGTGTTGAAAAAAGGAGAATATTGAGATGTTTTTAAATTGCAAGTTAAATGTAGTTTTTTTCCGGTAATTATATGTATTTGAGTTTTCTTTTCTTTAATTAAACGAAAAGGTTATCAATATTTTTCTTTTTTTCTTAGAAGAAACACAATACATCTATCATATCGGATTTTACGATCGATAGTTGTGGTGGGATGGATGTGATTTCTCCACCTTTAACCAGAGGTCTCAGATACAAGCCCTAAAAATGCAAAAACCTCTGATGAATTTGCTGAAAATACCAATGCCGCATCACCACCTTTCTGAACACCTGACCTCTTGACTCAAAGTCTTGATAGGAAGCATTTTCCCCTTAATACGCAGCGCGAATTTGAATTAGTCCGGCAAGTAGACTCCGAATACCATATGGTTATACCAAGATAAATTGCATTTGGTTTTTGATTTATTCGATTAAAATGTTTGCAAATTTCTATAAATAAAGGTCATTTCATCTCTTTTGCTATCAGACAAAAATCCAGGATTAAAGAGTTTCAAATGAAAAAAATAGAAAGTTAAATATTGGGGAAACAGTTCTATATGAATCTCTTTTTATGTGAATATCATAAAGCTATTTTCTGGGATTTCTTTGGGTTAATTAGAGAAATTCTTTAATCTTGTCTCCTTAATTTCTTATTTCTTATTGTTTCTAATTTAATAGATAGCTCGTCTCCTTTCACTATTATAGGTTTAATTAACACATAAATAGTACATTGGTATATTGTCATATCAAACAATTTTACATGGCATTAAATCTGATTTCACAGAAAATGCAGATTTTAGTGATTAGTTGATATAAGTCAAGACGTTTTAATTTATTGTTAATATATATACATGCATATGAGTAGGTTTTAAGTCAATGAATCACTTTACAAGTATATCAATACCTAAAATAAGTGTTCCGGACGCTTTATGTTCTTATATATATATATATATGGATACGCACGCACGTTTCGTAGTACTACTTAACTACATATATAGCATGTTAGAGTATATTTTTGTCTATTCATCCCTTGTATTACAAAAGTGTTAACGGCTTACATTTATATTATTTAGCTAGTAAATAAAAAAATGATTTTAATTTTGACCAATGTTGACCTGAAAAGCGACCAACTTTGGTCGCCAAATATACATAATTTAAAATTAGTAAGCAAAGTTGATCGCCAAATATAAATCAGATTTATTTATATTTCATATAATATCGAACTGGGTCTCAGATTAGCAACCAAAGTTGGTCTCCATCTGCTTACTCTTTATTTAGCAATCAACTTTGGTCGCTAATTTTAGATTTTATTTATTTATATTTAATTTAATTTAAATAATATTATAATAATTAAAATTTTATAAGTGGGTACTGCATTTTCTGTTATTGTTTCACTTTATTTCTCTTAATTATTTTTGTCATCGTCAATAAGCTAGATTGCATCAAGAAACTTAGGCAAATTTTTCGGACTTGATTGTAACACGTAAATTAATGAGTTTACGCGTTACGAATTTAAAATTAAATAAACTAGTAAATATCAAATACGATTATAATTTATTTATTTTTAAAAAAAAAACCACATGATCAGCAACCACATGTTGTACGACTTTTTTATACAGGACAATTTACTAAAATAAAGTACTTTTTCTTTTTTCTTTTTTCTTTTTAAAGTATTCATCTTTTTCAGTGGATGAATTATTATGTCCCACGTGCTATAGAAAGCCATAACGTGCATATGATTAAGTAACTAGCTTTTTTGCATTAATATTAGCGGGAAGTTATTACAAATTCTTCTTGATGGTAAAAATAAGTTATTACAAAGCTAATTTAAATTTTATGCTTGATAGTAAAAAATATTTGATAATCAGGTCATATAAAAGATAACTATAATTAAACTTCTATTATAAGCATTAATTTAATTTTTTATCTAGTCTCGAGAATTGGCATTCCATTGCTATTATTTATTATGTATATGGGTACAACTATCTTCGCTTTCAATGTACCTATGATATAGCGTCTGCATAAGTTTTACATAGGATTGAATTCAATATATCAATTGCTTAAGAAATAAATCAAAAAAATTGGTAAATAATAAAAATAAGGGGAAACTTTGCCGAAATATTTTATAGAATTAATAGGAAATATGTTTGTCTGTTGAGATACATGCAAATGCCATTACTTAGTTTAAGTTTCTTAGCTTTAGTTGGATTTCTTGTATTGGGCCCACAAACCCACCTTTGTATTTAGGATCTTTACACAAATAACCTGCAATTTTTTATTGTTTACTTCTTCTAGCCATATACATAGATTATACATTTATTAACAAAATTATACACATATACTACATAAATTATGCATAAATTATACCTCCACTGACTATTTTTAGTTTACGCAATTAGGTGGACGGCTATTTGAGTTAATCATAATGTATGTGATGGTGATTGTATATATTTGTTTGTAGGTGCGTGGTAAAAGAAAAATTACTCCAAGAATTGGAATTTAGGCATGATCTTTTTACGTGTAATATAATACATAAATTGTGCATAAATTATACCTCTACAGGCTATTTTTAGTTTAAGCAATTGGGTGGACGGTTATTTGGGTTAATCATAATGTATGTGATGGTGATTGTATATATTTGTTTGTAGGTGCGTGGTAAAAGAAAAATTACTCCAAGAAGTGGAATTTAGGCATGATCTTTTTACGTGTAATATAATACATAAATTGTGCATAAATTATACCTCCACTGGCTATTTTTAGTTTAAGCAATTGGGTGGACGGCTATTTGGGTTAATCATAATGTATGTGCTGGTGATTGTATATATTTGTTTGTAGGTGCGTAGTAAAAGAAAAATTACTCCAAGAATTGGAATTTAGGCATGATCTTTTTACGTGTAATATAATACATAAATTATGCATAAATTATACCTCCACTGGCTATTTTTAGTTTAAGCAATTGGGTGGACGACTATTTGGGTTAATCATAATGTATGTGCTGGTGATTGTATATATTTGTTTGTAGGTGCGTGGTAAAAGAAAAATTACTCCAAGAATTGAATTTAGGCATGATCTTTTTACGTGTAATATAATACATAAATTGTACATAAATTATACCTACACTGGCTATTTTTAGTTTAAGCAATTGGGTGGACGACTATTTGGGTTAATCATAATGTATGTGATGGTGATTGTATATATTTGTTTGTAGGTGCGTGGTAAAAGAAAAATTACTCCAAGAATTGAAATTTAGGCATGATCTTTTTACGTGTAATATAATACATAAATTGTGCATAAATTATACCTCTACAGGCTATTTTTAGTTTAAGCAATTGGGTGGACGGTTATTTGGGTTAATCATAATGTATGTGATGGTGATTGTATATATTTGTTTGTAGTGCGTGGTAAAAGAAAAATTACTCCAAGAATTGGAATTTAGGCATGATCTTTTTACGTGTAATATAATACATAAATTGTGCATAAATTATACCTCCACTGGCTATTTTTAGTTTAAGCAATTGGGTGGACGGCTATTTGGGTTAATCATAATGTATGTGCTGGTGATTGTATATATTTGTTTGTAGGTGCGTAGTAAAAGAAAAATTACTCCAAGAATTGGAATTTAGGCATGATCTTTTTACGTGTAATATAATACATAAATTATGCATAAATTATACCTCCACTGGCTATTTTTAGTTTAAGCAATTGGGTGGACGACTATTTGGGTTAATCATAATGTATGTGCTGGTGATTGTATATATTTGTTTGTAGGTGCGTGGTAAAAGAAAAATTACTCCAAGAATTGAATTTAGGCATGATCTTTTTACGTGTAATATAATACATAAATTGTACATAAATTATACCTACACTGGCTATTTTTAGTTTAAGCAATTGGGTGGACGACTATTTGGGTTAATCATAATGTATGTGATGGTGATTGTATATATTTGTTTGTAGTGCGTGGTAAAAGAAAAATTACTCCAAGAATTGGAATTTAGGCATGATCTTTTTACGTGTAATATAATACATAAATTGTGCATAAATTATACCTTCATTGGCTATTTTTAGTTTAAGCAATTGGGTGGACGGCTATTTGGGTCAAAATATAAATAATGATTAAAAAAGAGTTGATCTAGTATCATTATGCAAGTAACTATATAAGAATATAAATCCACCGTAAAATTTCTGTTAAAATCACACGGTTGAGAAAATACAAAAAATGGCTAATTATTCAAGTGAAAAAATGACAAAAATACAAAACTTTATGTTGATCAACCACAGAAATTTTCTGCAATTAACTGTCTTCATAACCCGTACAATAAATTTTCACACAATTTATATATACTAATACAAAGAATTACCACGGGACAGTAGCATTAATTTCGTCTTTTTAGGCCGGTCTTTTGCTCCCAGAGATATTGGTTCGAGTCCAGCTCATGAAAGAGTTTGTGAATATATTTCGGGATGATTTTTTATTCACTACTCATCCTAAAAAAATAATTATAATACGAAAAAAGTAATGTCCAATTGTAACCCTACTCCAAAATAGAAAACTTTATGTTGATCAACCACAGAAATTTACTGCAATTAACTGTCTTCATAACCCGTACAATAAATTTTCACACAATTTATATATACTAATACAAAGAATTACCACGGGACAGTAGCACTAATTTCGTCTTTTTAGGCTGGTCTTTTGCTCCCAGAGATATTGGTTCGAGCCCATCTCGTGAAAGAGTTTGTGAGTATACTTCGGGATGACTTTTTATTCACTACTCATCCTAAAAAAAATAATTATAATACGAAAAAGGTAATGTCCAATTGTAACCCTACTCCAAATACAAAACTTTATGTTGATCAACCACAGAAATTTACTACAATTAACTGTCTTCATAACCCGTACAATAAATTTTCACACAATCTATATATATTAATACAAAGAATTACCACGGGACAGTAGCATTAGTTTCGTCTTTTTAGGCCTGTCTTTTGCTTTCAGAGATGCTGGTTCGAGTTCAGCTCGTGAAAGAGTTTGTGAGTATACTTCGAAATGACTTTTTATCCACTACTGAGTTTGTGAGTATACCTCGGGATGACTTTTTATCCACTACTCATCCTCAACAGAATAACTATAATACGAAAAGAGTAATGTCCAATTGTAACCCTACTCCAAAATACATGACACGCAAATTTTTAACTAATTTTCTGAAAGTTAAAAAAATGAAAAGTAAGCAAAAAAAGACATAGCAATGCAAGAGGAGTACCGTAACGAACTAGATCCACTGCGTTTCGCCGGATGACCATGTGATAACGGCCGCCAACTCTCGCTTCCGCCGCCGCCGCCACGACGGCCTCCTCTAGACCTGCCACCATCACCCCTTGCTCCGCCACCGCCACGGCTACCGCCACCGCCACCTCCCCTTGCTCCGCCACCGCTCGAAGAAGCAACTGCAGATGTTAAGAGGAGACAAATAATAGAAAGGACTAGAACAATTTTTACGAGGTTCTTCATTAGGCAAATACGGAGTAATGAGTTTGTAAGCTAATAGAAAAAGAAATAAGAATTTGCCCAAGTCTTGTGGCTATGTATGTTATTTGTAGACAGGTACTAAAGGAAAAACGGAATCGGGGTCTGGCCTTTTACTCGTAAAAGAAATGCAACTAATGCACTAAGGCGTATGTTGAGTTGTCCCGTGGGATTTGAAGTCTTTGTTTTTCTTATATGGTCTTGGACAATCCTTATCATAAGCTAGCTTTTGGCCAAGCCCATCCCAATTATTGTTATCGATGTTGGGCCCCCATTTATGTTGTCCACGCTCCAAAGTGTAGGCCTGGGCGTGAGGATACAAGTGAAATAATATTAAAGAGAGAAGATACAAATGCCTTAAGAAGATATGAAGGCAAATGAGAGGTGTGTTTAAATCCTAAACATTAGGCCTCCTTTTATAGGGAAAAATCCCAACTAATTTTCTATGGGACTTTTGACAAACTAACAGAGGTGTGTTGAGTTGTCCCACATCGATGGAATTTGAGGTCTCCCGCTATGTGTACGGGTAAGGACCGGACTATAATGATTTATTTTATACAGTTTTATTCTATATTTTTTTAAGAGGTTATTTTTACTGTTCGAACTTGTAATCTCCTGGTTATATGACGATAATTTTATCAGTTGCGCCAAGGCTCCCCTTCAAATGTACTCCATAAAACTCTGAAATATGGATTTGGCTTCTCTTTATTTTCTGTTGAAAATCTAATTCAAAATTGTAATAAGAAACTAAAATTATTTAGCATGTAGTATTTGTAAATTTATGTAATTCATATTTAATTAAGATTTGTAGTCAAATTAATATAGATATTAATTTTTCTATTTATAGTTAAATTGGTTCCAAATTTGGGAGATTTTGATATTTTATTGGTTATGAAAGATGAAGAGAATTAAATGATAGTAATATCTATTCTTAATCATGATTAGGATGCTTGTTTAATTAACAAAAGATTTGTTTTGTTAAGAAATTCTGATTTACCTTTGTGCTGGCAGGGAAGATCTATAATGGATCAACAAACGACTTTTCTTTTAAAGATAAGATCAAATATTTTAATTAGTTAAAATAAACTAAAAAGTATCACTTGATAGACACATGGGTCATGGGATATTTCGAGCAGACTTCTTACTTATCTTAGAAAAATATTGAAAAAATAATATAATATAACCACTCAAAATAAAAGCTAAATATATATATATATATATATATATATATATATATATATATATAATCACTTTTGGGGCTATTAAATATAACTAGTATCGGCCACGAGCTAACAGTTTGTTTGGATGGTTGTTACATATCGTTTCATAATGTATCATATTGTATTGTATTATATTGTACTGTATCGTTTGATGAATACAATATTTGGATAAATTGTATCGTTTGTCGTTGTTTCATGATGTCACGTACTAGCAATATGAAGAATAAACTTGCGGTATTACAAAGAAAAATTATGATACGGAGTAGAATTATTATATAAAAAAGGTAGGATAAAGGATTACTTAATAATAATAAAGGGCAAAATAGGAGAAAAAAATAAGGTAACGACACGACCACATCAAATCGGTCGTTACATAAAGTGGGTCGTCGTTACATATCAACAAATTTAGCAATACAATATAATAAAATTTAAGTAATAATATTACATTTAAAGTAACAATACGAGACAATATAAGTAAAAACCATCCAAACAACCTGAAAAAATATTTCAGATATGTAATTACAACTCCTATGTTGGCTGTACCTTTTTAATTAAGCAAGAAAAATAATAAAGTTCTAGCCAATTTTTTTATTAATTTGACCCAAAAATAAACATACATAATTAAAATAGATAGTTATTTGCATCTAAAAAATAACAAATAATACACAATTGGTACTTTATAATTTAGCTAAAACTATTTTTATCTAGATAATTTTTTTATATATTTGATCCGAAAAGATAAAATATACAATTGGATCAAATAGACATAGACATTATATCTAAAGAAGAAATTAAAAATACAAAATTGGATAAAGTTATTTTAGTTTATTTTTTATGCTCAATAAGTCATACTAGAATTCATGTAATAAAAAATCAAAGATTAAATTATAATCAATTAATTTTATTGAAAGTTTAACTACACTTAACAAAAATAGAATCCTCCAATGGAATTAGTTATAGAAAATTACAGCCCTCCAAAGCTAATATAGGAACACAATTTCACTCATTCTTGAAGTTAAATATAAATATTACTGTAGTAAACACTTATCAAATAACTAATACATCAAATAAAAACTTAAGTATGCAACTAACCATAGTCTTGAACAGAAATTTAAGTAATGAAATAGTAAAATAAGAATATGTACTCTTATGTTTCTGAATTTTTTTGGATAAAAATTTTGTTTCATTGTAGGCTAGCTGGTGGTGCATTGTAGGCTAGCTGGTCGAGATGACACCCATGAGGATTGCGACTACCTGAAGCAATGTGAGATGTCTGAAGCGCTAACGGAAATGGCCTGGGAGACAGAATTAACTATTGGACCCAGGTTTTAACCGGGCGCGCTCCGGATTGACTTTTGTTGATTTTTTAGGAAAAGTGTAAAGATCTTAGCTTTATCTATTGCAACTGAATTCCCGATCATGGTCCTTGCGGATCTGATCATTCATATAATATACAAAAAGAAACTCCAGATATTTGAGATCTTTCTCTTTGAATAAGATCTCAATTCCAACGTGGAAATATTACAATGTAATGGGATTTAAAATTAAAGGATAAAAATCCAATATTTTAAAACTTTATAGTCATTAAGGGGTACCACATAAGCGAGTCCAAAGACATTTTTTGCGAATAAAAATTAAAGAAATATATGGTAAAATATTTAAGCATGAAATTTTGCATTTTTTATTGACATTTCTTTCTTTTTCTCATTTTTTCCTTTTTTACGTCATTTGTTCATTCAAATTTTATATCTTTCAAAAATAACAATGTTTAGAATTTTCATTTTCTATATTGTATCTCTGTTACATTGGTTAAATCATAAAGAAAAAAAAGAAAGAGATATTATCCAAAGAGTTCCAATGTATGCTATATAGTGAAATGTGCTAAATTATTATATTTAAATAGTTATTATCTTCAAATAGAAATTTTTCAATAATTGTTAAGGCTTCACGTGTGAGGCACGTGAAATAGAGATTAGTACTATATTAAAGGCACAAAACTCTTAGCAAAATGTCGTTCGTCTTTTTTAATCCTTAAAATCAGATTTCACATTCGATGAAATTGATATTTAAGTTAACTTCCTATCATTTAGGATTTTAAAATCAACTAAAATTTTAGTCATTAAATATTTTCTTATTGAACTAGGTAAGAAAAGACTAGTACTTTGAACTTTAAAATTAATTATAATATTATCTTATATAAATCAAATAATTAGGTTATAATATTTTTCTTTATACAAAGTAGGCACGTAAATATCCAGTTTCACCGTTAGTATTTAAAATAAATTTATATTCAATTAATTCTTTCTTCATGATCATTTTCTCAAATATTCCTTTAATTAATTCTTTTTTGTGTGTGTTCATTTTTTCTCAAGAAATCTTTGGAAAATTTGTTAGTTGAGTGGAATTCTTTGTCCCATTTTAAATGCATAGAGATTTGATATTATTAACAATACATATTAAACTCTAAAAAAAATAAAAAAAAAAAAAACACGAACATATGTGAATTTGATAAAGCAATTTAAAGTTTCATTTAATATTCACTTTCTTTAAAAGGAAAAATATATCAGTTTATATAATTATATTCTTGAAAAATATACTTATGTTATTAAAATGCAGTCCATTTTTTGACTACCTATAATTTTTAACCCTTTATTTTTGTTATTTTTAATTTTGTTTTTGACCATCTAAAAATTATGCATACTATGAAAATTTTAAACGCCGATTCTTGTGAAATATTAACTCAACATTAATCATTTTTAGAGTTTATATTGTTGCTTATTGCTATTTTTTGGTAAGAGTTATAGGCAGAAAGGTATCGTGACAAAAAATTTCTAATTTATTAATATGTTTTCAGTATTAGAGCACAAAAATAACAATAATTATAATAAGATATTCCTATAAAAACTTTGGGAACTTTCATGTGGTAGAAATTTATTCTTTATTGAGTTAGCTAAATAAAACTATAAACATACTTTTATAAAGTTACATTTTTTTATAGTTCAAACACAACTTTTGATACTATTTATGTTATTTTTAAATAATTATTTTATTTATTGACATGGAAAAATTTAAGATTTCGGTTTGAAACTCAATGGATTATGAGCTCGCCTCTCTATTATTCTTAATTAAATGTTAGACTTTTCTCGTCCAGGGTACAAGCCCCTGACGTGCACGTAAGCACACATCACGGATTACAATCTTACCATTGTACCAAAGCCTTCGTGTAAAATTTAGAGACTTTTATTTTTTTATCAAAATCTCGTTTGGATTGACTTAAAAAAGCGATTTTTCAACAAAAATAACTTTTAAATCAAAAAGCAATAAGTTCTGATTGTCCAACTTATTGCTTTTGAATTGTTTTAAGCAGTTTTTAAATAATTTTAAGTATTTTTTAACTTTATCATACAGTAAAAAAAGTTAAAAAGAACTTAAAAACTGATCTGACCAGCTTAAAAGCCGATCCAAATGCCCTTTAATAGAGTTTGGTTATAGCTCTAACTTGTGCTACCCAATTCCCGTGAACATTCCAAGTTTTCTTCAATCAAATCAAACAAAATGCCAGAAAAATCAGACTTTAGTAGTCAACTCATACATATAAATCTGTGATTAGTTATATTGATATTAGTTATATTTAAATTAATTATTTTGATATTATTTTTTATTGACTGTTTTGTATAATCTTGGGATTATTAATTTTACTACTTTATTCTGGGATTACTGTTTCATTCTCTGTCAGGTATAAATTATCCCGGTACTATTTTCAATCCTGAGATAACTTATCGCAGTATTAATAACCAAACAAAGAATAAAATAGTACTAAATTTTTATTCTAGAATTATTTTTACATCGTACCAAATAACCCCTTGCACATCTCAAAATTAATCTTGCGTACATGCTTTGCCTTTTATCGCAGTATAATATTTTATTTGTCAATATTAGAATTATCTTTTAAATATTCCAGTTGAAGTTGAAGATAATTTACGACTAGTCAACTACTCCATTAGACGTCCCATTGAAAAAGCAGATTTTTGCCTTAACGTGCGGCCTTTGAAATAATTCCTATATAAAAATTTAATCTATTCAATATGATATTTAATTATTCAATTTAATTTATGCATATTTAATATATGAATTACTCATACCTCATAGGAGGGCTTAGCTAATACCAAGGAAACCAACGCATTACTAATCCATGCATTAATTATATCTGGATAAGACCCTAAAATTACTAAACCGCCCCTCAAGACCTTTTTCGAAATTTCTTTATATACAGAAAGAAGAATATTTAAGGGTATAATTGTGAAGAAGATTTTGTACAGTTTTAAACCAAACACAAGCTTAGATTATACATTGCATAGCTAATTTTTAATACAATGAATCAAACACTTAATAAAAAATAATCTCAGCACTACAATCCCTGCATTATTAATACCTGCATTACTAATCCCTGCATTACTTATATTCGTACCAAACGACCCCTAAGAGTATTAATATATAAGTCGTAAAATACTCCGAATATTAGTTGACATGAAAACCTGAAAGATAAAGCAATAACTATCTATAATAGGTGTAAAAAAACTATATAATCGATCAATATTTATAATTAAAAAATAAAATAACTTGAAAGATAAACGAAATTAATTATCTGCATGACTTTTTACGATAATATACTGATAGTGTAAAAATTCTTCAAACAATTCACATGATTTGCATACTAATGCAAATGAATAATCACGGACACAATGTTTACTGTCTATTTACTTTACAAAAGAATAACTCCAATTATTACTCTATTTTACACGCAAATTTTTTAATTCAATTTTTTTTAAAATTAAGAAATGAAAGATAAGCAAATAAAGACATGGCGATACAAGACCAACCTAAAGAAGTAGATGAACTATTGCTTGCCGGAAAACCGCGAGGTAACGGCCGAATCCCACTGTTTCCTCCAATATTTTTTCCACGGTCACTGCCGCTGCCGCTGCCGCTGCCGTCGCCGTCGTCAGGACTTGTTCCTCTATTGTTTGAGCCACCACCTCCCTTTGCTCCGCCACTACCACCTTTGGAACCGCCACCAGATTTTCCACTGCCACCTCCACCTTTGCCTCCACTGCCTCCACTGCCTCCACTGCCTCCGCCACCGCCACCTTTGCCTCCTCCGCCTCCGCCACCGCCTCCAGGAGGAGCAACTGCTGATGTTAGGAGGAGAGAAATGATAGAAAGCAGTAGGACAATCTTTACGAGGTTCTTCATTCTAATTCATGCAGATTTCTTGTAAGTAGTGTAATAATCACGTATTTTTACTTAGGAGGAGGCTATTTGTGAATTTGTGAGAGAAAGTTTGGACAAGTTTTGGCTTTCGTTCTTTGTTTTATAGTGTAAAAAATGAACCAAAAAAAATGGAATTTGACAAGTCTTAGATCCTAATATGATTGTGATTATGTATAATAAATGCATATATTAAGTGTATTGAATAGTATATTATATAGTATAGTATATTATATATCAATGTATATTCGATATATCAAGGTATATATAAAAATATTAAAGTTATATTCGATATATATATAGTATAATATAGTATAATATATATATATACTAAGCGTATTGCACATACTAAGTGTATTGTATAGTGTATTATATAATACAATATATATATATATATCTATATATATATATATATATAGTATAGCGTATTATATATCAAGTTATATATATATATATTATCCTACAACGGTGATTCATCGTTACAAGTGTATCAATACCTAAAAGAACTCGTCCCTATGTTCCGAGCGCTTCATGTTCTTATATATATATATATATTACTTGTAGAAAAGTTCGTGGTTAGAAGAAAAGAATACTCCAAAAGTTAGGATAATTAGGGACTGGTCTTTTTACGTGTAGGACTAATACAAGTAACTATAATATAAAACCGACTTTTCTATTACACGTTATAGTTTTGAAAATTCAAAACTGGCTAATCAATCAATCGAAAAAATAAAAAGAATAAAATATTGTATGTGGCTTAACCACAGATTTCTTTTATTAAATTTTTTGCTTAATTCTGCTCTGGCAGGAAGATAAAGACTAAAGGTGGATTTAGAGCAAATATTTCAATTAGTATACTACCCCTTAGGTCATACTTTAATTGATTTTTGGTTGTTTTCACGCATGTTAAAGAATCCACCTTTTAGCATTAATTAATAATAAAATTGACTATATTAACCTTAATTTTGTTCATCGAAAATACAACAAATACTCCTATACTCTTTACTCCAAGAGCAACTTTAGAAAAAAGAAATTAATTCCTTCTTGATATCTAAAAAAATCAATATTGTGGACCACAATAAAAAGACCAAAAATCAATTAAAATTGACCGGAGGGAGTAATAAATTACGGTGTATCACTTGATAAAGTCATCTGAAGTTTCGAGCACACTTCTATTTATCTTGAAAATATTTCTGCTAGAAAGTATTCTTGGATTGAAGGTTCAGAATCAGTGGTCTTGAACCGGCCGAATTCACTGTTTATTTTTTTTAACCGATATACATAAGTATACACTGATTATACAAGGTTATAACTATATCATATATGGATTATACATATGTGATATATTCGCCAACTAATTTTAGTTTAAGGGGTCAGAAGGACGGCTATTTTGGTTAATCCCTCTAGGATAACCAAATTATTCCAATTAATCATTTTCCATCTGACCATTTCTTCATCAGGAGTTCAGGACTAATTCTAGGTAATGAAATAAAAATTTAAAAAAAAATTATAAAAAAAAAAAACAAACTCTTTATTGCCTTGTCAGTAGACTTCTTCTACACTTGACTCTCATTTTCCTTATTAGGAGTTTGGTTACAGCTTTGGCTAATGCTGCCCAATTCCCCTGAACACTCCTATTTTTCTTCAATCAAATTAAACAAAGTGCAAGAAAATCAGACTTCAGTAGTCAACTTATACACAATTTGTTACCCTTTAATTTAATGGTTTCCTCTGTTTCAACAATGGGCAGGCAGCTTTTGCTGTTTGCAAAAAATGCTACACACCATTTTAGACTATCAATCTAGAAGTACTTGAGAATGTCAGATACAGAATTGGTATAGTATTCTGGTTGGACTTGGAGTTCCTTTGATAAATCTTGAAAAGCTGACTCATTAACTACACCTGCAAATCAAAGCAGCAAAGACAATAATTCTTTAACAGAGCTATTATTGGAAGTTGAACAAACTATTTTAAAACATGAAATGACAGGTAAAAAATTGACAGGTAAATTTTTTACTATGTTGGAGTCTACTCATTTCATGTTGGAGCTACGTTAACAACAAGGGTTAATAAGAGACGATTTGGTAACGGTAAGGGTATGAACTATGAATTGACCAAAAGTGTCTGAAGAGCAAAATTAAACAATATCATATAGTAAAGGGGTAAATTTTGGGCCTTTTCCTGAACAAATTTGAGGAAATTGAAAGCGTTCATAGACCTGAGAAAACAAGGAGAGTTCTACACCCGGCGTTCTGTCCAAATAGAATATCAGTGTCCAATCTGTCGCCCACCATACACATCCTGGATGTGGTGATGTTATACCTGTGGAATGACAAATGGAACCAATTTAGAATGCAAATAATTTTGCAACTCTCAAACTCCCATGACATCTACTCAATGCCAGAGCTCTTCCAAACTCATCGTTCGACTACAATCTGTGTCACCACCCACAGGCCATCTATTCATAACTAGCTTTCTCAAATAGGTTAATTTACTAGGCTGCATAAAACTTACTTCTGCAATAGAAAGTCCATCAGAAAGGTCGACGGCTTCCCAACTAGGATAGGCTCTTTTTGGGTTGCTCCACATACTGCAGCAACCATACATCCCGCACCTACAGTCACAAGCAAAAAGGATCTGTAAAAAAGTAGCAAGCTTTTGCAAGAACACTCAAATTGAAATCAATCTTTATTGATGGACACTAAAATGAAATTCACCAGGCCACTCTTGAAGATCAGTTAAATGTCCCGATGCATCACGGTTGGTGGCAATAAAGAGGCAACCAGGATTCTCACGGATGCAAAGAGCTCCATACCTACATGCAGCAACCACAATGCCATTTCAAGGATCACTTTAGCAGACGGCAAAGATGCCAGAGGTGAATTTGTCTTTCAGCTTTGCTTGAAGTACCTCATTTGAAAACAAATTTTCCAATTTTCAAAATTATTAGGAAACAGCATTTCTTTCATACATTTAGTCATTTACTTTACCAAATCCCTTTAATAACACAGACATCACATAAGAATCAGAAGCTACAATTCAAAAATATAAAAAAGGGAGGCCTAAAAAGAGACATACTGTAGCTTATAAAAGTTGATATATTGGTCAAGTCCGACAACAACAGCTCCAACCTGAAGATAGAAATAGCAATGTCTGTGCTCAGTAAACAATAATGAAAAAAGGAACCCATATTAGTTATTGGAAAGGTGTACTTTACGCTCTTATCATGCTCAAAGAGGCAATTTGATTTCAGTTCAGGATTCTTATTTCCATCTGCCTGCAAGAATGCTCGAATTCAGCTGCAATGCCTAAAAATTATACTCCCTATTTAAAGGGTGTCTACACATATAACAGCACTTTAAAACTCCCAAAATATGTGATGTTCAATTATACTAAATTAAAGAAACGGGAGAGGCTATTGCTGCACAAGTGCTCAGATGAAAAAAAGGATAGAGAAGGGGAGAGAGAGAGACAGAGAGTTAGAGTGACTACCAGATGTTTCGGACTTCCGATATGTTATTAGGCTAAATTATTATTGATAATTTGATATCAACAAAACGTAATGGGACGACGACAGCACCTAAAGACCCCACAAGATGCACTTCTAATCCCAACATTGTCCAATTCCGTCACATTACTTACTAAGAATATGAGAGCACAGAGGATCACATACCGGGCCACCTAGTGCTGTAAAACCAGCTAGCTCCAGTTCTTCCAGTATGCCTTCCTCACCTATTACATAAACCTGCCAAATCAAATTCAGGTCTAACTTAGATGAGCCGGGACAATTAGTGAGGAGTTAGGCGATAATGAAGTCACAGTAGACTATGCTTCTGACAAGATGATTTGGTATGACCTCAATGCGGAATGCGTTTCGGGAAATAAATGATGATGTAAATAAGCTACATAATCAAATTTTGGGCAATGACAAAACTTGTGAAATTTTTTTAACTCTGCTGCAACAACCCAGCATCTCCAATTACAAGAAAGAATTTAATGCGAAAATTGGGAAATCTATTGAAATTTGAAAAGAAATAAGCAGACTAATTAATATTTTGGACTTTGAGATAGAAATGACAAGACCACAATCACGCACTATACAAGATACAACAAGCATTCCTGTGCAACAATGAACTACAAAACTTAGAAACTCTCATTGTCTGACATTTAGAAAGTGATCAAGTACAAAGGAAAAACTCTAGCACGTTGGCAACAAAATAGTGCATAACCCTTGGGATCTCAACTTTGCTGCTTACTGGTGATGTTACAAGCAGGTTAATGGTGTTAGCTAACACCATTGGACTCTTCCAGTGTAGTTTAGGAGATTTGGCTTAAAAAGTCCAGCTCATAAAAAGTTTAAGATCATAAATCACAATGTCTTTGCGGGTTCATTTCCCAAACATTTTGGTGTAAATAAAGAAATTATTATTATGAAGACGCAAGATCACTTCAAACATAAAATAATAAAGATGGTGGCACAAGTAAATGAATCCCTTAAAACTTTTTATCAGTGCATTCGAACTTTTTGTGCTTTTTTAAATATTTCGTCAAATTCAATAGAGGTAAGATTCTTTTTAACAAGGTGAAATATTGGAAATTTGTCTCCAGATTTGTTATTATCTATAATAAATCTATTTACTTATCTAGCTCTACCAGATTTCTAACCTTTGTACCTTACATTTTTCTTTCTCTTTTGGTTTAATTGAACTTTGTTTAGATGAAGGAAATTACCTTTATTAAAAAATGAATGAAATTGCAAAGGTTTTCCATCCGATGGAACAAAGGTTATTGAGACTTCAACGGTAACATTAGGAACAACACTTACGTTTAGTTTGGAATCTGGTCTCTAAATTGTGGGAGGCAACAAGATAGTGGTGCGATGTTGCCACTTGGAGCCTCGTTAATGCTTTGCAACATATTTCAAACCATAAATACAAACCTTCAGTTAATCAGCAGAACTAATCTTTGATTTAACAGAACTGCATGTAATTTGTATAGCACGTGAAAGTGGATTTCAGAAAACTTTTGTCCAAATCATCCAATGTTTAACATTGCACGACTAGAATACTACTTTACATACATCGGATCAGCAAATTTCAAAGTGTCAGGTGAATAGTCATGACAACTAACCTTCTTTTCTCTTGGAAAATCATTGACTTTCAGATACATTGCTGCAGCAAATGAGGACGAGAATATCTCATCCTGCAGAAACAACGAAAATTTACTTCTACAATTGACGAAATGCAGTTTTGGTATTTGTAATACTAATAAAACTAGAATTATAAAACCTCATTAACAGGAATTCCAAGGGAATGGAACTTCTCAGCATATTTCCTTCTTGATTTTGTTGAGTTATTTGTTACAAATACCAGCTTCTTACCCTGCATATCAACAGCATTCAATCTCAATATACATCACACACAGTCAGTTATACAAACATACAAAATCCACATGAAAGTGCCAACTTTGCAGAGGACATATGCAGCTCAAGATAGACACTCAGCTACTACATGAATACACATCCACACAAAAGCGTATAACTTTTGGCTGTTGTGAATTTGGGTCTCAATTCATGTATATGCACACCCAGAGTCGTGGATGGCCATGTCCACAAGAGAAGCAGATAACTAGGCAAATTATAGCAAAACAAAGAGTGCCTTAAAAGATAAACTATTGAGTATAGGAATTAAACCAAATAGGATACAAGATTTTAACTTAATGAGTTAGTTCAACCTTTAAAATTCTCAGCAATGAACTCACTATGCTTTTAACATTATGTGTTCAAAATCTAAAATTTGTTGAAATTTTGCCGTTTTTCACATATAAATCTATGTTCTATATCAAAAATAATGGCTCGATTGAACCCCGAGAACTAAGGCTACATCCACTACAGAATGAAATGGGTCCAAATAGATAGAGGTTTCATATATAGCCGATTTAAACATTGTTGTTTCCTTCAATATGGTGTTTCCAATCAGAGGCGCATCCAAGATTTAAACTTTAGGGTCGAGTTCAGAGGCGCATCCAAGATTTGAACTTTATGGATTCGAATTCGACATTCTACCATAGTCCATTTGATTTGCTGGGTTTGAAAATCTACTCTCTCTCTCTCTCTACTATTTACTGGATTTTATAACAGAATCAATTACTGGTTCAAATGTACCCATAACTTGTACCTCTAAATCTGCCCCTATTTCCAACAAACCCTGGGTCCCCATTAATCTTCCTCTTGTAAACTTTTAATACAAATTTTCACAAAATACTCAACAAAATAAAAAGGAAAATGAAGAGAATAATAATGAGGAAGTGGAAATACAAGGGAGCGAAGCATGTCAAGTGTCTGGGGAACGCCATTAATCAATTTATCGCCTTTCCAAATTACACCTACAAAAGGGTGAGAAACAGAAATTTGTAAAACAAGAATCTCTTGTAATACAAAATGACATACTAGTAGAATATATAAGGTGAGTGATTACCATCACAGTCGAAGAGAAAGACATCGACAGAATTGAGAAGCTGCTTAACATTCTCAATAGACAGCTGCTGAGAACTTGATTTTGAGATTTCTCCGTTCATCATTCTTGTCTTTGATCAGAAAACCAGAACTCAGCTAATTTAATCCACTGGCTCAAGCTAATTAGTAGTAGTATTTAGTAATACAGAAATGGAGTAGTAGAATATTTTATTGGTGTAGAAACACAGTGAGCGAATGAAATAGAGCCAATAAGAAAAGGTCAATATGCTGTCTGGTTAATATTCGGGTTTTGTGGTCTTAGTCGTTAGGATACTACTTTTTCTATTTTATAGTAAAATAAGGCATGAAATATGCCGATTATGTTATTTCTCTCTCTCTCCCTTCTCTCTATCAACAAGATTCTCAATCTCTTTCTTCTCTATCAAATCAGCAAAATCATCAGCATCATCACCGTGGTTGTCGTCGACGTCAGAATAGTCGGCATCATCACAACCAGCCCCAAACTTTTGTAGTCTTACTGGTTAGAAATTTGGCCCATATGACAAGTGGAAATGAATGTTTTTATAGAAATTTTTCCCCTATAGCAAACTATTACAATCTTATTTATTATAAATCAAAAGAATTTCAAAATATTATTACTTATAGCTACCTTTTCTATTTTATACCAAAATAAGTATTTATTTATACCTACCATTAAGGCATGAAATATGCCGATATATTTCTCTCTCTCTTCCTTCTCTCTCTATCAACAAGATTCTCAATCCTCTCTCTTCTCCATCAAATCAGCAGAATCGTCAGCGTCATCACCGTGGTTGTCGTCAGAATCGTTATCGGCGTCAGAATCGCCGGCATCATCACAAGCAGCCCCAAACTTTTGTAGTCTTACTCGTTAGAAATTTGGCCCATATGACAAGTGGAAATGACTGTTTTTTATGAAAAAATTTTCTCTTATAGCAAACTATTATAATCTTATTTATTATAAATCTAAATAATTTCAAAATATTATTACTTATAGCTACCTTTTCTATTTTATAGCAAAATAGGTATTTATTTATACCTACCATTAAGGCATGAAATATGACGATTATGTTATTTCTCTCTATCTATCAGCAAGATTCTCAATCCTCTCTCTTCTCCATTAAATCAGCAGAATCATCGGCGTCATCATCGTAGTTGTCGTCAGAATTATCGTCGGCGTCAGAATTGTCGACATCATCACAAGCAGCCCAAAACTTTTGTAGTCTTACTCGTTAGAAATTTGGCCCATTTGACAAGTGGAAATGACTGTTTTTCCATTGAAATTTTACCTCCCACAGCAAACTATTACATTCTATTTATTATAAACCAAAACAATTTCAAAATATTATTACTCATAGCTACCTTTTTTATTTTATAGCGAAATAGTTATTTATTTATACCTACCATTAAGGCATGAAATACACCGATTATGTGATTTCTCTATCTCTTGCTTCTTTCTCTATCAACAAGATTCTCAATCCTCTTTCTTCTCCATCAAATCAGCGGAATCGTCGGCCTCATCACCGCGGTCATCGTCAGAATCGTCGGCGTCATCACAACCAGCCCCAAACTTTTGTAGTCTTACTCGTTAGAAATTTGGCCCATTTGACAAGTGAAAATAACTGTTTTTCACGAAAATTTTACCTCCTATAGCAAGCTATTACACTCTATTTATTATAAAACAAAACAATTTCAAAAATATTATTACTTATAGCTATCTTTTCTATTTTATACCAAAATAGATATTTATTTATACCTACCATTAAGGCATGAAATATGCCAATTATGTTATTTTTCTATCTCTTACTTCTCTCTCTATCAACAAGATTCTCAATCCTCTCTCTTCTCTATCAAATCATCGGCATCATCGCCGCGGTCGTCGTCAGAATCGTCGGCGTCATCACAACCAGCCCCAAACTTTTGTAGTCTTACTCGTTAGAAATTTGGCCCATTTGACAAGTGAAACTGACTGTTTTTTCATGAAAATTTTACCTCTTTTAGCAAACTATTACACCCTATTTATTATAAGCCAAAATAATTTCAAAATATTATTACTTATAACTACCTTTTCTATTTTATAGCAAAATAGGTATTTATTTATATTCACCATTAAGGCATGAAATATGTCATTTATGTTATTTCTCTCTCTCTTTCTTCTCTCTCTCTCTCTCAACAAGATTTTCAGTCCTCTCTCTTCTCCGTGAAATCAGCAGAATCGTCACCGTCATCACCGTGATTGTCGTCAGAATCGTTGTCGGCTTCAGAATCGTCTGCATAATCACAACCAACCCCAAACTTTTGTAGTCTTACTCGTTAGAAATTTGGCCCATATGTCAAGTGGAAATGACTGTTTTTTAGGGAAAATTTTCCTCCTATAGCAAACTATTACAATCTTATTTATTATAAATCTAAATAATTATAAAATATTATTACTTATAGCTACTTTTTTTATTTTATAGCAAAATAGGTATTTATTTATACCTACCATTAAGGCATGAAATATGACGATTATGTTATTTCTCTCTATCTATCAGCAAGATTCTCAATCCTCTCTCTTCTCCATTAAATCAGCAGAATCATCGGCGTCATCATCGTAGTTGTCGTCAGAATTATCGTCGGCGTCAGAATTGTCGACATCATCACAAGCAGCCCAAAACTTTTGTAGTCTTACTCGTTAGAAATTTGGCCCATTTGACAAGTGGAAATGACTGTTTTTCCATTGAAATTTTACCTCCCGTAGTAAACTATTACATTCTATTTATTATAAACCAAAACAATTTCAAAATATTATTACTCATAGCTACCTTTTTTATTTTATAGCGAAATAGTTATTTATTTATACCTACCATTAAGGCATGAAATACACCGATTATGTGATTTCTCTATCTCTTACTTCTCTCTTTATCAACAAGATTCTCAATCCTCTCTCTTCTCCATCAAATCAGCGGAATCGTCGGCGTCATCACCGCGGTCGTCGTCAGAATCGTCGGCGTCATCACAACCAGCCCCAAACTTTTGTAGTCTTACTCGTTAGAAATTTGGCCCATATGACAAGTGGAAATGACTGTTTTTTATGAAAATTTTTCCTCCTATAGCAAACTATTACAATCTTATTTATTATAAATCAAAAGAATTTCAAAATATTATTACTTATAGCTACTTTTTCTATTTTATAGCAAAATAGGTATTTATTTTTACCTACCATTAAGGCATGAAATATGCTGATTATGTTATTTCTCTCTCTCTCTCTTCCTTCTCTCTCTATCAACAAGATTCTCAATTCTCTCTCTTCTCTATCAAATCAACGGAATTGTCGGCATCATCACCGCAGTCGTCGTCAGAATCGTCGGCGTCACCACAACCAGCCCCAAACTTTTGTAGTCTTACTCGTTAGAAATTTGGCCCATTTGACAAGTGGAAATGACTGTTTTTTCATGAAAATTTTACCTCTTTTAGCAACTATTGCACCCTATTTATTATAAGCCAAAATAATTTCAAAATATTATTGCTTATAACTACCTTTTCTATTTTATAGCAAAATAGGTATTTGTTTATATTCACAATTAAGGCATGAAATATGTCGTTTTTGTTATTTCTCTCTCTCTTTCTTCTTTCTCTATCAATAAGATTTTCAGTCCTCTCTCTTCTCCGTGAAATCAGCAGAATCGTCACCGTCATCACCGTGGTTGTCGTCAGAATCGTTGTCGGCTTCAGAATCGTCTGCATAATCACAACCAACCCCAAACTTTTGTAGTCTTACTCGTTAGAAGTTTGGCTCATTTGACAAGTGAAAATGACTGTTTTTTCATGAAAATTTTATCTCCTATAGCAAACTATTATACCTTATTTATTATAAATCAAAACAATTTCAAAATATTATTACTTATAGCTACCTTTTCTATTTTCTAGCAAAATAGGTATTTATTTATATCTACTATTAAGGCATGAAATATGATGATTATGTTATTTCTCTCTCTATCAGCAAGATTCTTTATTCTCTATCTTCTCCATCAAATCAGCATAATCGTCGGCGTTATCACTGTGGTCGTCGTTAGAATTGTCGTCTGCGTCAAAATTATCGGCGTCATTATCCACTATTGACTCATCCTTTTAAACGAACAGATCTAGCCATAACTAATAATGGAAGAAGTTTAAGATACACAACAAAATACGAAAAATTGTGATAAATGATTCAAAAGGACTGCCTGCCACGTGCTAGCACCCATCCTTCGGAATTGCCTTACTAGAATTTCCAGAGTGATCGTTCTTGCTTTTTATTTATATTCTTCTAGCTCCTGTGGTTGCAGGTGGAAATCTCAACATCCTAATCTGGTAATATCATTGTATTTATATATTTCGAAGGTCTATATTTGTTTAATATAGCTGAATATTATTGTATTTTGTGATTTTTCGTTATTTGAATATAGTCGAGTTGAATACGGTGAATTGAATATAATGTATAATAGTGAATCATGAATATATGTGAATTGCATACAATATATACAGTCGAATAGAATAGAACAGTATACACCCTATTCCTTGATTACCTCATTGCATTTCTAAATACAATCGCGTGAATACATGGAATACAAAAATAGCAGCAAAATTTATGTAGAATTAATTTTGTTGAGTAAATTTAGGAGTGATACGCGCTAATTGACCCTCTTTTCGTTATTAAACAACTGGAGTCTCCTATTTTTTAAGCGAATTCTGCTACTGGATCCATGAATACAGTAGCGCGAATACTGTCTCACAGCTGTTCTCCCCTATTTTTAGGCAAATTCCACTACTACATTCATGAATACAGTAGCGGGAATACAATAAATACAGTCGCGTAATAACTAAATACTAGTTATAGGAAGTAATTATGTATATGATAGCTATATAAAATTAATAGCCACTGAACAATAGTGACACCACTGAATATTCACCTAATTGTGGTGAATGGTGATACACTCTCTTTTTCCTTTTTATTTTTTTATTTTATATATTTAGTTTTAGTACCACGTGTGGAGTACTAGTTTTGGAATATTAAATAATCCTTATCCTGACAAACGAAAAAAATTATTCGAAGTAGAGTTTGGACATAAAAAGGTGTGATTTAAAAAAATTGAAGTTAAGTTGAAAAAGAATATTTAAAAATTGAAATTGTATTGGACATGCATTTCACTTGAAAATATATTATAGTTTTATGACAAATAAATATTGCTTACTTGAAAAAAAGGTAAAAATCACTTTTTCAAATTTGAAACTCATCTTTAACATTTTTTAAAACTCAATTTCAAAAATTCAATTAAATATATAATCAAACACTGATTTAAAAATATTTTTTGAAAAAAAGGAAAATTTCTTTTGTCCAAACGGCTCCTAAGTAAATTTGGATTTATGTGAATACAATATGATTCATAGGGGAATCCAATGTCCCAACAAAACAAAAAATGTTCATAAACCACACATTTAAATTGTTTTATCAAAAAAAACCTGTTGGAAAAAAATGTTGCTAGAATAATTACGTCAGTTCCAAAAGGATAAGTTGCATGAATTAATAAAATTTAGAATAATTACATAAAGAAGTCAAAGTAATGGTTGCGACGCGTTGAAGCACTTCGGGCTCTTAATCATCGCTCTGTGAAGGAGTGAGCGAATAACGATTCGACAAATGCAAATTTTTGGTAGCTAGTTCCTCTATAGGAGGACGAACATTGATACAAACAAATAATAATAATAATAATAATAATAATAATAATAATAATACATTTTATTTCGAGCAAATTGAGATCGACTTTATAAAATCTCATAAATTGTGTCATTTCATTTAAACTCATGTCACACTAATATTAAGCAAAATAAGAAAAATAAAATAAAAGTTTTACTGAGAACCATTTGATGCTTTTATAAAATATTGTCTTATCATATAAAGTTTGGAATAGTTATATCTAAAAGCACATAATGCAACTTATTTAATTACTGAGATTTTTGTGAATCTCTTTCCTTTTTCTTAAAGAAATATTTTTGATCCAGATTATTGCGTTCTACTACTGGCCATTATTAATCTAAAAGTTGCTTTGACTAATTTTTTATTTTTTTTTCCATATCTTTCTTTCTGTTTATCCTACATGTGTATTCGGGGCTCGTTTGGTACGAACACAAGTAATGCAGGGATTAATAATGTCGGGATTGTAGTGCTGCGATTATTTTTTATCAAGTGTTTGGTTCATTGTATTAAAAAAGGGTTTGAGGGGCGGTTTAGTAATTTTAGGGTTTTATCTAGGTATAGTTAAACCTGGTATAAGTAATCCCTCGATTTTCTTGGTATTAGCTAAGCCCTCCTATGAGGTATAAGTAATCCATCTATTAGATAAGCATTAGTTGAATTGAGCAACCAAACATTGTATTGGACGGATTAAATTTTTATTCAAAAATTATTTTACTTATTACAGCCTACCAAAAACGACCCCTTAAGGTATAACTTTGATTTTTTTTTTTCAATTGATAGCTCTTGGCTTGGGAAATTTAATGGATTGGTCAACACTGACATTTTATCTCCTTTTTTGATGCATTATATTTTATTCGTTTTATCAGACTAAGAAGAAGGCAGAAAAAAGGCCTTTATTTAAATGTAGTTTGTCAAAGTAAAAGAAGCTGACTAGTAAGTTAAGCCTAACGAATTAGAGTTTATTTTTATATTATTTGGTCTCTTCAAAGCCATTTACAGGTAACTTTTATAATATTAATTTAAAATTTTAAAAAGATAATTTAGTAGTCATACAAATATTCTGATTTGTTTAATGCAAAAAATTATTCTATTTTATATTCGTTTTCAATCAAATACCGTCACTTAAAATAAAATAAAAAAATATAAAAAGTTTCTTATATATAAAAAAATCTTTATATTAAGTTGTCTTTGATCAATCCGTGAAAATAGTCTTTTGCGAAAATGTAAGGTGAGGTTGCGTATAATAAACCCTTGGGTTTAACTCTTTCAAGATCTTGCGCATAGCGAGAGTTTAGGGCACCGGCCTGCTTTTGGTTTACGGTAATCAGCAACCATCAAATCAAGTCAATCAAACACCGTCACTTAAAATGAAATAAAAAAATATAAATTTTTTTTAGATATAAAAAATATTTATATAAGTTGTCTTTGATCAATCCGTGAAAATAATCTTTTGCGAAAATATAAGGTGAGGTTGCGTATAATAAATCCTTGGGTCCAACTCTTTCAAGATCTTGCGCATAGCGAGAGTTTAGGACACCGGCCTGCTTTTGGTTTACGGTAATAAGCAATCATCAAATCAAGTCAATCAAACACCGTCACTTAAAATGAAATAAAAAAATAAAAAAAAAATTTAGATATAAAAAATATTTATAGAAGTTGTCTTTAATCAATCCGTGAAAAGTCTTTTACGAAAATATAGGATAAAATTGCATAAAATAAACCCTACGATCTAACTCTTTTTCGAACCTCGCACATAACGAGAGTTTAGGACATCGGATTTACGATAATCAGCAACCATCAAATCAAGTCAATGTAGTGGACCTCCTTATAGGACCCTAGTTTTCAATTTGGTAAAAATTGTGACCGACACATTTATTTCCTTAAATTTATAGTACAAGCTTCTTTAATACTGTGTTAGGTGACCAATATCCTAATTAGACCCTAACATTCAAGAAATTAATGGAACTTTTTCTTTCTTAATCTCTCTATTTATTTCATTAATTGTTTAATTTTGATTATGAGGGTCAAAAGTGTCAAAGCCTACTAGACTAGACTAAAATCATTGACAACCGTGTTTTTAGCTCTTTCACAAGTTAAAAATGACCGTTTTTCTGCCATCTAACCAATCATAAAAGTTAAAAGAATATATTCTCTCCAAGATATTCGTTTTGCTCCGGGGAAGAAGCGGCAATATTACGAACGGTTCGGATAAATTCAATAACTTTTATTTAGATTTTTTATTCATATTAAAAATTATCAAATATATATATATATATATATATATATATTAATCGGCGTACTCCGATCAGTGGGGGAGGAATCTTTGGCTCTATCGAACATACAGGGAATTGGAGGTAGCATTCTACCGATGTCAAGTCATGGACTGGTATATATATATATATATATTAATCGGCGTACTCCGATTAGTGAGGGAGGGAATCTTTGGCTCTATCGAACATACAAAAAATTGGAGGTAGCATTCTACCGATGTCAAGTCATGGACTGGTTTCTTCAACCCTTTTTCTATGTGTTGGTGTTCTATATGACCGACATAAGACTCGACTTGTTAGATATTACGGAGGTTCAGTGAGCACCATGCCGAATCTCTCTACCATTTTCTTCTCTTCCACTTTGGCCAATATGAGTTCACCTGGTACTAGCAGCTTTATCGGGGAATTTCTCATCTTAGTAGGAGCTTTCCAAAGAAATAGCTTAGTAGCCACATTAGCAGCGCTTGGGATGATTTTAGGCGCGGCCTATTCCCTTTGGCTATATAATCGTGCGGTTTCTGGGAATTTAAAACCCGATTTCCTCCATAAATTCTCCGATCCAAATGGCAGAGAAGTTTCCATATTTATACCTTTTCTTGTTGGAGGGGCGACCGTACGTTAAACTACCAAAGAAACTAGGGTAAACCAATGTGATCATGACATTGTAGGTGCTTGCGATGGGACGGATGCGACTTCCCTCAGTTGGTTTGGGTGGCATAGCCCGTTGCATAAGTCCCCCCCTTTTTTTATGCATTTCNATATATATATATATATATATATATATATATATATATATATATATAAATAATTAAATATGATCAATCTATCACGTAGTTAAAACGAGCCATAAATTTAATGATAAATTCATAATTCATAAATTTTAAATTCTAACTTAACCACTATTTTGCTTAACTTGTGAAGTTGTTTCCCCCCTTTTACTTAATACAAAAGTACAAATAAGAAATTAGATATGAAAGAATTTAATTAGTAGTAACACAAGCAATGATATATAGTTCTTACATGGAAATGGAAAGTTCCCCTTCAACTATGTTTGCAAAAGGAAAGTGTTCCTTAGCTTGAAATTTATACTATTTAGTATGATTTTTTTATTATATTTACCATCATCAAGATTCTTGTTTGACTTTGTGTTTTAAGTCGTCATTAATTAAAATAAGATCCACCATATAATGGTTTCACTAACCAAAAGCTCAATATTTAGACTTGCATTTGCTGCTTCTTGCCTCCATTACATTTTTATCCTTTTTGAATTAGTCGAATGTATAATTTTAATTTATAAATTTAATATTTAAAATTTTTAGAATTGAACCAATTATATTTTTAAAGTTATCAGTTCATATTTACTATTTATTATAATTTTAGTAATTTTTACACATAAATTTATACTCCGCATCGAAAGTACTGATTTCAATTGAACCTGATAACTTATCCGCCCTTGCTCATAGGATCCACCGCTTTATCAGGGCGGAACTACAGTCGGCAAAGAGTGATTAGTTGAGCATCCTCTTACGAAAAATTATATACTATTTATGTAGGTAAAATATTACTTTTTTCATATATATATATATATATATGTATGTATATATATATTAATCTTGAATAAGTCTTCGACGAAAATATTATATTATATATATAGGTTAAATAGGAGTACTTTTTTAAATATATATTAAATATTAAACAACCTTAGAGAAAAAATTCGAAATTTTGCCACTGTCATAGCCAATATGTAATGTAAGATTCTGATTGACAGAATTTTAACTAGGAAATGTTGAACAAAAGAACATGGGAATACTTATTTATGGCAATTTCATCTTAAACCATGGACTTTCTTAACTCTTTTTGGTGTACTAACAAATTAACTATGTGAACATGTTTTAACTCCGTTGAAAAAGAAAAAACATGTTTCAACTCCTCTTTTTGTGGGAAATCTTTTAATAAAAGTGTAAGTGTAGTGTTCTTTTTGAACCGCAAAATACATACTAGTATACTCGCAAACTAACAAAAGAATCAATACTAAAATGAATTAATGATTAAAAGTTTTTCCTTTTCTTTATCTTGTAACTGCAAAATACATAAAGGATAAAGTCGTAGTTGTATGGGGTTGAACCCGATTGCTTGCATAGGAAGTACCGGTTTTGGGATTTGACAATCAGCGTCGATTGAAGTCGCCATCCGATAGGTCGAGACCGGAACATCGAGAAGAGAAGTTCGAGACCGAGACATCGAGTAGAAAAGCCCGAGACCGGATGTCATTAGAATGAAACTCGAAGCCAAGGCGTTCGAGACGAGGCTATCGAGGCCGATCAGGGCAAAACGACCTATGGTAAAATTATCAGATTTGCGTAACTGAAGAACCAGAAATTTCGTGATATGTAAACATCTCGGCGGGAATCGCGGCTCAAATCAGTAAAGACGTTGAATCCATTAATTCTAGGGATATCTTACCTTGTAGATGAGATTTTTACCTTGTATAGAATTCTTTTCCCTTCCTATATAAACATGCAGCCCTATTGTAAATGCACACACAATCTACGATCAATATACAAAGGCCATAGTCTATTTTATTCACTTATCTGCTCCATATTTTATTTCCAAAGAATTCTAACGCAGAAAGGCTATTCAATATTGGTAGGTTTTCTCTTTTCCTTGTTCACTAAATTTAGTCTCTATTTTTCGTTTATTCTTTAACTGTATTAAATCAAGTTACATATTCTTAAACCCACATATAAATTTAATTGTTACACGTAATCAAGGGTAAACAGTTGTCTAAACCAAAAAAACCTCCTTTTGGAAACAGCCAAATTTCGTAGTGAAAGCAAAAGAAGAAAGCCTTTAAATGAGGCAAAAAGCTTAAACTATAACGTACAAGCTATTAAAAAAGTAGTTATCTTAATGGCTGCAATAATATTTTTGGAATACTTTTGTTTATTTTAAGGAAGCTAGAAAAAGAATTAGTCAGCCTGAATTCATACGCGGAATTGCAACTCTTTCTTTTTTGTTATTATGATGATTTGGTCAACTTATGTGGCTTTTTGTTTTTTAAATGGATTTGCTATTTTCATTAGTATAAGTATGAAATAATTATGTCCAAAGCTTATAGCTTTATTTAGATGATTAATATGTATCGTATAGTATTGTATGTATTTGTATCGTTTTGATGTATATAATTTTAGAATAGATTATATTATTTGTAATCATTTCATGTTCTAATACAACAACGATATGAATAAACTTGTAATATTATAAAAAAATAAAAAAAAAGGTACGAGTAGAATTATTATATAAAAAGATAGGGTAAAAGATAAAATAAGATTATTTAATAATAAAAAAGTGCAAGACGAGAGAAAAAATAAGGTAACGGAACGACCATACCAAATTGGTCGTTCCATAACGTGATACTTTTCGTCATTACGTAACGACGAATTTAACGATACAATACAATAAAATTTAAATAATAATAAAATAAATATTATATTTAATATATCCAAATAAGCTGTTAAACTAATAAGAAAAATTACTTAATTTTATAATCTCTGTTATGATGAACTCAAAACCTCATAATTCTTCACTCAGTTCATTGATTATGAGCAATTGCAACTTGAAAACAGCATTTTTAGAAAAGTCAGTTTACTTTTTCTTTTTGTTTTTTTCTTCTTTTATTATTTAGTCATCTCTCTCTCTCCTCTCTCTCTCCTCTCTCTCTTCCACCTTCCTTCCCTCCAATCTCCATCTTTCTCCTAAATATCAACATTTCTGTAATCAGGGTCTCTTTCATATTAAACAGCCATTGCTATATTTTATTTTCTTGAGTTTTTATTTTGAGTTTTCCATCTAAAAATCCAATCTTTGGTCCATTTTTGTATCTGGGGTATTCCCATATTTTGCCTTTGTCATATTTTCCTTTTAAATTTGATCCTTTTCATTGTCTTTTTCATATAAAAATCCAATCTTCGTCCTTTTCTCTTGATTTTATTCTTCTTACTGTGAAAATTTGGAGTTCTTTTGACAAATTATAATACCATTTTGGTGTCTCCTGTAGTATAATATATATCAAAATTTATTACTTCTTAACACCCATTGACCTAGAAAAGTCAATTCTTATTAGTTTGCAGCCTTTTGCAAATGTTTTACAATAACCCATTTTTCTCTTTGGTTAGTTGAACTCATACCATTCTTGATCACACATTTGTATTCAACAAAAAATTGATCTTTTCTTATTTTCCAATCAGTTTCTTGTTAAAGTTTTCAACTTTTGTTGGTGGGGTTATGTGATTTTATTTTTTGTGGGAAAAATATGAAGCTTTTAGTAAGAGTAATTGAAGCAAAGAACATACCAGCAATGGACCCAAATGGATTTAGTGATCCATATGTGAAATTATCATTAGGAAAACAGAAGTTTAGAAGTAAAGTAGTGAAAAAATGTTTAAATCCATCTTGGTGTGAGGAATTTGCTTTTAGAGTTGATGATTTGAAAGAGGAGCTTATTATTTCTGTTTTAGATGAAGATAAATATTTCAATGATGATTTTGTTGGACAAATTAAATTTCAAGTGTCTCAGGTTTTTGAAGCTAATGATAAATCACTTGGTACTGCTTGGTATACTTTGCAACCTAGGCATAAGAAGGCCAAAAATAGAGATTGTGGTAAGTTCTTTTGCTTTTGTCTTTCTTTTTATTCTTGATGATTTTTTGAGTGTTTTTTATTCTGAATGTTTAAGCTGATTTTGGATAAGAAATGTTTCTTTATATGTTAGAATATATGATCTTTCTTTCCATTTTGATGATGGCTTATTTGGTTGGATACTGTGAAGTTTAGTCATGTTAGCAATTTTACATTTTCACTCTATATCCTATGCATTTCTAGTAGTTGTTTAGCCTTTCAGAGATTTGTACATAAGTAGAAAACGATCAAAATATATACAACTTCTAGTACGTTTTATTTATAATTTTATTATTATTTTGTATTTTGTATAATATTGGCTTCGAGATGAGTTTAAAAGGAGTAACATGGTCAGTGAGAATTCATATAGCTGACCTCAACTTGTTTGGGATTGAGACGTGGTGGTTGTTGTTGTTGTTTCAAGTATTCTTGGCATTCTGTTGTATGATATTAGCAACAAATGCTTCTTTCAACTAGTCCAGATATTTACAAATTACAGATTTATACTCTTATGATTGGGCTGCATCCGCCTGTACCATGGCATCTTAAAGATGGAATATACCAGCTTTATTGAATGATCTTTGATCGAATTTAATGTATCAATGAAATAGCATCTCTTTTGTGGTTTGCACAGGTCAGTTGAGGATTTAATTGTGTTCTTCCTTTCTAATAGGTCAGATTCTTCTCACAATATGTTTCTCGCAAAGCAATACATTGGCGGACATGCAGTCCGCTGGTGATCATGGACCACCGTCGAAGAAGTTGCCTGATGTGCCAACTGAACCTCCTTCTTTGTCTTCTAATGGCCCCTTGAGATCATCTTCTCCTCTTAGATCCGAAGAAGCAGCCTCTTCTAAGGAGGAAAAGCCTCAGGCGCAGACCTTTGCTGGTCGACTTGCTCAAATTTTCAACAAGAATGGGGATGCAGTATCCGCGACTAACGCGAAAGCTCCAGATATAACAGTGACACCTGAAAGTGCCAGTACAGTAGCTTCTGAGAATGCGCAAGAGGAACAATCCACATCGGGAAACTTTCAAGAACTAATTAAAAGCATGGAGGCAAGAGAACAAGGAAGCGAAGTTTCAAACCTTCCTGGAGTAGTAGTCGATCAATTGTATGCTATTGCCCCGCATGAATTGAATTCATTCCTGTTTTCACCGGATTCAAGCTTCTTTAAATCCTTAGCAGATATTCAGGGATCCACGGAGTTGCATATTGGACCTTGGAAACTTGAAAATGGTGGTGAGAGTTTAAAAAGAGTGGTCACTTTTACCAAAGCTGCAAGTAGATTGGTCAAGGCTTTAAAAACTACAGAGGAGCAAACGTATCTTAAAGCTGATGGGAAGTCTTTTGCTCTTTCAGCTATTGTGAGTACCCCGGATGCCCCATATGGAAGCACTTTCAGGACAGAATTGCTTTTCAACATTACTCCTGGTCCTGAGTTGCCTTCGGGAGAACAGTCTTCGAGGTTAGTAGTGTCGTGGCGTATGAATTTCTTGCAAAGCACTATGATGAAAGGCATGATAGAAAATGGTGCACGGCAAGGTATTAAGGAGAGCTTTGAGCAGTATGCAAATTTATTATCTCAGAATGTAAAGCCAGTTGACGCAAAGGACATAGGTTCAGAGAAAGAACAGGTTTTGGCATCTCTAGAAGTGGAGCACCAGTCCGATTGGAAGCTGGCTTTCCAGTATTTTGCTAATTTTACTGTAATATCAACATTTTTCATTGGGATATATGTGTTTTTGCACATCTTGTTGGCCATGCCAAGCACAATACAGGGGCTTGAGTTTGTTGGCCTTGATTTACCAGATTCTATTGGTGAGGTAATTGTGTGTGGAGTGCTAGTACTTCAAGGAAAACGGGTGCTGGAGCTGATATCACGCTTCATGCGAGCTAGGGTACAAAAAGGTATGCTATTATTAGTTTCATGTTTGGTTAAAGATGGTATGAAGAATCCATCAAAATTCAATATATATCATCCAGACATCAGAATTAGGTGTTTTCTCTCGGTTCCTCATTCTTAGCTGTCACAGCATGTTTGCTATGGATACCATGTGTGGTATACATTGTTTTTCCAAGGTTTTGATGTGTTGTATCGTCGATACTTTTACCAGGAAGCGACCATGGTGTCAAAGCACAAGGAGATGGTTGGCTGTTGACAGTTGCCTTGATTGAAGGAAACAATTTGGCAGCTGTTGACTCAAGTGGCTTCTCTGACCCATATGTGGTGTTTACATGCAATGGGAAAACTAGAACCAGCTCAATCAAGTTCCAAAAGTCTAATCCCACATGGAATGGTATATCTTTATCTTTTGGGGGTTCTATTTCTTTATTTGAAGTTCTATAGTTGCCGTCATTTGAGCATTTATACAAGATCGTTTCCATTGGTTTTGATTAGTGGTTTGAACCTCATTACATGCAGAAATATTTGAATTTGATGCAATGGATGAGCCGCCATCTGTTCTGGACGTAGAAGTGTTTGATTTTGATGGACCTTTTAGCGAAGCTACATCTCTTGGGCATGCTGAAGTCAATTTTATCAAAACTAATATAACAGATTTGTCTGATGTTTGGGTTCCTCTTCAAGGAAAGTTGGCTCAAGCCTGCCAGTCTAAGCTGCATTTAAGAGTTTTCTTGAATAATACAAAGGGTACCAATGTTGTCAAAGACTATCTGTCTAAGATGGAGAAGGAAGTCGGGAAGAAGGTAGATCATCTATTTCTGCAGTTAATGTTATATGGCCAATGGATCTCGTTAAATATGGGGATTTAATTTTCTTTCTGAGTCCTGCTGAACGGTGTCTGAATTATTTTTTAGATAAAATTACGATCTCCTCAGACCAATTCAGCATTCCAAAAGCTTTTTGCGCTTCCACCTGAGGAATTTCTCATCAATGATTTTGCATGTCACTTGAAACGCAAGATGCCCCTCCAGGTAGCTAATGTTTGTTGATTCTTTGTGTTGATAAATCATTGAATTTGCTGTTGAACAGTATCTTTAGTCTTTACTGTACTTCTGCATCTGTTGGTCGGGATTGTTAATATTATCTTGTCAAAGTTGTAAATGAGTCTCCATCAACTTTGTGAGCTATGATGCTTTCTTTATTAATGCACCTATTTGTAATTTCTTCTGGTTCAGGGCCGACTATTTTTGTCTGCAAGAATAATTGGGTTCCATTCTGATCTATTTGGACATAAGACCAAATTTTTTCTTCTTTGGGAAGATATTGAAGACATTCAAGTTGAGTCTCCTACTTTGGCGTCAATGGGTAGCCCGAATGTAATCATGACTTTAAAGCGTGGTAAAGGTTTTGATGCAAGGCATGGTGCCAAGACTCAAGATGAGCAAGGCAGGCTGAAGTTTCATTTCCACTCTTTTGTCTCTTTCAATGTGGCTCACAGGTAAGTGCGTCACCTCTTTATGAGCGGTTTGTCTATTTTGAACTAGTATTTCGTGTAGGAAACTTCAAGGGGAAAAAAAGCTGCTGTCAGATAAAATGCTGGGTTTCGCATATGAGCAGCTTATAGTGATTACAAGGAAATTTAATTCTTTTGATTATATATCTAGGACTATCATGGCATTGTGGAAGGCAAGAGCTTTGAGTCCCGAGCAGAGGGTGCAGTTAGTTGAAGAAGAGTCCGAAGCTAAAGGCCTTCAAATGGCAGAAGAGGATGCAATAAGCAGTGACTTCCAAGCTGCAGATGATGACTCTGAAGGAAAAAGCCTTCAATCGGAAGAGAGTGGATCATTCGTGGGTGTGGAGGATATAAAT
This sequence comes from Nicotiana obtusifolia, assembly GCA_002018475.1. NCBI lineage: Eukaryota > Viridiplantae > Streptophyta > Magnoliopsida > Solanales > Solanaceae > Nicotiana > Nicotiana obtusifolia. The sequence goes on along the minus strand of MCJB01017356.1, from coordinate 200,454 downwards.
ATGTCTGTAGTTTATTCCTCTGTACTTTCAGTTCCAGTGAGTATCCCCCCTGCCTTTCCTTTTGTGCAAGAGATTTTGGGTGTTAAATATATTTGATGGATTTTGGTTGAGATGGGATTACATGCCTGCATGTAGCGGTGGTTAAATTGCTCACCTCTGTCAAAACCTGCCCCAATTATAGTTAGACTATCTGTTAATTGCTCAGTAGTTATAGTCCGGCATCTGAGCATGTGAAATAGGAATTCTTACAACGTTTTACATTTCTTGCTCAATATCTTGTTTTGGTTGTTTGCAGACAGACTTTTTCATGGAGTTATTCAGTGGTAATGAACTTGATCGTAAAATCATGGAGAAAGTCGGCTGTCTTAATTATTCTTTTAGTCCCTGGGAATCTGAGAAGCCTGATGTATATCAGAGGCAACTTTATTATAAATTTGACAAGTGTATATCCCGTTATAGAGGTGAAGTGACAAGCACGCAGCAGAAGTCTCGCCTTTCTGATAAAAATGGTTGGCTCGTAGAGGAAGTCATGACTCTTCACGGAGTTCCACTGGGTGATTTTTTCAATGTAGGGGCATTTGTGATATGTCGTTTTGCTTTCCATTTTACATCTGCTCACAGTAGGCTAAGAGCTTCTTGTCTGTATATTGCAGCTTCACCTGAGATACCAGGTTGAGGTTGTCCCCTCAAGATCGACGAGATGCAACGTTCAGGTACATCTGGGAATTGCTTGGTTGAAATGCTCGAGACATCAGAAAAGGATCACGAAAAACATAGTTTCCAATCTGCAAGAGCGCCTGTTAATCATGTTCAGTGGAGTTGAGAAGGAATATCTCTCAAAATCTGATCCCGTCGTGATCTAGAGAGGTCCTTTGTGCTTTTGCAAACCCTCGGAAGTACTAATTATCGCCAATGTACACAATCCCGGTTGATCCTCATCCAACAAATTTTCGCTGAAGCAATGTTGTTGTATAATAGTTCATGAGTCACTAACACTGACAGGAAGAAGCAAAATGTATAAAAAAATACACTTTGGAGCTCAGTGTATGGTTGGAGATGTCAGGAATACTCGGTCAAGACAGTGATCTCCCAGTCGCAACGTTTGGATACGTGCTTAAATTTTTAGTATGATACTGACCTTAGCTAGTTTGGAATTGAGGTGTAGTTATTGTATGACATCTTACATTCAAGTAGATTCGTGACCATAATTTTTTTTGACATTAAACAACTTTCATTACTTCAAACTCCGCGATGAGGAGAAATTTTTTGTTATGTACATAATACTACTTATTGTAGGATTTCATAGTTCTATGTCCAATGCATTTTGTCATTTGGCCAAGTAAAAAACCATTCATGCCATGATTCTCCTTCAGATAATTGCCTGAGGTTTTCGTGGAATGAGTATTTTCTTATGCTGTTTTGTTCTTTTATGGACTCTATGGCTATCTTTTCTTTTTTCTTTTTTCTTCTTTTTTGGTGTGCGTGAGGTGTTGTCGTGCTTTTAATCCCTGAATTATCGACATAATTAAGCAATGGTAAAGTTATCTTCGTATGACCTATAGGTCACCGGTTCGTGCAGTAAAAACAACTATCAATGCTTGTGATCTTCCGGAAATAAGGAAGAAGGACTTGACTTGATCATGCTACTCAGTATCCTAGTATAGAATGGTGCGTTCCAGCGCCAGTGATAGATTGGTTTATTATTCTAGTATAGAATGGTGCGTTTCACCAACAATGATAGATTGGTTTAGAAAGATCGTATTGAGATCGCCTTTTCTCAATCTAGCAAGAGGGGTTGGTTAAAAGAATTGGATTACTTTCTCCAATGCATTCTACCGGGGCGACGAACTAAGACGATTAGTTTAGCTAGTGTTCTAGGAGAATCGTCATTTAGTCAATACATAACCATTTCTGTAAAAATTTTCGAACCCTGGTGAATGCAAAATACTTTATATACCGAATTACCTTTTTTCTTCTTTTGGTCATGTGATGTTCGGTTAAGCACACATTTAACTTTCCATCCATTGAAATGTGTACCTTATTACTTATTAGTACTTCTACTTTTGAATCTTTCAAAATTCAATGAATCTTCTACTTATCTTACCAAGCTCTATATTATATCAATAAACTTTTTGTACCAAGCATGTTTTTATTTTATTTTAGACAAAAGAAAATAAAAATAAAACCATACATTTTATGTTTTTTTTATGGTTTACTTTTTTGAATAAAATCTTACTGCCTCAGGTTCATTTTAAATGTTCTCAATTATTCATTAAAAAAATCATTTAATAATATTCATCAAAAGGATTCTTTAATTATATTATGCTTTTATCTTTTCTAATTTAGAAAATCCTATAAATCATTTAGTGGAGTAATTGGTAAATTTGAGGGGTTAAAAAAGGTAATGCTTTCTTGGTTTCTGTTTACCCTAGATTACGAGTAACAATTAAATTTATATGTGGTTTTAAGGATATGCGACCTGATTTAATACAATTAAAGAATAAACAGAAATAGAGACTAAATTAGTGAACAAAAAAGAAGCAAACCGCCAAGATTGAATAATCTTCCTGTGCTAGAAGCCCTTTGAAATAAAATATGAAGTAAATGAACGAGCAAAGTAGACTATATCTTCTTTATATTTGTTTGTATATCGTGTCTTTTACAAATGGGGCTGTCTGTTTATATAGGAAAAGGTGAAGAATTCTATACAAGGTAAAAATCTCATTTACAAGAAAAGATGTTTCTAGAATTAATGGATTCAACGTCTCTATTGATCCGAGCCGCGATTCTCGCCGAGATGTTTGTATATCACGAGATTTCCAGTAATTCGGTTACGCAAATTTGATAACTTTACCATAGGATGTTTTACCCTAATCGGCCTCGACAATTTCACTTCGAGCGCTTTGGCTTCGAGCTTCGTTTAGACGACGTCCGGTCTCGGGCTTCATGTATTTGATACTCCGGTCTCGACCTCTCAGTTGGTGGCTCCGATCGATGTTGGTCGTCAAATCCCAAAACTGGTATTTCCTATGCAAGCTATCGGATTCGACCCCATACAGTTTCCTAAAATAATATATAAATTAGTACTTATATTGGACAGAATTTGTTTAACTAAAACGATATTTATAATGATACTAATTAAAAAAATTATTTGTCAATTTGATTTGTTTTGTTTTGTTGTTACATTGTATAAGTAGTGTAATTTGTATTTAAGCAAAAATTTAATCCCCCTCAGGAAAAAAAAAAAAAAAAAAA
>MCJB01017356.1:166095-197165 GCA_002018475.1 Nicotiana obtusifolia | reverse complement strand
GGGGGGGGGGGGGGGTCGCCCCTCTTTATCACACGCCTCCATTGTTTTTTCTTTGTCAGAGGAGAAGAAAAAACACAAGCATTGAACTAGTTCCTTCCCAATTCACCATATTTGCTTCGCCCATCGATCTGCAACTATAGCTTCAACTTCAACTATAATAAATTAACCCTAAATCTCATACACTTAACATTCTCTTTTTGTCAAGAGGTTAGTTAATCTTCTTCTTTCTTCTAATCTCATTTTCTAATACTACTTATCTGCTTTTAATCGGTTGCAAATCTGACCCCTTGTTAGTTACATTCATATCACACCCTTTTGTTAATTCATGGATCCCCATGCCCTAATAGTTAGCTCATATTTTGATTCTGGTTTTATTAGATGCTTAAAATTGTTACAGGACAGTAGTGTAGGAATTATTTTTTCTTTTCTGCACATAGTTTGAGCTTTAAAAGATTACTGCCAGTGGTTGGTCTATAGGGTTGAGGTGCAATTTTATCTTATAACAACTAAGTTTTTAAATGTGTTTAGCAGAATTATTAGATTACAAATTGCTGGAAAATACAATTTTTTTCCTTTTTATCCCAGATAAAGTTTTATGTTACGTTATTGCGCGTTCAAGGGTGTGGGGGAGGAGAACCATGAGGTCTTAGTTTAATTCCTAGTGGAAGCAAAAAGCACTAGGTGATATTTTTCCATTTATTTGAGCCTTAGTGCGCAGAGTTACTTGGTACATGTGCTAGTGAGAGATAGCAAGTATCCGGTGGAATAGTTGAGGTGTGCGCAAGCTGGCCTAGACACCACCGTCATTTTTTTTACGTTATTGTACACAGGGTTGTGGAATAGAGGCAGATGCAGCCTTTGTATACTGGGTTCAATTTAATCCAGTATTGTCGACGCATAACATAAATATGTATGTGAAAAACCGCTAAATTTTGAGCATATATTAAATTTTGAATTCATAATTCAGAAGTACGTTCATTCAGTCTAGGAACGTTAAAGTTGAAGCCATAACGTTTAAATCCTGAATCCGATTCTTTTGGGGAAATCGTAATAACTCCCTTTCTAGTAATATGAGAGGAAACGAACCTTGTGACATCAGTTTTAACATATAATAAACCAATGTAGGTATGGGGAGCGCTTATCAGAAGAAAGATACAAGTGAGAGAATAAAAGGATAATAGAATTTACTCCCAAAGAAAAAAGAATTAGAGGTCGTCCAGGTCGTCCACTTATTGAATAAAAATTATAAGTAAAACAACTGCATTTGTCTTCTTAATTTTCCTGTATATTTTATGACTTCTACAATGAATTGAATAGAAAAATTCATACATATATTAGTGGATGGATTCTAAAGAGTGTCGTAGGTACTCTTCTCTTATGTTGGTTGAACCTTTGTTTTGGATGCAGTGTTTACATAATCTGAGATGAAACCAAGTTCATAGAATTCTGCGCTAATGTAGTGCTGAGAAGGGTCCATGCTTGAGATCTTATTCGAATGAGGAAGAGCTTGTAGTTTGAGCTGAAGGTAGAGACAGAATGTATGGTAGATCAGGGCTTGATCGATTTAAGAAAGCTCAGTCATTGGAGCCATTTCAGGTGTCTGCGAATTCAGCTGCTAAACCGGCATTGCAGCCTACTACAAAGGCGGTTACACATCCTTTTCCAGCATATGCACAATCCACAACATCTCATCAACACACTCAATACGTAAATCCACAACCTGCTTTGCAGAAACCCGTGGCGGCAGATGCAACCGCTTCTACAGCGCCAACTCATCATGTCACTCATGGAGGGGGACAATCAACTTGGCAGCCTCCTGATTGGGCTATTGAGCCACGTCCAGGCGTTTATTTTCTTGAGGTGATCAAGGATGGTGAGGTACTTGATCGGATTAATTTGGATAAGCGAAGACATATCTTTGGACGGCAGTTTCATACTTGTGATTTTGTCCTTGATCATCAGTCTGTCTCACGCCAGCATGCTGCTGTGATTCCTCACAAAAATGGAAGGTGTGACACATGATCCTGCTTTTCTTATCTAGTTTTGAACATATTCTTTTTTTGTTTTGTGGCTAGCTTGTTAAGGGAAGGAGAAAGTAATTAGTATTAAATTAGAATACCACATAAGAAGAATATAACTCTATGATGATGAAGTACTTGGAATATGTTGTGCAATTTGTATTTATGCATTTTTCTTTCTTTTTGTGTGCGTTTGTGTGTGTGGAGAAAAGGTTAGTTCATGTTTATGCATTTCTTCCTTGAGTCAAAGTGAGTAAGTAAAAGATTTAAGCAAACTTAGGCATAAGAACCATGGTTTCTAATAAAATCACTAATTTTAAGTATGGAAATGCCTTTATGTAGACTTCAACATCTAAAATTTTTTCTTGCTAAACATTCTTACTGAAGCAATTATAACTTTTTCGCGTTGTAGGCAATGGATGTTGCTAACTTTCCTACATCTAGCTGATATTTCATCCGTTGGTACTTAAAAACATTAAGCTCTTCTTCAAATAAAGGCTATTAGTTGCATAAAGTTGCATATTGTTGAAGGTTTACAAATATTATCCCATACAAACAGAAGAAAAGAAAAACTGTGGATCATTAGAGGTTGCTCAATATTATTTCAAAATTTGTTATAATTTTGAATTAATTGTAAAATTGTGACTTCAAGAATGTCATTTATCTGTAAATATCATGTATCAAGATCATTCAATTCTCGTGAATTAGACCATCTGACCCCATTTAGATTTCAGTAGTAAAGGTGATAGTTTGACTGCAAGCGTTTTTAAGCAAAAAATTTTCGTTAGCTATAAAAAAAGATGATAGTTTGACCACATATTGTTAAAGTCACTTGTCTGTGGTGAGAATTGTTATCAGTACAATGATTTCCGGTTAGACACAGAAAAATGCTCTTTCTTGGGCACAAGATTGCGTTTCCTTAGATTTTGACTGCACGTCTTTAGACAAAGAATGTACCCCTTTCTCGAAACCATATTGCCTATCCTTAGATGTAAACCTGCTCTTCTTAGCTCATGCCGGTTGAACTAGTTATATTTTTTCTCTGCAGCATTTACGTGATAGATTTAGGATCTGCACACGGAACATTTGTTGCAAATGAGAGGCTAACAAAGGATTCCCCTGTCGAACTTGAGGCTGGACAATCTTTGAAGTTTGCTGCATCAACAAGGACTTACATCTTGAGAAAGAACAATGATGCTCTCTTCCCTCCTCCACGACAACCTGCAGAAATAGATTTACCGCCACCTCCAGATCCTTCAGATGAGGAAGCTGTTTTGGCTTATAACACCTTTTTAAACCGCTATGGGCTTACAAGGCCTGATTCATTGTCAAAATCAACAGTATCAACTAGTGGGGAGGATGTCAACCATTCATCTGAGAGGCGCGCGAAAAGAATTAGGAGAACAAATGTGTCATTTAAAGATCAGGTTGGAGGAGAGCTAGTTGAAGTTGTTGGTATTTCGGATGGAGCAGATGTGGAGACAGAACCCGGTCCATTGGGTGTGAAAGAAGGAAGTCTTGTCGGAAAATATGAGTCCCTAATAGAAACTACAGTGATACCGAAAGGGAAAGAACAGTCTTCTGTAAAGGATGCCATCGTTACCCAAACAGGTGTAACGGACAAACTTAAACAGGTATTGAACAAGGTGAAAAATCCACCAAAGGGTGGAATTTATGATGATCTTTATGGTGAATCAGCTCCTGCTAAAGTGGGTTCTTGGGCATATTCTGATTCCAGTCAGGCGGCTTCTACTAACGACGCTAAAGGAGACTACCCTGGTTCTTTAGGCAGAATCTCAGGAAATATCTCAAGCAATGTAGACGACGATACTGATGATTTGTTTGGATAGTAAATGCATTGCTGCATGAGGTGTCTCTAGTAGATTGAATCATGTTATAGTCTTTATGTTGTTATTCTTATTGTTCCATTTCCTGGAAAAAAGTGTATGTTATCTTTCCCATTTTCATTTTGTGCAAAACAGAAGGTCATAATGCTAATGTGGTGCTTTTTGTTGTATGATCAGTAAATACAAAATTTATTAGGAACTATTAAAACTTGATCTTGGGCTCTGTTGCTCTAGTGGGAGAGTGATTTGCTGAATGCATTCTTTCAAGACACAAAAGCAATTCTTGCAAAATTAATAGTCTGTTTGACCAAGCTTCTTCAACGGCCAAAAGTGCTTTTTTCCAGCTTGGTCAAACAGGCTATAAATCCAACAACAATTTGTTTTCAAAAACAAAACCAAACCAAAAAGAAACCAAAGCTTTTTCTAGTCTGAATGCCACATAACATCAATATTAAATCAAGAAAGCAGTCAACTTTTTTGCAAGTGACTCTATTTTATACACTGAATATACAATAGAATAAGGAATAAAATAGCGAATAAGGTAGCGAATCAACTGAGAGAAGCAACCAGAACTCAGAGGGTATGTTGGTAATACATTATCTTCGTGTCAAAGCTCTCTTTTTTACAACTTTAGTGTAATCTAACTGCTAGAATTTGTTAAATATTTGACGGACATCAAAAGTGCTCATTTTTTGTCAAACTTAGGCCATCTCCAACCTTGCACCATTTTTTGCACCAAATGCTATTTTGGTGCAAAAAATGGTATTTTGGAACTCCAACCTTGCACTATTCATTGCACCATTACTATTCATTAATAATTTTTTTTTATTATATAACACTTTTAATTTAACATATTATAAATTTTAATTTTTACATTTAGATTCCTAATTATCGATTTGAACAATTTTTAGTTCGACACAAAAAAATTAAGAACAAAGATGCTCATTTTGCACTTTCGTAATGCATTGGTAGAGCATTTATGGGAGCAACGTACTAATCATGGAAGTTGAATATTTATGTAAAAATTAAAATAAATTCTACCTTAATGTAATAGTATTTATTTAATTATATTTTATCATTGATTTCACTTTTATTTGAATTATCCATTAATATGTATAACGTATAATATTTACTTACAATTTATATTATTTAAAATTTTATGGTATAAAATAATTTTATATTAAATGATTATATAACAAAGGATTATGAATTACATGGGATGGATATGTAAAAAGGAAAAAAAAGAAAGGATTTTTTTTTAAATTACAAAATAAAATTTAAGTAAAAGAAAATAATATAATATAAAAGAGAGAGAAGAATATAAAAGGAATATTCTTGTTTGGTGCAAAAAATAATGCAACGGATTAGAGTTAATTTGTACCATTTTGGTGTTTGCACTATTTTAGTACAAAAAATTATGCAATGGGTTGGAGATGTCCTTACAGGCTCAAAATTACTCAAGACTCAAGAGTATACATTTTGGGGTCGTTTGGTAGGCCGTATTAAGCAAAATAATCCCCGTATAAAAATTTAATCCGTTCAATACCATGTTTGGTTGGTCAATTCAATTTACTCCTACCTAATACATGGATTAGTTATACCTCATATGAGGGATTAACTAATACCAAGGAAAGGAAGGGATTACTAATTCCTGGATTAGCTATACATGGATAAAACTTAAAATTATTAAATCCAGACTTATACATTGCATAATTAATTTTTAATACAATGAACCAAACACTTGATAAAAAATAATCCCAGCACTACAATCCCTGCATTACTAATCCTTGCATTATTTGTGTTCGTACCAAACGACCCCTTAAGGGATCATTTTATATCTACCACAAACATAAGGAACCAATTTGTCATTTTCTGTATATTTCGTTAACTAAACCAAGATATAGGGAAAATACAAAAACTTAACCATGATTAATTGATAAAGAGCTTACAAATTGGGTACAATTATGCTCAGTGTACTACACGCTGCTCCACTCTTTCGTGCCTTCACACTCTCTTCTAAAAGTTTCACTTTCTCCGGCCAATTCCACTACTTCTGTTCTTTCCAGGTAAATTCAGTTTTAATTTTTTCCATATAATTTCGCCATAGAGCTGAATAAATTGATCTTTTATTGGTTTTTGTTTTTACTCACTTAGTTTAACGATAAATCCACATTTGTTTTTGTAGTATATACTTTGCATGTCATTTGATAATCCAAGGTGTAATTTGTTGTTTGGTTTTAAGTGTTTATTATGGTTTTGTGACAGTGAACATTAAGAATGACGGAAAAGGGAGGAAAAGGGTTTTCTCTACCAAAAAATGGAAAGTCTGCCCTCAAATCTCCTGGTAAAACAATTCGCATTTTTCTTCTTTTTTCTTTTCGCTGTGACTTGTTCCTGGTTTGGTGATTATTAGGGCGAGCTAGAACACGACTATGGGTCCAGCCCGAACCCAATATCTTTTGCTCAGACAATGTATTTGTGTTAAAAAAATTCATTAAATATGTACAAATATTAAATTTAGAATCCAGTTATTAGCACTTGAAGTTGTCGTTCTGAAATCTAGAACCTATATAGTTGAAATCTTGGCTCCGCCATGTTTAATTTTTACATGCCTTACACTAGGGGCAGATTGAGTTTGAAGAAAGTCCTTAAAACTTACACTGTGCAAATAGAGCAAAAAAAGACGATTGAAACCCCTTGACAGAAGGAAAAATTCTAGTAAATTGGCAAAAGGGGTTCAAAAATTGCTTTAAGTCATAGATTATTATTATTTTTTAAATCCCTTGTATAAACGATTGTATTCAATGGTTCTGGTGATTATACATGCCTTCCGATGTAACAATTACCCAGTAGCTTTTGCTTAGATCTTATTTGTATTAAGAAACTCATTAAATATGTATTGAATTAGGCGAACCAATTAACAAAGATGAGCTGTTGGTTCAGCGGCAAGTTCACAACCCACAAACTTCAAATCCTAGCTGCGCCTCGGCGTAACATAGAACCCTATTGGTGATTGTTGAGTTCTAAGTCTTGGCTTATTTGGAGCATGACTGTTAAACAGGTCTTTAAAACAGTAAAATTAATGTGACTTGTGATAGCCAATGAGATGCTTAATTCTGGAGTCAAAGGAATCTCTCACATGATAATGGAGAATTAAGCTCTAGGATCCACATGATAGCAGTAGCACTGGATATATGGAAAATCAATTAGAGAATCATATGCTCTAGGACCTAACAGATAGTTCTCAAATTCTTGTGTTTTGCTGGCTGATTAGTGCCATTTTTCTGTTTGATGGATCAAGAACTTAAGTAGAAAGATTTAGTACAAGATATGGATGAGAAGAGGTACTCACTAGAATCTGTTAGCAAAAGAAAGAAGAACACTAGTTACACTTATCATTCTAATTCCTTAGTGAAACAGTCTGAATGCAGTTGAAAGATCTGTGCGTTTTGTTTATATTTAACTTGGTACATTGACTTTGAAAATCCTTGCATTTTTAATCTCTCAATGTATCTTTGACTGCTTTGGTTTTGAAGCACGCACGTCTTTGACTTCTTTTCTGTAGCTTCCAAAGGGAAGGATGATATCTCAGCGAAATCAAAAAGAGGAAGGAAAGTTCAGTTTGATTCTGAAGGTTAGGTTGGTTCCTGGTGTCTTATGGATTTCACTTCACCTGTTTAAACAGCAAAAAGAAACAAAAAAAAAAGATTATTGTTTTGAATATGCTTGTTATTCAAATCATTTTTCTGGGAAATCTGCTACTTGAATATTACTGATGCTGCTCAATGTCTATCATTGAATAGGATCACTGGATACCAATTTCACAAAATCGAATGGAAAAGCTGATCAATCATCTTCCAAAGGTTAGACTTTCATATGCTTTCCATGGATGCATCAGTAGAAGTGTGAAATATGGTGCTCTTTTCTTGTCTATACTATACTCCTACCTTTGTGATTTTGATCATGTTCTGTTTGTGATTGGCCTTATTGATGGGAACATGCTGGAATTGTTCTCTTCCTGATATGCATATTGTCATTGCCTAGGTGTTTCCGGCAAAGGCGGTAAAGGAGAGAAAGCTGGCAATGCTGGTAAAAGTCAAACAGCAAAAGTACCTGGTCCTTTGGAGCTTAGAGTTGAACAAGGTTTTCCTTCACTTCTGATTCTCTTTTCCAGCTTGAACATGAAAATATAATTTTCTTGTCAGATACTTGTTAATGGAAAATTTTGGTGCCAGTTGTTATTTCATTTATGATTTTCTACCTTTTCTACGTTTTTCCAATTATAGACTTATTCTTTTTTCTCTTGCTCCTTTGCCTTCAGAATTTTTTAATACTGCTCCATCTACCCCAAACACCTTTTTTTTGGCCTAGTACCTTAATATCGATCTCTTTATTAATGAAAGTGTTACAGCATATTATGTGATGCAGGAAAGGTTATAGTAGATCTACACTTTCAATTTTATATAACCTCTCTTGGCTATCCCTATTGAATGAAAAAGTAGTGTGCCCCTGCAACGTGTTCCTCCAATCAACATTGAAAGGGCATATTTAACTTTAATTATACAAAGTCAAAAGCAGAACTAAATTTGCAAAGGAGACCCACTTATTTTTTTAGGAAAGTATCATGTGAATGTTTGTGGATTTACCAAAGAATTGCTGCGTACTGCCCATGAGTTTCATTAGCATTTTGGATCTTTCAGTGAAGAATGAATATCGATTTGTCATATGCATCAAGAATTTGGAAGGAAAAGAAAATACTATCTCCGTTCAAATTTATGTGAACCTATTTGACTGAGCACGAAGTTTAAGAAAGAAATGCAGACTTTTAAAACTTGTGGTCCTGAACAAGCCATAACATTTGTGGAGCTATAATTCTTTTGAAACTTGTGTGTTAAACATGAGAGTGTTTTTGTAGCTATAAAAGCTTCTCATTGCGGGTAGAATTGCAAGTTTAAGTTACATTGTTCCAAATTTAGAGAGAGGTCATTCTTTTTTGAACAAATTAAAAAGGAAGTAGGTTCACATAAACTTGAACGAAGGGGGAGTATGTACTTGTCGAAGAAAAAATAAAACAACAAAGGATAGATGTGCTTGATGCAAGCAAGTTGAATTTGATTGCTAAATATCTTGATTTACGTTAATTAACCAACACTTTGGGCATCATAAGCTAGTTTTACATGAACTTCTGCTGATTTGGCTGAATTTTCAACGATTTAATATCGAAGAAACTTGTGTTTTAATATTTGGGAAATTCTGTGATAATACTGTAATGAATAGACCTTGAATCAATACTTAGAACCTGCACTAGTGAGAGGTAGTAGGTACCCGGTGGAATAGTCGACGTGCGTACAGGCTGGCCCGAACACCACTGTTATTTAAAAAAATAGACCTTGAATCTACTATCTGATATCTTATCTGAAAATAATGCTCCAGACTGTATATTGAGATTCTTCTTTAGATGAAGTTGAGATTTGGTCCTTAGTCTGGGACTCTGGTGTTGCTTTGCTAGTTCTGTGTCTACTGCATTTACTGAATCAAGTGGTAAATGGCTTAAGATATGAGTAGACTACTTAAGTGTCAATTCTGTTCTAATTTTCCTTCTAAGAATCTCTTGATTTATATTCAGAACTTCCGGACAATACGGCATGCCTGATGGACTGTGAAGCTGCTGATATTTTGCAAGGAATCCAAGAGCAAATGGTGGTATTGTCTGAAGATCCAGCTATAAAACTGCCTATGTAAGGGAGTGCATGTTTGTTCTGCTGCCTTTTTTCTTGTCAGGAATAGATCTACTTTTCTTCTCTCTGTTGCTTCTTGTGGAAGGACAAGACGAGAATTTACCTGTCTAACAGTTTGAACTTGTTTGCTATCAGTTCATTTGACAGGGGATTGACGTATGCACAAAGGAACAGGCTTTACGATAATCCCGAGACTGTTAAACAAATACTCAAGTATCCTTGTCCTTTTATTATTAAAAAAAGAAAAAGAACCTTTGTATGGCATGTTATAATTGTCTCTTAAAAATTTTCTAGTGCTGGTTTTCATTTAACTCTGATCAGACCTCTAAAGCAGCATGGTGTTTCCGATGGGGAGGTATCAAATCTAGACCTGTTAATACTTGCTTTTCTACATGTGAGGCAATTTTTTCATAGTTCAATTGTTTTATGGATGCAGCTCTGCATGATTGCCAACTTTGCCGTGGAATCTGTTGATGAAGTATTTGCTCTTGTTCCCTCATTTAAGGTATGGACTGTACTGTTCTGAATCATATTCTGGATGTTGATTTTGTTTTAAAGACATGCTACCCAAAGCTTTGTCAATTCCAGTCTGACATTTCGAGACTCCATCCTCCTCCTTTTTCGGATTTGGCTGATAATAATGAATACATATGGGTGTTGAGGTTGCTTCCAACTGCTGCTATTGATTGAATTTTAAGTTTGACTAGACAAGGACCATAATAGCTATAATTAAGATTCTTAAAGAACCTTCTATCTTGGTACTAACAATAGATGAGAATGACACTATAAATACGCACATGCAGTAATAAGTTTCATGCTCATTTCTATATGGACAGCTGAGTGATATGAGTGGATAATTACTGCTGCAAGACTGTTAGTTTCACTTACACTTGAAAAAAAAAAAGAAAAAACAGAAGAGGAAAAGGAATTATTGCTTTTGGTTTCAAAATCTGTTTCAGTGTCGAGCTTTTGTACAAATGGTTGCGTCATTGGTTGCACAGCCAATTTGTAGGTGTTCGATAGCATTGATGCTATATCTTTCGAGGTTCTTGGCAACTATTTGCATATTGTGCTCTGTTTATGTCATTTTGTTTAGTTCGTGTACTTAGCGTTGCATTAAGATGGTCTTTCTGATGCTGCTGCGAAATACTCTAGACTAAAAAGAGCAAGCTGAGAGTTCCCCTCGGGAATGTATTGGGTGAACTAGCCAAACTTAGAAGGCCAGCGTAAAGGGGGCTCAAAACGAGCATTATATGGTAATGTCATCATTTTACTTTGATTTATATTGTGCAAATAAGAATTTCAACTGCCAGAAGATGATTTTTATTCTAAGGCAGTTTCCTATAGCTGTAATGTTGCTCAATGCAGGTATGTTTATGGTCAGGTATATGTACAGGGTTCTGCATGTATCGCTAAAGGGCATGTCCGACAGTTAGGCGACCAGCAACAGAAATTTTCTTGCTTATTTTACCTGTCTTTTGTTCTGGTTATTAGCTAGGATTTTCAGCGGCAGTGTAAATCTGTTGATCGCGTCGTTCTTTTCTTCTGATTCCCAAAAGAAAATGCCCTCTAATTGAATGACTCTTTCCTGCCAAGAAACAACAAACAGATGAAAAAAGTAAAAGTTGTGTTTCTTAGTAGCTATTGAAAACATTGCCAAAACTTGATGCAGAAAACCCCCCAAAAAAGACTTGATTTTAGCTTTATTGCTGTGCTAATGCATAAGCTTTTGGTGAGATAACTGAATCTGAGGCCATGAATTTGGTGAGATAACTGAATCTTCTTATCTAGTCTCACAGTTTCTCTCACCTTTTATCTTGTTTCACAATTTTCTCGTTTCTTCTCTTCGTTTCACATCAGTAATTTGTCCTTAACTTGTTGAATATGTTTTTTCAGGTGGAATCTTCATAATTTTTATGTAGATTGTGAACATAAAGGCATTCTTAAGACCTGAGTATTAGTATTTAGAACAATACATTTACATTGCAAAACTCGCATCGCTTAATTAAGCTCCTAATTAGAGCAAATCTAAATGAATTAGATCTAAAACATTCAAGGTGACCCAAAATCAAAATGTCATTTAGGAGATGCTACAGCTTACAAATAGGAGCGGCAAACGGGTTGGGTCGGATATGATTCGGGTCAAAATGGGTAATGAAAAATGGATAAATTATCCATTGATTATTCATTTTCTAAATGATAATATGGTTCTTATTTATATTTGACCCCTTTTTAAAAAGTTCATTATCCAACTCATTTTTTAGTGGATAATATGGGTGGTTAACTGTTTTTTCTTAACCAGAGGCGGATCCAGGATTTTAGGTTTATTGGTTCTTACAAAAATCTCGAGTTAATATACAATACTAACTGGATGAATGGATTAGGTTCTAAGCTAAATATTCTTATACATTTAATGAATTTTTTAATACAAATACACACTCTAGACAAAAATTACTAGGTTTACGAGAAACCCGTAGCTATTGAATTGAATCTGTCCTTGCTCTTAACTATTTTGCCACCACTACTTACAAATAACAGTCTAAAGACTGTTATAGTAAATCGTTTATGAAGTCCTTGAAAAACATCCAATTCTCTGTTTTCTTTAGCAAATTGTTTATAAAGTCTTTGAAAAACATCCAATTCTCTGTATTTTTTTTCACTTTCGAGATTGAAGAATCATAGGCATCAATGCATAAGCTCAACACACTTCAGACTCCTAAATAGTGAGCTGAGCAGCCGAGCGACGTACCAGCGATAGTAATTCATGAGTGCCAGGTAGCTGACGCCTTTCGAAATACTTTCTATTTCTTGTTAGCTATTTTTTGATTGCAGTTAGAGCGCTTGACTAATAAAATATGAAAGGCGTTTCTTGCTTGTTTAGTAAAGTCAAACTTTTAACCTTATCTCGTAGGTTACGACAACGTCGAGTTGATGGCAGAGAAAGACTCAGGCATTCAGGCGAATTTTCATAGGCACCATTGTAAAGACATGTGAAAACTATAAATTGGATTCAGTTTTCAAATTGCCACTATAACAAACAAAAAGGAAAAGAAGAAAATAAAAAGTTCAATGAGTTGTATGAATCTTATTTTGCTAAGACGTGTTTAATAATCTGTTGTTGTGAATCAAACATCTTTTAATTTTTTTTCCAACTAAATATGAAAAAAATTGAGATGTATTGCATGCACCTAACTATTGGTTTCGCTAAAACCTACCCTATTAGGTCATATTCCAACACATAATCACTTTTTGTATTCTCGTCCAAAATTGAACGCATCACAACTCTATATGAGTTGTTAGCATTACAAAATCAATTGGATTTCCGGGGTCAAGCTCGGTGGGCCCTGGGACTGCCGGACCTTAATTGGTGCCTGCACTTAACTATCGGTTTCGCTAAAACGTGCCTGTTAGGTCATATTCCAACACACAATCATTTTTTGTACTCTCGCCCAAAATTGAGTGCATCACTACTCTACATGAGTTGTTAGTTGCGGGTCATCACAACTCCACATGATCTGTTAGCATTACAAAATCAAATGAATTTTCGGGGTCAAGCTCGATGAGTCCCGGGGCTGCCGGACCTTAATTGGTGCCTGCACCTAACCATCGGTTTCACTAAAAACGTGCCTATTAGGTCATATTCCAACACACGATCACTTTTTGTACTCTAGCTCAAAATTGAGCGCATCATTGCTCTACATGAGTTATTAATTGCGGGTCCTTAACTAGTACCTTCACTTGATGGAGAGGAGCCATCAGTTTCTCTAAAACGTGCCTATTTGATCATATTCCAACACACAATCACTTTTTGTACTCTCGCTCAAAATTGAGCACATCACTACTCTACATGAGTTGTTAATTGCGGGTCCTTAACTAGTACCCACAATTGATGGAGAGGAGCCATCGGTTTATCTAAAACGTGCCTATTAGGTCATATTCCTAACACACAATCACTTTTTGTTATTAAATAAAAAAAAGAAAAAATTAAAAATTATAACGAATAATTTCTTTTTAAAAAAAGTAGGGATCGATTTTAAGTGCTTCGCTTCATAATAGTAAAATAATTATTGACAAGTTTTCGAATGGTGGTGTATTAACATTTGCATTCTTCTTTTATGTCATTTATTTCCGTCATTTTTCAACTACCGAACCCACTAGTAATATTATATATTTTAGGCCCGCACAACTTTAATACGCATCGTTAAAATTTAAGATTTGCAACATCTCTCCCGTTTTCTATTGATGTGGAATCACTAGCAATATTTAAAACGTAACAGTAAGATTTTTAAACTTACCTAACATACTACTGTAATTTATGGACGTAGAATTTGCTAGAGTGTTACAAACACCCCTTTAACTAATATGGAGTTTTGCACAGAGAAGGTAAATTCTTTTTTGGTTCCAAAGGAAACAAATAATCAACAACAAATGGGACGAAATTTCATATGAAAGGCTAAGTTTTTCTAAATATAAATCATATAATGTCTATCTCTGAGTATAAATCATCAAGATTGATACATAAATTGTACACAGAATACTGAAGCTACTTTTTCTTCTGAAATAACTTTTAATACCACTATAGAACCCTACCCTATGCAGTATAATTTCATTTTTAATAGCAGCTAGCTATTAGTTTCAAAAGATGGAACTCTTAACCCCTCCCCCTTCCCCCAACAACAACAACAACAATAACAACAACCTATATCCCACAAGTGAGGTCTGGGAGGGTAGTAAGTACGCGACCTTATCCCAAGAAAAGCCAAACCTCCAATCATATCAAGAATAACCAAGCATCCCAAAGAATAATCAACAACACTGAGATCCAATTGTTGTGCAACATAAAACCTGAGGAAGTAGTATGATCACTAACCCCAACAAGAAATCTGCACTCGCCAATCGAAGGATTCAAGAAAGTAACCATCCCGAGCCCATCAAAATCACAGCTACGCGGATTCTGCTTTTGCAGTTGATAGTAACTGTTGAATGCATATGATATATTACCCTTTGCTCCAATTCCGTAACATGATCCTCCATAATTAAGCGTCGTGCAATCTGCATAACTACAAGCAATTTTGAAGTGGTTGGCTGCTTCAGCAAGATTTTTGTAAGGGTTTGCAACACACCACCTGTATGGGAGATACTGAACATCCTTTGCGTTCTTTAATGGACCATTCCCGAGGTTCAATGGATATTTCGACTGGCCATCGAAAGAGAAAATGCCCCAGTGTCTCTCAAAGTTACCCGGAAGAACACTTTTTGCACCTTCATCGAAAAGACTGAAAAGATAAACGTCCATAGGGGGAACCCCTGGCCTAAGAGGAGTTCCTTTGTTGCTAAGAACATGTTTCACAAGGCCTTGGTTGAAGAGCATTGCAGCTGTAAGATTAGCACCGATGGCACCATCCGTAGGCCAACCTACCTCTCCTATAACTATAGGCATTTGACCGTATCCGATTTTCGCGAGGGCTGCTATTAACGTGTCCAAATTTCCATCAAACGCATTAGAGTAGACATTAGGCCCGTCGGTCACAGCATGTGTTGTTCCTTCAAAAAAAGCATAATCTTGAGGGAAGTCTGAGTTTCCATATAGGCTGAGGAATGGATAAATATTTACCACAAACGGTGAACCATTAGAGTTCAGAAACGAAACGAGCTGGGTAATGATTTGGGTCAATTCGGGTCGGAAGGTTCCTTGTGAAGGAAGGGAAGACTCGTAGGCATCGGCATTGCATGGGACTACCAGCTTTACATTCCTAGCAAGATTTGCTTTGGTCAAAGACTGTTGCAAATTCGTCATAGCAGGGACGACATATGATTGGTATTGACCTGAATAACTTGTTAGAAAAGGTTCATTGCCAACTGCAACATACCTGTGTTGATATATAGCTGTCATTAGCCAAAGAGAGAAAGAAAATGAGAAGAAAAAAAAGAATGACATGATATATGCTGAAATCACCAAAAAAGGATGCAGTACTATTATAGCTTTGAACTTGTCTAACAAGGAATGTCAATTACTCAAATGGTCACTCAAAGTCTCTACTACCCCAATTTTTCTGCTAAAGTCACTTTTCTTTCTCTTTTAAGAACAAAGTCACTTAACTATACCTATAGCACTCAGAAGGTCACTCAACTAGATTTTCCAAGTTTTTGATTGCCAAATACCTATTTTACCCTCTAAATTATAACATTTATCTTCTTTTTATTTTTTAGAACTTTTTAATATTATGATTTTTCCATTTTTAATTTATATTACGGACTTACCTATATAATAAATAAATTTTATTTATAAATTAAAAAAATAAAAAGTATATAAGCATATATAATGCATGAATAACAAAATAATGAACATAGTAAAAAAATTAATTAGAATAATTTGTTCGTAATAATTTTAGTATTAACAACAAATATTCAAAAATTTATTTACACAAGAGAAGGAAAGAAGATAAATGTTGTAAAATATATATTTCAATCACGTAATATAAAAATAATTATTTAAATAAAGGTATTTTTATAATATACATTATATATTCTTGAAAATTATGCTCAATTATATTCTGTCATATATGAGCTGAAAACTAATTTTTTATTTTTATTTTATAAATAAAATATATTTATTTTATAGGTAAGTCCACAATGTACATTAAAAAGAGAAAAAAATTATAATATTTAAAAACTTAAATAGGTATTTGACAATCAAAAATTTGAAAAATCTAGTTGAGTGACCTTCTGAGTGCTATAGACATAGTTAAGTGACTTTGTTGTTACAAACGAATGAAAAATGGCTTTAGCAGATAATTTGGGATAGTTGAGTGACTATTTGAGTAATGGACTCAGGATTGCTGCAGTGCTCTAATTGTCTTTCGCTGCATTGGCGAAACACAACTTACGGTCGACTACTAAAAAAGGACAGTCCGATGCACAAAGCATCTCGGGTTCACGCAGATCCTAGGGAAGGGCTACACCCCAAGGGGTGTAATGTAGGCAGCCTATCTGATGAAAGCATCAGTGACTGATTCCACCGCTTGAGCCCGTAACCTATAAGTCACAGACAGACAACTTTATAAGGTCGACTAATGTTGAAGGAAATTTGTATCCAAAGTATGAGCCAAATGGAAACAGAAGAACTTCCAAGTTGTCATTTACTCATTGGGTAAATCTCAAGTCACATCTGGATTCATCTGAACCTATTTATATTTGTATCCAAAATTTTCTGAAATTTGCAGCAACATGAGAAGCTAAATTACATGCATTTATAGCATTATACCATAATGAAGGCCATCGAATCATCCTATTTACTTTACTTGATAAGAACTGCCACTATTAATTGGTATCTAGTCTGATTTTGAGTGTAAGTTCTACTACTTGCCATAAACCTAGTGGATCAATTAATGTTGAACTGCATTCAAAGGCGGATACAGAATTTAAACTCTATAAGTTCATCTTTTAAGGTTTTTAGCATTGAATCCATTATAATTTTAAAGTTACGGGATCATATTTATTATTTTTGCAATCTTTATGAATTTTTACATACAAATTTACTCGTATCGCAAGTTATGTGTTCATTGAACCCATCATTAATACACTACATATGCTGCTGACTGCACCAAGGAGGACCAAGCGACCAGAGGTTTAGACTATACCACTGTAACTCAATAGATGCATCTTACTCTAGTTAAACAATCAAAATAAGAAGTACCTTGTTGATTCTAGAAATTTTCTTCTCTTCTTGGAGAAAAAAGAAAATTAGTAACTGAAAATTTGATTTCTCAACCATCACAGATTCAAGGAGGGAGTACCTACGCGATCAAATGTTAACAATACATGTAGTCAAGAAGGTGCTCAATGAATCATTCTATTGGCGCTGGAACGCAAAAGGGTGTCAATGATTCCACAAAAGATCATTAAGGTCAATACAAGCTAACTAGCGATCTTTTGTATTATTTAAAGCTAAAGGCAAATGAATACCAGCAGTGCCAAACATGCCTTGTTGTTTATTACGTAAAAAGAAGTATTTCTTTCTCTCCATCCCTCCAAATTGTTAGTTTAGATCATAGCATGTGAGAAACGTTATGTCTGTTAGCATAAGAAACTACACAGTGAAGGGTCCAAGGTGATTTTTGCTGGTGCATGTTAATACAAACAGAAATTGTGTTGAGGGAAACCGGGTTGTTGACTTAAACAACATTATAAGAGACGACACACACTGAATAAACATCTACCTGGATCTTTAACAGAAAATTGCAAGAAGTAACACAAAATAAACAACATCTATAGCTTAATGTAAGAACTTCAAGACAGAATAACCAAAGTAGAGTGAACAGCAATGATTCAAATATTTGAAGAAATCGACACCCTTCATTTTCTCTATCAGCTAACAAACAGAGGTAAAAGACAAGATTTGGCATAACATAGTTAATACATGGAAAAGATTGGCAAACACTACAACAACAAGGACAACTGCACCACCTCAGTCCAAATAAGTTGTGATCGGCTATATGAATCCTCATTGATCATGTTTATCCAATTAAACTCATCAGGACAACAATATGTAAAATAAAAATAGAATTAAAAAGTACAAGAAGTTCTCTATATGTTTAACTGGCATAAAACATCTATACTAGTGCTAAAAGCGTCCTACGAAGCATACTAGCATAACTAATACATAATCTCAGCAAGACAAAAATACTTGGTGATTTTTATTCATCTGCCTAAGCCTTGATATAGTTACCAGGTACCTGTGCTGGTAGGAGATACCAGGTACCCTGGAGCACGCAAGTTGGACCAATATCCGGTCCACTAAGCTTCCGCTATGCGCGAGGTTTACCCTACATTTCTGCAACAGTCAATTTTCACAGCTCGACCCAGTGACCTGCTGGTCACTTGACACTAATTTTACCAATGTGACACTAATTTTACCAATTAAGCTAAGACTAGTTGGACCAATACCAGAGTCATAAAAAAGCATAAGCTCAAATAATCCTCCTAAGATTGGCAAAATCATATAGCAGCTGAAAAAAAATCTGAAGCAAGCAAGGGAAAAGGCAACTGAAAGAGCAAAAGTACAAAAGGAAAAGAACTTAGAAGTTACCTGATATTAACACCGCCTTTAACCATATATCTGGAGACATTTTGAGAGACCCACAAATCAGAAGCAGCAACAGAAGAGCTAAGAAGGGCTAACATATCATTTGGTATCCCAACCATAACTTCAAGCCCACTTCCCATAAGACCTTTCATTACATTTGGGTCTGCATCAAATAATTTAACTTTCTTTATTTTGTTATCTTTGAGAAGATCCACTACAGTGGAAGGTGACATCTTGTGCAAAGATATTGTACCCCAATTAACTCCAATATCAGATTCCACTACTTGAATTAATAACAACACTGTCACAGCTACCAAACAGACAAGAGTAGTCTGTTTTTCAGCCATTCTTTTTGTGACTCAGTACCAACTTAGTTTTAGGCTACAAATTTTATTGAGCCGCTCTTGTTTTTGTTGTTGTGATAGGAAAGTGGGATCTAAGGAGGAATTATTAGAAAGGGTAGATGAATTAGAAAATGTATGCTTGCTTGTATACTTGTCACTTAATTTGTGGGTGCTAATGTCGGTTTAGTGTAGTGCAGTGGCATTGTAGGGGCCAGATAACTCAGACTGATTAGAAGACAAATAGCTGATACTGTAATTTAGCAGAGAAAATGAGCTACAAGACAAATATAAGTAATACTCCCTCCTATTCAATTTGTTGATACTATTTCTTTATTAGTAATTCCTTATAAAGCACAAATGTCATCTTTTTATAATTTAATTTTTATCACTAAGGACATGATATGAAGTTGTAAAAGTCGAGAATTAGGATAAAATATTAGTAGATAGTAGAGTTTTTTTTGTGTTCTTTCCGGTAGTTTTAGTATTACTTATATTTTATCGTTTATCACTATTGAATATCACTGTTATTTCGATTTTGTTCTTATTTTACTGTTGTTACTGATTTTTCATAACTCTTTTATTACTATATCTTTGTTGCTTTAACCATGACGCTGTGACCCGAGCGTCTACCTAATAGTCTCTTTGCCTGCATAAGGTAGTGGCAAGATTACATACATATTATTTTTATACTTCACTTGTGAAATTTCACTGAATTTATTATTATTTTTTTAGTACTAAGAATTATGGTGAAATAAATAACATCTTTTTATTCTTTAATTAAAATTCTAGAATTTTAGTTATTCTGCTAGGGTATATATTCTCTTTATTGTTAACATTGTAATATTGGTTTATTTAGGCAGACGTGGCATTATAGGGGCCAGAAATATTTTTTTGATTGAAGTTTAGTTTTGCTTCCGTAATTGAGGAAATGAAATTGCCCTTAAAGACAAATGTCAATAAATACTAGTCGCTCAACGGATCAAAAGTACGCCGGGGATAATAGGCTGATGACTCCCAAAAACTCTATCGACGGAGTCATTTGACACCTCGATGTCGACTCATTATATCCTGGGGTTGAAGAAGGTCCCAAGGGTTTGGTTGTTCGATTCAATAGTAGTAGTATTCATAGAAGAAAAAAACAAAAACAAAAAAAAGAAAGAAAAGAAAACAGTCCAAAATACACAACGTCAATGCACCTTTGTCATAACCTTCATCTCTACGTTTAAGTCGGTATAGTTATATTATACTTCGTTTTTTTAATGTGTCTCAGGATTTGCCATAAATTTTAAAATATAAAAAAATAAATTGTATTATCTCACGGGTTATTTCGTTTGAAGATAAGTTATGTTGAGATTATTTATGCTGAAATCAATTATACCAAAATTAATTATACTGGGACTAGTTATTCGTATTATTTCTTATTGAATGTTTGGTATATTGTAATAATTCTGGAATTTGCCAATGTTACTGTTTTATCCTGAAATAACTTATCCTGGAATTAATATTACACCCTTTAGCAGGTATAAATTATGACGATAGTATTTTTAATCATGAGATAATTTATTTCACGATTAGTAACTAAATAAGGAATAAAACAATACTAAAATTTTTTATCCCATAATTATATTTGCTTAGCCATCATACTAAAACCCCTTGATCTTTTAGATTTTATGATTTTAAACCTACAATGTCATTCGTATAAGGAAATACAATTAGCAATAAAATATAAATATTAAAATTAATAACAATTAAATATATCAACCAATATTGTTTTTGAAACCGACTGAATAAAAATACATTAATTGAAATGGTGGAAGTATAGAAATTGGAGCATAGTAAAAAGGGCTAAATATATCCTTTTTTTTTCGAATATTGTCTACATTTAACCTCTGTTATACTATCCGGTCAAGTTTACCTCTACCGTTATACTATATAGCCAAATTTAACCATATCATCAGTAAACATTTAAAAATTACCTCTAAATCTGTTAAGTAATCCAAAATTTCCCAAAATATATTTATTTAAATTACTTGTTATTTTTCTTGCTCCACTATTTTCAAAAATTACTATTGATGTGAATGCTAAAGTTACTAGACTGTACAAATTATTCATAAAATATTTTTAATTACAAATGCACTCACTCCTCTTGTTGTAGTAATGGTTTGGAATTGGTTTAAAATTTTATTTATTTTTCAACCATATACACACTGTAGAATTTGGTGGGTCTATTTATTGTGTATTAAATGCAGCTGATCATCATGTATATACATGTATATTCAAATATATTTTTTCATTGTCTAGTTAGTATAAAGTTCGATCGACTAACTTAAGAGTGTACAATGTGTAGGCATTTAATTAAAACAAAGTTGAATTCGACAATATAAAGTCTTTGATATATTATAACTTTAATCACTAATACTTGCAAAGTCTCCATACATTTGGTGCAATGAATTCATTAAATTGACATATTGTAACTACTTTTAGAATTTACACAAGCTACCTAATTTAGATTTTTTAATTTACTATACTTTATTTTTTAACGATTGTATTGTTTAATATTTTTTTCTCCAATTCAGAAAGCAGGTAAATGCCAATTATTTCTAAAATCATAGACGAAGGAAAAGAAGCAGTAACTTAATTAAAATAATTTGGGAGATTCTGGATCATCCGACGGACTGAGGGGTAATTTTTTAAAATTTGCTGATTGTAGAAATAATTTAGTCCGATAGTATAACAGTAAAGATAAATATGACCTGATAGCACATTGGAGATTAAATATAGACAATATCTGAATGTAGAAAGAGTATATTTGGCCCTTTTCCTTTTAAGCACTGGCCAATTAATCCTAATATACTGTCGAACTTTATTTTTGTTCATCTTTTTTATTCAGAGGCGAACTCAGAATTTGAAAGTGCCGGAATATTACTGTCAAATAAAAATTTAAATAAACGCTAAAATTGTGATCAAATCGACCAATACAATTACCTAAATTTTAAATTTTAGTGTGTCAATCAAATATATATATATTCCGAAGTTACGGGACCAATAACCCTCTACCCAAAGGGTAGAGGTGTAAGGTAAGGGTTGATGTTGAGCTTTATTTTCGCTATTTATTATATTTAGAAAAAGCTTTCAGCATGTAATGAGTATCATTTTGTAAAATTTAATTATAGCATTTGATATTTGAAAGACTAATTCGACTAATTTAAATTTATATCTTACAGAATTATTAAATTAAGATACACCATTTATCATGAATTTCTTCATTTTCGAAACTGAAATTAATTTGAAATATTTCTGCATATTGTGTACGGAGACGCGGTTACCGACTCTCACATGGTGCCCATTGAAAAAAGCCTCGAGTTGTGCTTCCATTAATATAATTTTGTAAAAGGATGTTTGATTTGTTTTCTTATTAGATTAGGATTCCCAACCACTAATTTCCAATCTCAAAATTTTTCACTGTGTTTATTTTTGGTTTCGGATAACAATTGAATTTGTACGTGGTTTTAAGGACACGTGATTTAGTTTGATACAAATAACGAATAATATAATGGATATTAAAGTCAGTAAATAAATAGAGAAGAAATGCAAACCACAAGCTTTGAATAATTTTGGCCTTGATTGATTTCTCCGAGATGAACAACAAATATGAATGAAACGAAACGAATAAAGTAATATTAAAAGCAAACTTCTTTTCTATGTATTGATAATTGTTTCGTGAGATTGCCCCTTTATATAGCGTGGGGAGAATCTTTTATACAAGGCAAGAATATGTTTACAAGGTAAAATATTTCTTGATTTGCTTATTTAACGGTCTTATTGATTGGAGCCGTGATTCCCGCCGAGATGCTTACTTATCATGGTATTTCCGGTTCTTTCGTCATTCAAATTTGATAACTTACTCTAAGGCGTTTCCCGGAATCGAGCTCAATAGGTTCATCTCGGGAGTCATGGCTTCAAGTTCTGATTCGATGTTGTTCGGTCTCGACCTTCGATCTTTGATACCTCGATATTCCTGCTTCGATGTTATGCGGTCTCGCTCTTCGATCTTTGATACCTTGACCTCGGTTCACCGAACAGTAATTACGATCAATACCAACCGTATAAACTAGAGCCCGATTTGTCTCCATGTAGACGGTCCGAGTTCGACCCCATACAAACTGGTACTTGGGAAAATATTTCTCGTATATTCAAATTAACGTAAAATATTGTTTATACAGTTTGAAGATAACGTAAAAAATAGAGAAGCATTTAACTTTTGAACTTTTTGAAACGTAAAATGAGTCGAGAATAATTGTACTAAGAATTGCTAAAGCCAAAAAAAGTTTGCATTTTATGAAAGGGGAGCACTAAAGAAACAAAAGTGGAATTATTTGCTTTTTTCCTCGAACAAAGGTTGAGTTGAGTTGGCTACGCTAGATCTGATTTTCACCACTGTAAAATCATTAAAATTTGACAGTATATTAATCATCTTTTGTTTCCCCCAAATGATTATTTATTTCATATTTATGTATAGATAAATTGATTAACTTACCCGTTGTCGGCATTCTATAAGCGACTTGACCGAATCTACGAAGCTTTGCTTTTCTTGTAGTCTGCCCGTAATGCCTCCTTTCATTTGCTTGCCTCCTTTCAGCTCAGAATGCCTAATGCCTATTATTTAGTGCTAGAAGCTAACTGCCATAAGTTCACCTTTCGGGTCTCGCTTCCAGCGCAGAACGCCAAGCATTCTGCCAGACGTCCCGGCGAGACTGACTGAATTGGTTGAGCAGGAGACTTCCAAATAGAAGGTCTCAAATTCGAAACCCCTATATGCTTTCTCATGTGACGAGTGATTTGCCTAGTACGATTTACTTTTTCAGTGTGATTTGCAAACTATTACGTTAGAACGGGATTTACCCAGACCATGGCTGCGGGTTCCTTAGTTACGGAAAAATTGACCAAATTTTATTATCAAGGGAGGTTTTAAGTCACTGATCATTTACTTAGCTCCTACTCTACTAACATAATAATTTGCATTTTTGACAAAATCTATCATTCAATCAAATCAGACATTGCACCTATTACAAGCTTCATTTGATATCATCATATCAATGCGTCCCACATGCCACTAACCGCAATTAAATTTCCAAAGCTTAGCAAAATAAAGAAACTCATAAAAAGGAGAGACGTCGTAAGTAATAATAGCGCAAAAACAGACAGAGCGGGGCTAATTTTTCGTACTTGCTCCTTTCCATGCTCCGTGATAATGGTGGTACCCCGAAACAAAGAGGCCAATCTTCGTCGTGCCGGGTATCCCGAAAAAGGAGAGGACTTGTGGTATAACTAGTAACTCACTTGCTTGATTACCCGTCAAGAGATTATTATTCTTATATTTTACACTAACGCACCTTGTTACTTTTAAATTACATAGACAAAAGAACCCATACCAAAAAGAAAAAGAAAAAGACACAAAGAAGAGATTTGAAAAACAAATTATTTCATAATTAATTATTCCGAATTAACTATTTTAAGAGTTATCTCACGCTCCTATAAAGATAAGAAAACACTACAATTTCAAAATAACTCTCAAGATTAATTATTCCATAATTTTATCACAACCAAATATAAATAAACTTATCTCAAATTTAATCCTAAAATTAATTATTTCTTATCCTTCATGCCAAACGAGCCCTAAAGTATAATGATGGAATATTCCATATCCCATGAGATTAGTTATCCCACCATCTATAGGATAACTAATCTCAACATTTTAGTGTAAAAATTATCCTGAGAATAGCTAAAATAAACTTTATTCCAAACTATATTCTAAAATTATTATTCTTATCTCATGTACCAAACGATTCCTGAGTGCATTATTTCTATTACGAAACAAAATTATCCTGATATGCTGGTGGAAAGTAAATCAGGTGTGCAAGTATACCCGGACACCACCGTTGTAAAAAGAAAAAGAAAACGAAAGCAGCGGACAAAGAGTGTGTCCAAATAGATCATTGAAGTATAAAAAATTGCCCCAAGTATTAGATGCTACAGCAGAAGCCTTCCAAAGGCTTCAACTTCTGATAAAATCAGGCTGATTGCTAACAGATCTGACCCATGACCATTTATGATCTTTGGTATCAACTTTGTTCTTTGCCTTTGCAACCTCATCTACTGGAATATATGCATAGTTTCCATTTATAGGTCCACAAACAAATCCAGTATACCCAGCCATAACTCCATGAATCGCCGAGTGCGCGAGCAGAGTGCAGTACGAATTATCCGTTGCATTTGCAGGAACCGCTCGTATCATATACGTAGGATCAATGTATTTTATAGTGAACAACTCGTTCGGATGATCCCTGTTCCACCAGTTCTTGAGTTCTGACTTCAACCAGCCTCCTACATCCAAGAAAACCGGGTTGCCCGACTCGTCCTTCTCTGTTTTCTGGGATTCTGTCCTAGGAATTATATCTTGTCCTGCGCCCTCTGCAACTACCAACACCGCGTGCCCAGTCTTCTTTAGTCGAGCCTCAAGAAATTCCAGCAACCCTCCTTTACCTGTTGAAACAATATAATTAACTAATAAAAAATATGCTCTCTCTAACAGCTTAACCTTTTAAATAAGATTGGTCACACAATTCAACATGATATCAGAGCGCAAGCCACATATTCTAGGTTTAAGTCTCATCGCCACCAAAAAAGTAAAATAAATATACGAAATGGCCGCACAACTCAACATTACTTGAATGTAAAGTAAATATATGAGATGGTCGCACAATTCGAACATTACCTTCCAAGTAGAAGCCGATCTCGGGAATCAAACAACAATCTACGTCACGGCTACTTAACGTTGCATGTAATGCAATATGACCAGTACTGCGACCCATAAGTTTAACAAGCCCTATGCCATTTACTGCACTCTCAGCTTCAACATGAGCAGCATTAATCGCTTGTTGCGCCATCTCCACTGCAGTTTGAAACCCGAATGATCTGTCAATAATGCCAACATCATTGTCAACTGTCTTTGGGATACCGACCACTGAGATATACAATTTTCGTTGTTTCACTTCCTCGAATATCTTCACTGCCCCACGCATTGTACCGTCTCCTCCTATGATGTAAAGCTGCTCGATCATATATGCACAAAGACAAATAATTCAATGAGCTCTATATGCAGTTGGTATCTTAATTAAAAGCTGCAACATCTGAAAGCTATGTTGCGCAGACTCTCCAGAATGCTTCCGCATCCTCCAAAAATATTTCGAACAAAGTCTGAAAGTGCAAACTACGCTCGCGCCTGATTAGCATTCAGCACTACTTTCTATATACATATACCTCCCTCCACATATGCACCATCACTAGCAATAAATGGAGAATAAACGTCCCAATAAACATTCACATGCATATACATCATACTTGTAGGAGGTAGCTCAAATATATAAGCTACAAAAAAAATTCCTGAGGAATAACCAATCTGTACCACATACAACAGCTTATTTACATATTGCCTTGTTTTAGCCATCTAAATCAAGAAAAGGCATCATATTGCCAAGGATTTACTTTACGAGAAGCTCATACATATCAATTTGTTTGAGCACTGTTAGTTGATATTACTTTAGAACAGAGGTGCCCAACTGTAGATAATTCATACTTAGATTTGTACAACGTTTGAGAAAATTTAATGTAAGTTAGTCTAGTGGTAGAATAGTACCCTGCCACAGTACAATACTGCTGGTGCAAAATATTTTTACCCAAATTTCATTCGACGAAAATTAATGCTGCTTAAGTAGGACAATTTTCTTTATATGTATATATAAAATTTTGAACCCTCTTAACATAAGCAAAATATAGATTCAAATACTAGGTGTGACATTTTTGGATTTCTTTGAAACCCCTCGTCAAAATTCTTGGCTCTTAGCTCTGCCACTGATAACAAATTATAGCAAGAATAGATATTAAACCTGGTTAAAGCCATGATCTTGAATAGCATTGACAATCTTATTCAAATCAAAACCACCCCTAGATGTCTCAAGCACAGTACCACCTCTCTTATGCCAATCATCAACCATTTTAGGATTCAGTAAAACAGGATCATAAGTATAAAATCCGCGATAACCCGCTTTGATACCAAAAATCTCTCTAACTCCATACATTTCCCACAACCCAACCACTAATTCCCTAATAACAGTATTCATACCAGGACACAAACCACCACACGTTACAATTGCGGCTTTTACAGTGCTTGGGTTGAACAAGATTTGCTTGCGCGGGCCAGCTCTGTGGTAAGCTAAAGAAGGTGTAGGAGATGGGAAATTTCCAGAAAGATCGATGATGTTGTTGCGTAGGACGATATCAGCTGGGGTTAGGTAAAAACTAGGGATTGTATGGTAAAATGGGTTTTTGTCAAGTGGATTAGTGTATTTTTGGAGAGTATTTTCTTGGTTTTGAGAAAAAAAGTAGTCTGAGATGTGAGTTAAGTTCTGGAGTTGAATATTTGAGATGGAAATTGAAGATGAATTAGCCATAATCGGAGGGCAGAAACTTAGCAAGATAATGGGCAGTAGAACAAAGAAGAAAGTTAAGAGGAAAGGGATATGAACGCGGCGAGAAATATAGGGAAAGAGAGAGCAGTAGAGTTACGTACGTGGTGCTTTTGGAAGCTCTTTGCATGACACGTCTCAATGATTTTTTTTTTTTTAAACCCCTCTCAAGTTAGAAAAATTTATACCGTTTTCACACTTCCCTACGACATGACTCAGACTTCAGGACTTAACAATCATGGGTGACGATATTTTTACCAATTGAGCAAGCGTCACTTGTCCGTCTCAATGGTTGAATTTGACGATCAAGGAAGAGCATATAGAATGGATTTTTTCACTTTGGTACCCTTACTTTAGGGAAATATTCTTAATGGTTCATATATGTAATCAGGGGCTAATTTATTTTTGTTAAGATTAAGTTGTATAGTATGGCGGTTTAAGAAAAATCACCGCAGTAACTCTCAGACGTTTTTGGAAATCACCACTATTGTATGTAGTGGCGGTTCAAAACCGCCGCAAATGTATGAATAACCGCCTAATAACACAATTTTTTCAGTAATGAAGGTAGTTGGTGATGAACATGATTGATGATGGTAATAGTTGATAGTGGTGATTGACAATTAAAGTAACGATGACTCATGATATAGGTGGCTGGTCGTGGTGTCAAGCGGTGGAGGTGGTTAGTGATGGTAACAATGGTGGCTAGTGATGGATGTAATTGGTTGCTAGTAATGTACTATTAGAAAAAGCGGCGAATTTAGAATTTTAAGTGTGCGGTGCTCACTTCTTTTAGCATAAAATTGCTACCAACCACCTAATATAAATGCAAAATTATTTGGATACAATAGCTAAAAGAGCTAATGAGAAAATCACTATTAATATTCTCAAGAAAAATGCTTTTGGTTGGATAAAGAGAAGGGTTGGACGCTGATTTTTTTTCTCTTTCTTTTTCACAAAAAATTAAATATAATTGATCTTTCTTTGTCACACAAAATTAGATAAACGTAAAGGACTAAAAGGAAATTTAAATACTAAACGGGAAAATAAGAAAATTAAAAAACAAAAAAAAAAAAAGGAAAAGAAGAAGAAGAAGAAGAAGAAGAAGAAGAAGGAGGAGGAAGAATCTGTATTGGAAAATAAGAAGGAAAATTTAGAACAATAGGAATCTCTAAATTGAAATCAAGGATCGATTCTCAATTTGGGTAACATTCATCAAAAAGATATGGTCATCTCTCTAGGTTGCACAATCCCTTTAGATCGTTCTATTCGTGCTTGAAAAACGACCCCATAGCTCCTTAATGGACATTCTTAGCCATCATCCGAGGGTTAACATCCCATAAATCAGATCGTGAACTCTTTCAAAGACCCTTAGTTTCACTTGGTTGGAACAGAGTTTCAACTTGCCTTTCACCGAACATAAAAAATCTTAGAGCTGCCTAACCTGCTGACATCCCGGCGAAGAGAGTCATTATTTGTGTTACTTTTTCGAATTCGAGAGAGGACTTTCCTCTTATCTCTCAAATTATAGGCATTGAAGTGATATATAAAAGGCAAATTTTTGCTAGTTGTCCCTTTTTGTATCAATTGTTTAGTAAATTACATTATCTTTTTATGGACCTTTTAGATCACAGTTTAGAAATTCTCTTTGACCAAACTAATAAAAATCTAATGAGAAAACAGTAGACTATAGTTTAAAATTATGTAAATTATCGCAAACGTTATTTTTTTTTTAGCAAACTGAAATACATGAGCAAACATTAGGCTCTAAGTCCAAAGTTGTTCAGAGAGGACAATTTCCAATTGCTATTTTTATACAACTTTTTAAAATAGGGACAAAATCTTAATCGTAGACTAAAAATTGAACATTTGCGTAAATCCGCTAACATTAGGATAGGACTCTTGATTTGAATAACAATAATATAATATAACAATATAACAATAATATAATATAATATAATATAATAATTATATTATATAATGTCGACATTATTATAATATAACAATTAACCGCAAGGAGGGGGATCTGCCGGTTCACCAATCTAAAAGGAAAATCTAAAATTCAATAAAAATAAAATATTAGTCAATAAAAATCGATTTCAATGCTATTTTTTTTTTTTTAAAAGAAAGAAGGGGATGTATTTTTTTTTTTTTTCTGTTTTAAGAAAAGGAAAATCTTAAATCCATATTTTTTCTATAAAAAATAGAAGAATTAGTGTGAATCGATTCTACATTTGACTTAGGATTAGTCAGTTCTATTTCTCGATGGGGCGGGGAAGGGATATAACTCAGCGGCAGAGTGTACTCATGGCGACCTGGTTGAATTGGGGGAAGCGGCGGGAATTTTTCTTGTAGCTCGGCTTCTTCCCGACTCATAAGTAG
The DNA here is from genome assembly GCA_002018475.1 of Nicotiana obtusifolia. Classification (NCBI taxonomy): domain Eukaryota; kingdom Viridiplantae; phylum Streptophyta; class Magnoliopsida; order Solanales; family Solanaceae; genus Nicotiana; species Nicotiana obtusifolia. Next base: position 167,229 of record MCJB01017356.1, on the reverse strand, counting down.
AAAGTTTCTCCGGCCCTTCGCTAATCGGGGCTAACACTCCGAAAATAAAAAATGCCAAAATAGGAAGCTTCGAGAAAACTTGTGTTTTCTGAATTATATGAAGCCAGACGTTCCTCAAAAAATCCGATTCGGGCGGATTCTTTCCCAACTAACAGGGCCCCGTCAATTCCTTTGAGTTTCATTCCCTGTACATGGTGAATAACCAAATTCCAATTGAAATGAAATCTTTAGAGTTTAGGAATTGACAATAATATTCCCTCGTATATAATAACAATAATATAATGTCGACATTATTATTAATTGTATAAAATGATATAATATAATATAGTAATTATTATCCGTTAAGTACCTAGCTATTACATAGGATAGGACTCTTGATTTGAATTGGTTTCACTTTGCCGTTAACCGTTTCCTAATTACATAAAAATTCTTAATCTTTTTAGACTCCTTATAGATATAAGCCACTATTAAGTACAATATATTTATATATATTCTCGTTAGAAGTTGCATAATATTTCTTCTTCCTTTTTATCATTATTTTGCCATGATTAACCACGAAGGTTTAATTTTGCAACGAGGAAGCAGAATGTTATCATCCAAATTGTCAACTTATTTATCATTGTTCCTAATTATTTTCTCAATATCACCAGCTCTTGCAGTTAAGAATGTAAGTTCTTCACCCTTACTGTATACAAGTACAATTTTACTTTTGCTATTCATATTAAATCTTGAATACTCTGAACGAAAATCCCAACTTCATTCAAAAACCTGTAGCTTGCTGAGCAGAAAAACTCAAAAAACTTGTAGCATGTAAATCTTGAACACTCTGAACGAAAATCCCAACTTCGCCGTTGGCTAGTGGTGAAAAAACTCAAAAACCTTGTAGCTTGCTGAGTAGAAAAACTCAAAAAACTTGTAGCATATATATATAAATCTTGAACACTCTCAACGAAAATCCCAACTTCGTCGTTGGCTAGTGGTTAAAAAACTCAAAAAACTCGTAGCTTGCTGAGCAGAAAAACTCAAAAAACTTGTAGCATATATATATATATATATATATAAAAATCTTGAACACTCTCAACGAAAATCCCAACTTCACCGTTGGCTAGTGGTTAAAAAACTCAAAAAACTCGT
>MCJB01017356.1:145665-165646 GCA_002018475.1 Nicotiana obtusifolia | reverse complement strand
ATATATATATATATATATATATATATATATATATATATATATAAACATTGAACACTCTGAACGAAAATCCCAACTTCGCCGTTGGCTAGTGGTGAAAAAACTCAAAAAACTCGTAGCTTGCTGAGCAGAGAAACTCAAAAAACTTGTAGCATATATATTGTGTGTGTGTCAAAAGATCACTAAAATTTCAATAAACATTAATTGTTGAACGTATGGTTTCTAACGTGTGACTTATTCAATAGTAAGTATCTAAAAGTTGAACTTATTATTACATCCTGGATTCGCCTTTTATATAACTATTAGGTTAATTCTTTCCAATCAATTTTATCCGATTTATTTTTCTTATTTTTTGTGGTTGGTCTTTTTGGATTATTAAAACAGTCGTACATAGTGTACTTGGGGGAGCACTCTCATGGTCCAGGAGTAACATCTAATGATCTTCATCATGTGGTAGATTCTCATCACGAGTTTCTTGGTTCGTTTTTGGGAAGGTATTTATGGTGCTACATATTGTCAATTACTCATATATCATCATTATTATTCTAATTTTATTCTTTTTTTAAAGTTTAAGTTCTATGCACTGACAGTATAAAAATTATTGCAGTAAAGAGAAGGCAAAGGATGCCATCTTCTACTCATATAAAAGACACATAAATGGTTTTGCTGCTGTCCTTGAAGATGACCAAGTGGAGGAGATTCAACGTATGTATATTATATATTGTGAACTGTGAAACACTAATCTAATCTAGTAATATGATTAATGTTTTAGCTAAGCATACTAAGTTAGTGAAAAAAATACAATGCAGGGCACCCGAGTGTGATCTCTATTTTCTTGAATAAAGCTAGAAAACTACACACAACTCATTCATGGGAATTCATGATGCTGGAAAAGAATGGCATCGTTCATCCAAGTTCGCTGTGGAAGAAGGCTCGATTTGGTCAAGACATTATTATCGCGAATCTTGATACAGGTAATTATGCCCACCAAGGCCTATTTTGATCGATCATGATTCTAAGTTTGAAGGGAGCCTGGGCGTAACTGGTAAAGTTGGTAAAGTTGTTGCCATGTGACCAGGAGGTAGGATTCGAGCTGTGGAAACAGCCTCTTGCAGAAATACGGAAGCTTAGTGCACCGGGCTGTCCTTTATTATGATTCCTAGACTGTTTGTTGTGCTGCACTATTGTTAGTTGGATTTAACTTATATAAAACTTAACCTGTCTTATTTTTCGCGTTACTAGTACCACTTTTTAGGGACGGTTAATTAATCTTTTTGGTGACCTGACAGTGTTGCTATCCTATATTGAAGTTAAACTTGTTAATTTGTCTCAGTAAACAAGATCATCATTTTACTGAAGTACATTGTTTTAAATGATTGTGCTCTTTCAATAGGTGTTTGGCCTGAATCAGAGAGCTTTAGTGATGAAGGGTTCGGACCAATTCCTTCAAAATGGAAAGGGATTTGTCAGATTGACAACACCACTGCTGGTTTTTCTTGCAATAAGTATGCTTTATTTTGTAATCCCTCTTTCACCACTAGTATGATTTCAAGAAAATACTAACAAGAATTTTGCTATGATAATATATTTATAGAAAGCTTATTGGAGCAAGGTACTTCAATAAAGGCTACATCGCGAGCGGAAGAAATGTAAGCGCTTCAATGAGCACAGTACGCGACAATGATGGTCATGGTTCTCACACTTTATCAACTGCTGCTGGAAACATAGTCCACAGAGCGAGTGTACTTGGCGTGGCAAATGGGACAGCAAAGGGAGGTTCTCCTCATGCCCGAGTGGCTGCATACAAAGTTTGTTGGCCTCCTGTGGATGGTGCAGGATGTATGGATGCCGACATTCTCAAAGCCTTTGATACTGCCATACACGACGGGGTTGATGTGATATCCGTGTCGCTTGGTGGAACGCCTTCTGACTACTTAGAGGACGGGCTCGCCATTGGTTCGTTCCACGCTGTCAAGAATGGTATAATTGTGGTTGCATCAGCTGGTAATGATGGACCTGATTCTGGAACTGTCACAAATGTTGCTCCCTGGATTATAACAGTAGCAGCAAGCACCCTGGATCGCAATATACAAAACAGTGTTCAGCTGCAGAATGGATTGCTCTTAAAGGGAACGAGCCTTTCGAAACCAACCACGCCCCAAGAAAATTTCTATCCATTAATCAGTGCTGCACAAGCTAAAGCTGGCAATGCATCGACAGATGATGCGTAAGAATGAAACTAATTACTATTCCCTCTATTTCAGTTTACGTAATACTATTTCCTTATTAACTTTGGTACAGGTAAGGTTTGTGTACACACTACCCTCCCCAGACTCCACGTATGGATTTTTTGTTATTGTTGTTGTTGTTGTTGTAGTATTTCCTTATTAGCCTATCCCGAGAATAATGAAAACTTTCTAAATTTGGAACAATTTAACTTTAAACTTCCTATTTGATCCCTGGTAGGAATTTTTCTTGTCACACAATGTCATGACATGCTTAATATCACAAGTTTCATAAATTTGTTTTTTTTTTCTTAAACTCCATTTCCAGTCAAATATGTTCGCGTACTACTATAATATGCTATGTATTATTGGCTTGTTCTTGTTATACTAGTTTTTCGTTGTGATCATCACATGTATTATAATTTGCTGATGCAGGATAAGGTGTAAGAAAGGAACATTGGACCCAAAGAAGGTGAAAGGCAAGATATTGGCCTGCCTCAGAGGAGAGACCGCTTTAATTGATAAAGGGCATCAGGCAGCTCTAGCTGGTGCTGTTGGAATGATCCTTTGTAACAATAAGACTACTGGCAGCGAAATTTTCGCCATCCCTCACGTCCTTCCAGCGATACATGTCAATTATACAGATGGCGTTCTAGTCTTTGACTACATCGCTTCTTCTAAGTATGTTAAATTTCCTTCTTTTCAGTGATATATATATATCCTCAAGTACTTGTAATTCTAATTGCGACGTTATTGTTACAGAGATCCTCGTGCGTATATCACAACTCCTGAGACAGTGTTGCACACAAAGCCAGCTCCATTCATGGCTTCATTCTCTTCTACTGGTCCTAATTCTGTAACTCCTCAGATTCTCAAGGTTAGAAGCTTCATTCTCAATGTCCTAATCAATCCTGTAAACAAATATCCCTTTTGATCCGAAGGCCGATGCAGCCTTAACTGCATCATGGAACATACATATACGTGTAGACTTGGTATAATTTCAAAGAATATTAAATTCTGAACTTATAATTTCAAAAGTATTAGCTATCAAATCTAAAAATCTGGATCCGTCTCTGTCTATTCCTGCAGCCTGATGTTACTGCACCAGGAGTGGATATCATAGCTGCATACAGTGAAGCAGCAAATCCTACAGACGAAGACTACGATAAGCGTAAGACTAGCTTCAACATGATTTCTGGAACCTCAATGTCTTGCCCCCATGTAGCTGGTGTAGTTGGCCTTCTCAAGAGTCTCCATCCTGATTGGAGTCCCGCCGCCATTAGATCCGCTATTATGACTACAGGTACGCATATGTCTCCGCTAATGAATATACATGTCCAGTTCAACTTAGTCCAAACTTGGGCGAGTTACATTTTCATGAGCTAAATCAAGCCAGGATTTCATTAAGGGGTGTCAAAATTTAAAGATAAATACACGAATACGTCAAGGGGATTCAATACATAGTATATATACATTAAAAATTAGTTTTTACCTACCTAAGTAGTGTAATTTTCCGTTTATGTGACTCGGCCACTGCTGATGATCAGGGTGGTTACTAAATACTCCATTAGTTAGCAATTGTCCAATTTTCTTTCACTAACTTAAGATGTACCTTTTACAGCCAGAACAAGAGACAACACTGGTAATCCAATGCGTGATGAAATAGAGAAAGACAAAGCGACACAATTTAATTATGGTGCTGGACATATGCGCCCGAACCGCGCCATGAATCCTGGCTTGGTCTATGACTTGACTGTGAATGACTACTTGGACTTCCTTTGTGCACTTGGTTACCACCAAAAAAACATTACAAAATTTTCAGGAACAGGATCAACTTATCAGTGTCACAAGAAGCATGGTCTTAATCTCTTGGATTTCAACAATCCTGCAATAACAATTCCTAATATCTCCCCATCAGCTCCTGTCACCATCACTCGCACACTCAAAAACGTCGGTAGCCCTGGCGTATACGCTGCCCACGTTCGTCTGCCACGACGAATGTTTTCAGTTTCTGTAGAGCCAAGCATCTTAATGTTCGATCGCGTTGGACAAGAGAAGAGCTTCAAGTTGACAATTGAAGTTAAGGATGCTAAGGCAGTAAAAGACGGATATGTACCTGGGGAGTTGCTATGGACTGATCGCCTTCATTACGTTAGAAGTCCGATCGCAGTGGCTTCACTGAGTGACATTAACAAGCCTTAGAAATTAGCTAAGATGTGAATAATTTTTTCTACTTTTCCTACTATCCTTTCTAGTGGATTATTGCTCTCTATTTAATTGTTTGTTGGTTTTAAAGTTCATATAAATATGAGTATTATATTCAGTATCCTGATTCCTGAGGTTTACCTCCCGGGAGGTTTATATTCTTATGTTGACATTCTCAGGAAAACATTAGAATAGTGAATCTTCAATTTATTGGATATAATAACATATTTCCAATATAAATATCCACGGAAAAAGTGTTTTATTAGAAAAAAAAAGTTATCTTTTATCTGAGGCAGACTACATTACAGATTGTTCCACATTCACGAGAATGATAGAACGATAAATTTATAAATAGCTTATCTCACATGGAACACAAAAAGAGAAGAAAGGGGAAATGGACATGTCACGACCCAAAACTCACTATAGGTCGTGATGGCATCCAACATCACCGGCAAGCTGACGGTGAACTAACAACTTAATTATTCATTTTATTATTTTTGAAATCATGAATCTTGTTAGGTGGAGACGTAAATGCGTTAAAGTCGTAGATAAATGCAATTTCAATATATACAAGTAAAAGTGTATCGAGGTTAAGCAAACCAAAAACGAATTCTAGAACATCCCAAAACCCGGTGTCACAAGTGCATGAGTATTTACTAAGGAGTACAATAATAATATAACATCCGTCAGGAATGTAAATAAGACAGGATAAAGTTAATAGTACGATGGAGACTCTGTGGACTACGACACGTAGCCTGGAATGCAGCTCACCATAAAGTCTCCTCAGCAGCTGCACCTACGTGCCAGGATGACCACCAATTGAACCTGTCAGATCCTGCACATTTAGTGCAGAAATGTAGCATGAGTACGTAAATCAACGCGTACCCAGTAAGTATCGGCAAATCGATTGATCTCCTTTGAAGGTGAAGCCCGTTTGAAGGCAAGTCATGGTATGCGGGATCGGACATCGAAAGGGAAGGCAAGGTTTCAAAGTCTATTGCGGAAGTGGGCCCCTACTGGTAGTGATACCCCGATCTCATGGATGAAGGCTATCGTTTCTAACCCCGGAGAAGTAGTAACGAGGGATCGACATCGACACTTACTAGCAGTCCAATAAAGCAATATGATAAATCATAAGCAGATATGAAGCACAACAACAATAATGGGGTAAAACTATAAGTTACATAATCTTCCAAAAATTTCTTTTAAAGATATAAATTTCTTAGTCTCGTGTTCTTCCTCAACAGCTCAAATACATTAAGTGCCAGAAACCAACGGATAATGAACACCATAACAAATGCCAGGCATCAGTGGGAGGAAAATCTTGTGAATATTCGGGTTGCTAGCGATGTAACACACGATTACGCCGAGGTCGTACGGCCCGATCCAGAATAATATGTACATTGCCGAGGGTCGAGCGGCACGAACTATAGATGCATCTATTACATTATCGAAGCGTTCGGCCCGCTCCACAAGAAAGGAAGAAAATTATCGAATTACGAGACACGTGCTTACAATACAGTACATGAGCACAAAATGAATATAACCTTTACCGTTTCTAAAATAAATTGTCAACAACTCAAGGTGATAAGACTCGGCCTAATATATATACACATATATATTTCTAAATCAATTTCAATTATAAATTCAATTAATTAAGCCAGCAGAATGAGTTCAAATAATTCAAATATTACATATTAAAGTCCTAAGTCTACCTGGACATAAACATGCTTTAGCTACGTATGGACTCTCGTCACATCGTGCGTACATAGCATCTACAACTAGTAGCACATAACAATTACATCGCCTTGGGGGTAGTTCCCCCTCACAAGGTTAGACAAGAGACTTACCTCGCTCCGAAATTCCATAACTGGCTCCAACGCCTCTCTAACACCTCAACTCAAAGCCAAACATTCTGAAACTAGTCAAACAACACGCGAATCAATCAAAATATACTCTAATGCTTACAATTTAACAATTTATAATGATTACCAAATTCGCTCGAAAAGTCAATAAAGTCAACCCTCGGGCCCACGTTCCCGGATTCTAAAAAATTTCGAAGATGAATATTACCCATGACACCACGAACTCAAATATGTAATTTATCCCTAATCCCATGTCCAATTTTGTGGTAAAAATCCAAAAATATAAATTCTAAATTTTCTTCAAAATCTCACAATTTCCATGTTCAAATCCATGTAAAATTCATGTATAGTACATGTATATAACTCACAATATGCAGAAGTCGCTTACTGAGTGATGAATGACAAAAAAAGCTCCTTCAAACTCGCCCCAAGCTCCGCTCCCATGGAAGATCTGAGATAAAATGAGCCAAAACCCGTTTTTGTAATTTTATACACTGCCCAGATGACCTTCATCGCGAACACGAAAATTACCATGCGTTCGCGAAGCACATCCAGTTTCAGCTCCAAAACTCCCTTATGCGAGCGCGAGAAAGGGCAAGCGAACGCGATGCTTTACCAGCCTGCCTATCGCGAACGCGTCTGGCCTTTCACGAACGCGCAGACCAAGTCAGCCACGAGGCCAGCTTCTTCGTCACGAACGCGAGCATCATCCCGAACGCGGAGCCTTGCTCCCCAAACCTTCGCGAACGCGAAGCACAAAAATCCAGCAGCCATGATCCTTCTTCGCGAACGCGATAACCACTACTGCATTCATGATGAACAACACCAGAACAAACAACAGTAGCAGCAAAACATGGAGAAATGACCCCAAACCATCCTGAAACACACGCGAGGCCCCTGGACCCCGTCCAATCACACCAACAAGTCCCAAAACATGATAGGAACCTGCTCGTGGCCTCAAATCACACCAAACAATATCAAAATTGCGAATCGAGGATCGAATTTTATTATGGGACAGCTCATGATGTTCATATCGATCTATTATGTGCCATTTCTTTAAACTTTCAAATATTCAAACTTCGACGAATGCGTCCAAATCATACTTAAACATTTCGGAATGACGCCAAACTTTACGCACAAGTTAAAAATCACAATACGAACCTATTCTAAGGCTCAGAACCCGAAAGGGACATCGATAACACCAAAGTCAACCTCAAACCAAACTTAGGAAATTCTAAAACCTTCAAAATGCCAACTTTTCACAATAAGCGGTGATCATCACATGTATTATAATTTGCTGATGCAGGATAAGGTGTAAGAAAGGAACATTGGACCTAAAGAAGGTGAAAGGCAAGATACTAGCCTGCCTCAGAGGAGAGACCGCGTTAATTGATAAAGGGCATCAGGCAGCTCTAGCTGGTGCTGTTGGAATGATCCTTTGTAACAATAAGACTACTGGCAGCGAAATTTTCGCCATCCCTCACGTCCTTCCAGCGATACATGTCAATTATACAGATGGCGTTCAAGTCTTTGACTACATCGCTTCTTCTAAGTATGTCTAAATTTCCTTCTTTTCAGTGATATATATATATCCTCAAGTACTTGTAATTCTAATTGCAACGTTATTGTTACAGAGATCCTCGTGCGTATATCACAACTCCTGAGACAGTGTTGCACACAAAGCCAGCTCCATTCATGGCTTCATTCTCTTCTACTGGTCCTAATTCTGTAACTCCTCAGATTCTCAAGGTTAGAAGCTTCATTCTCAATGTCCTAATCAATCCTGTAAACAAATATCCCTTTTGATCCGAAGGCCGATGCAGCCTTGACTGCATCATGGAACATACATATACGTGTAGACTTAGTATAATTTCAAACAATATTAAATTCCGAACTCATAATTTCAAAAGTATTAGCTATCAAATCTAAAAATCTGGATCCGTCTCTGTCTATTCCTGCAGCCTGATGTTACTGCACCAGGAGTGGATATCATAGCTGCATACAGTGAAGCAGCAAATCCTACAGACGAAGACTACGATAAGCGTAAGACTAGCTTCAACATGATTTCTGGAACCTCAATGTCTTGCCCCCATGTAGCTGGTGTAGTTGGCCTTCTCAAGAGTCTCCATCCTGATTGGAGTCCCGCCGCCATTAGATCCGCTATTATGACTACAGGTACGCATATGCCTCCGCTAATGAATACTCATGTCCAGCTCAACTTAGTCCAAACTTGGGCGAGTTATATTTTCATGAGCTAAATCTGACACTTGATCGATAGCGAAGTCAGGATTTCATTAAGGGGTGTCAAAATTTAAAGATGAATACACGAATACTTCAAGGGGATTCAATACATAGTACATATACATTAAAAATTAGTTTTTACCTACCTAAGTAGTGTAATTTTCCGTCTATGTGACTCCGCCACTGCTGATGATCAGGGTGGTTACTAAATACTCCACTAGTTAGCAATTGTCCATTTTTCTTTCACTAACTTAAGATGTTCCTTTTACAGCCAGAACAAGAGACAACACAGGTAATCCAATGCGTGATGAAACAGAGAAAGACAAAGCGACACAATTTAATTATGGTGCTGGACATATGCGCCCGAACCGCGCCATGAATCCTGGCTTGGTCTATGACTTGACTGTGAATGACTACTTGGACTTCCTTTGTGCACTTGGTTACAACCAAAAAAACATTACAAAATTTTCAGGAACAGGATCAACTTATCAGTGTCACAAGAAGCATGGTCTTAATCTCTTGGATTTCAACAATCCTGCAATAACAATTCCTAATATCTCCCCCTCAGCTCCTGTCACCATCACTCGCACACTCAAAAACGTCGGTAGCCCTGGCGTATACGCTGCCCGCGTTCGTCTGCCACGACGAATGTTTTCAGTTTCTGTAGAGCCAAGCGTCTTAATGTTCGATCGCGTTGGACAAGAGAAGAGCTTCAAGTTTACAATTGAAGTTAAGGATGCTAAGGCAGTAAAAGACGGATATGTACCTGGGGAGTTGCTATGGACTGATCGCCTTCATTACGTTAGAAGTCCGATCGCAGTGGCTTCACTGAGTGACATTAACAAGCCTTAGAAATTAGCTAAGATGTGAATAATTTTTTCTACTTTTCCTACTATCCTTTCTAGTGGATTATTGCTCTCTATTTAATTGTTTGTTGGTTTTAAAGTTCATATAAATATGAGTATTATATTCAGTATCCTGATTCCTGAGGTTTACCTCCCGGGAGGTTTATATTCTTATGTTGACATTCTCAGGAAAACATTAGAATAGTGAATCTTCAATTTATTGGATATAATAACATATTTCCAATATAAATATCCACGGAAAAAGTGTTTTATTAGAAAAAAAAAGTTATCTTTTATCTGAGGCAGACTACATTACAGATTGTTCCACATTCACGAGAATGATAGAACGATAAATTTATAAATAGCTTATCTCACATGGAACACAAAAAGAGAAGAAAGGGGAAATGGACATGTCACGACCCAAAACTCACTATAGGTCGTGATGGCATCCAACATCACCGGCAAGCTGACGGTGAACTAACAACTTAATTATTCATTTTATTATTTTTGAAATCATGAATCTTGTTAGGTGGAGACGTAAATGCGTTAAAGTCGTAGATAAATGCAATTTCAATATATACAAGTAAAAGTGTATCGAGGTTAAGCAAACCAAAAACGAATTCTAGAACATCCCAAAACCCGGTGTCACAAGTGCATGAGTATTTACTAAGGAGTACAATAATAATATAACATCCGTCAGGAATGTAAATAAGACAGGATAAAGTTAATAGTACGATGGAGACTCTGTGGACTACGACACGTAGCCTGGAATGCAGCTCACCATAAAGTCTCCTCAGCAGCTGCACCTACGTGCCAGGATGACCACCAATTGAACCNCAATTTAATTATGGTGCTGGACATATGCGCCCGAACCGCGCCATGAATCCTGGCTTGGTCTATGACTTGACTGTGAATGACTACTTGGACTTCCTTTGTGCACTTGGTTACAACCAAAAAAACATTACAAAATTTTCAGGAACAGGATCAACTTATCAGTGTCACAAGAAGCATGGTCTTAATCTCTTGGATTTCAACAATCCTGCAATAACAATTCCTAATATCTCCCCCTCAGCTCCTGTCACCATCACTCGCACACTCAAAAACGTCGGTAGCCCTGGCGTATACGCTGCCCGCGTTCGTCTGCCACGACGAATGTTTTCAGTTTCTGTAGAGCCAAGCGTCTTAATGTTCGATCGCGTTGGACAAGAGAAGAGCTTCAAGTTTACAATTGAAGTTAAGGATGCTAAGGCAGTAAAAGACGGATATGTACCTGGGGAGTTGCTATGGACTGATCGCCTTCATTACGTTCGAAGTCCGATCGCAGTGGCTTCACTGAGTGACATTAACAAGCCTTAGAAATTAGCTAAGATGTGAATAATTTTTTCTACTTTTCCCACTATCCTTTCTAGTGGATTATTGCTCTCTATTTAATTGTTTGTTGGTTTTAAGCTCACAGAAATATGAGTATTATATTCGGTATCCTGATTCCTGAGGATATATATATATATATATATATATATATATATATATATATTTCTAAATCAATTTAAATTATAAATTCAATTAATTAAGCCAGCAGAATGAGTTTAAATAATTCAAATATTACATGTTAAAATCCTAAGTCTATCCGGACATAGACATGCTTTAGCTACGTACGGACTCTCGTCACCTCGTGAGTATGTAGCAACCACAACTAGTAGCACATAACAATTACATCGCCTTGGAGATAGTTTACCCCTCACAAGGTTAGACAGGAGACTTACCTCGCTCTCCGAAGTTTCATAACCGGCTCTAACGCCTCTTTAACACCTCAGCTTAAAGCCAAACGTTCTGAAACTAGTCAAACAACATGTAAATCAATCAAAATATGCTCTAATGCTTACAATTTACCAATTTATAATAATTCCCAACTCCGCTTGAAAAGTCAATAAAGTCAACTGCGGGTCCGTAATTTATCCCTGATCCATGTCCAATTTCGTGGTAAAAAGCCAAAAATATAAATTTTAGGTTTTCTTCAAAATCTCACAATTTTCATGTTCAAATCAAAATGTAAAATTCATTATAGTTCAGGTATTTAACTCACAATATGTAGAAGTCACTTACCTAGTGATGGATGATGAAAAAAGCTCCTTCAAAGTCGCCCCAAGCTCGGCTCCCATGAAAAATTTGAGATAAAATGAGCCAAAACCCATTTTTGCAATATACACTGCCCAGACGACCTTCATCACGAATGCGAAAATCACCATGCGTTCGCGAAGCACATCCAGCTTTAGCTCCAAAACTCCTCTACACGAACGCGAGAAAGGGCAAGCGCACACGAAGCTTTACCAGCCTGCGAAGGCATCTGCCCTTTCACGAAAGTGAAGACCAAGTCAGCCACCAGGCGAGCTTCTTCGTCGCGAATGCGAACATCAAATCGTGAACGCGGAGCCTTGCTTCCCAAACCTTCCCGAATGCGTGACTATAGTCGCGAATGCGAAGCACAAAAATCCAGCAGTCATGATCCTTCTTCGCGAACGCGATAACCACTATGCATTCGCGTTGAACAACACCAGAACCAACAACAATAGCAGCAAAACATGAACAAATGATCCCAAACCATCCCGAAACACACCCAAGGCTCCCGGGACCCTGTCCAATCACACCAGCAAGTCCCAAAACATGATAAGAACCTGCTCGAGGCCTCAAATCACACCAAACAACATCAAAACTGCGAATCAACGATCGAAACATTTCTTTAAACTTTCACGATACAGACCTATTCCAAGGCTCGGAACCCGAAACAGATATCGATAACACCAAAGTCCACCTCAACCAAATTTAGGAAATTCTAAAATCTTCAAAATGCTAACTTTCCACAATAAGCGCTGAAATGCTCCTGGGCGACCCGATACTCAACCCGTACATACGCCCAAGTCCAGAATCATCATACGAACCTACTGGAACCTTCAAATCTCGATTCTGAGATCGTTTACTCAAGTGTCAAACCTTAGTCAACTCTTCCAACTTAAAGCTTCCGAAATGAGAATTTTTCATCTGAATCAACTCTGAACCTCCCAAAATTCAATTCCGGCTATGCGTACAAGTCATAATACATGAAGTGAAGCTACCCAAGGCCTCAAACCGTCGAACGACGCACTATAGCCCGGTCGGGTCGTTATAGGACATATATAGAGTATAGCGACCCCTTGCTTAATTAGGCCAGCTATACAAGTACGAGAAAAGAGGAAAAAAGAAAAACCACATGCGGAAGTTGTGTTTAGGGATTCAACAATTTGTACATATACATAGTAAAATAATTTTTCACCCAAATACATAGTATAAATTTTCGGCGTAAAGGATTCAGTTGAACTCCTTGGATAAAAATGACTCCACAACTGTATTAGATGAGGAAAAGGGAAGGGAAGAAGAAGAGTGAAGTGGAATAATCCAACAAGATTTCAAAGAAAAGGGAGAATGCAAAAGAAATTTCGCATGCATATATAGCCTTTGCAAATGTAGCGTATGTTATGATAAGTTCAGACAGGGCGGATACACCTTGCCCCAAGCAGTGTCACGTCACACATTTTCATCGAACTTTTTTACTACACTATATATGTATATATAGATAATATATAAGCAAAATAAAAATACTGGATATAAATATAAATATAAAAAAGACACGACTTGTTATTCTAATTATTTATTCATTTAATTTCTTCAAATATTGACATGGCTTACGAAAAATCATGTGTACGCGCTCAAAGTTGGAGTATTGAAGAAGCGTGAAATTCGGTTTCAACTGTCCTCCTTTAATTATTATTATTTATTTTTTTAAAATGAGGGGAGGACAAAAGTATGTAGTGAACAAGAGTTCCTCTCCCAAATATGTATGGAGTGAGGGAAAAGAGCAATTTAAGGACGGAAAAAAAGAAAGAAATTTTGGATAGTCACGGGAATGTGTCATGTCAGGTTATAACAAATTAAACTTTTTGCAATGCGTATTTTAGGGAGCTGCCGTTCCAGATGTAGGAACCAGTTGCTGACACCGCCCTTTCGATTGTCGACTTAGCATATTTTGAAGAAAGATCTCAAACTCCCCAAAATATTACTATTATTATTAATTCATTCTTCTTTCATTACTATATTGATCTGAATAATCCCCGCATACAAAGTCAAATAAGAGCTTCCACGCAAATCGTCCGCATTTTGTAGAAGGGGTTCGATAGGAGAAATGGAGAGGGCGGAGAAGAGAAAGAGAGGAAGAGAAACATGGGATCACGAGAAGAAAGAGACGAAGAAGACGAACGAGAGGAAGAAGAGGCAAATGATGACGACGACGACGACAGATAATGATGATAATGATGTTGGAATTAGCTACAAATTGGAGAAGATGATGAATAGTAACGATCCTGGAAGCCAGAAGAATATTATAGAAACAACGTATGATGATAATGAAAAAGGAGAAATTGGAGTTTTCGACTTTCCATGGCTTAAAAAAGGCGAAGATGTTAATTTCAGAGCAGAAATTGATGAATTATGTTTAGATAGTACTACATTCTGCTCCACCTCATACGATTTTGATGATCAGGACACTCCTTTAATTCCCACAAACAGCTACAGAGACATCGCCACTACTATTACATCCAATTCATCTTGTCATTTTTATGATAATAATGCACTACTCGACCTCGACCTCGACCTCGACCTCGACCTCGACCTCGATCTTGACGAATTTTACGTGGAGAATCTATCGACTATGGGTGCTGCAGATCAGTCGTCCGATGATCTTAAGCTGAAAGTGAACAAAATTGAAGACGAGCAATTGAAATTCCAAGTGGATGACCAACAACTTGTTGACCCAAAAGATGGAACTTAATTGAAGAACTTCGGGCAACACCGTTAATATTATTGGCAAGACTTGAGGCCATTTAAATTTCTCAGATTTCATCAGACAGATTGTGCCTTTTTTCACCATTGTCATAGGCGAGCAATTGGTAGGGGTAGCATCTCTCCAAAGCGGGTTAGCGGTGACCATTGAATAAGTTTCTTCGCCTTGAGTTGAGTTAAAAACACACCTTTTTTCATAAAAATTTTCTATCGTAGCATAGCACCATGAATGACGGATAGCAAAGCAACACCAAAGGACTAATCCCATTATGTTAAAGGAGTTAAAATTTCAATTATGAAACCCTTGAAAAAAAGGGGAAGTGTGTAGAGGCTTATTGAGAATTTGAAGTTTATGAATTTCTATAACTACCTCGAGTTATATGTACAATAATATAATTGGGTTCACAGTCAAATATTTGTAGATATTTAGTGAATTTCTTAGTGTTTAGGTAAAAACTACTGGGTTCACGAGAACCATAAGCTTAGGCTAGATTCGCCCTTGAAGTTTGATGGTTATGATACTTTCATCCTTCCTAAAGATCTCAAATTCAAGCTCTAAAATGAAAAACTTTTGGTATGAAATGATTTATCCATTAATTATGAATTATCTTGTATGAATTTAATTTACTCAGGCCAATTGGTAACGCATTCATAAAAAAGAAAAGAGTAAGAAGAAAGGGGTGGCATCTCTTTTTGCATTCATGATATGCTTAACGTGTATTAAACGAAAAGGATGAAAGAATTGCATCTAATTCATATCTCATTAGGCAGATTGCAGTTAATCCTCGGGGCAGAAGCAGAAAGAGTTTTTCACTATAAATGAGAAGAAAAACACAATACAATCTATAGAATCTCCAACTACAACCCCTATATATAGATCCCAAATAGTCTCAGACCTATAAGAGAAAGATTTTCCAATTTGACAAGGACTATAGGTTTTTCTTTCCCAAATCTATTAGGACAATGAGTTTTCCTAAACATATAAGAATTATAGGTTTCCTAAATATACAAGGAAATAATTCAAGCCACAAAATAACAAATCTTCCCTTTGGCTTGAATTCTCTTCATTAACAGGAACAACGTCTCTCTACCTTGCCCTCAGCCCCTACGAGGGCTCTACCCATTGTCGCACACGTCAATCAAGTCTAAGCAACACTTAAACTTGTTAAGAGACTCTATCTCTTCTGCCTGTAGCACTAATCCGTCGATTTGGTTTTGTACCCCGAATAGCTTCTAGATAGCTTTAACACTCAAACGCATCAACGGTATCTGCAATTGCCAAAGTAAATCCCACAGGATTGTATATCCAAGAAGATTCCCATCAAATACGTTTGCAAACATTTGTGTTCGGTTGATCACTCTCTTCTCTCCGCCTGTTGCAATGCTATATGGTTGTTGTTGTGCAGGTGCATCAACATTATCATCTTGATCAATATTTTGCACCTCCTCCACTTCCTCTACTTTATAACAACTGGGTTGAGCTAGTAGAGATTCAATTTCTAGCTCTATGCGGTCACTAACACCATGATATGTTTTCGCTATTGCCTTCTCCCTCTAACTGTCCAGTGAGGCAAATTCATAAATGTCACATCCCTACTAATAATTAGCCCTGGAATCTTTTGATCTGTGCACCACAACCTAAAACACTTTCCTCAAATTGCATACCCTAGAAATATGCATTTCTTTGCCCTCGGCTCAAGTTTTCCATCTCTCACATGAGCATAAGCAGGACAACCAAATATCCTTAAATTTGAATAATCAGGCGGCAAACCGGACCACACCTCAAAAGAAGTTTTGAACTCATAGCTGCGGAGGGAGATCTGTTGACCAAATAACAAGCTGTATTGATTGCTTTAGCCCAAAAATCCTTGCTGACACATGAGTGTGAAAGCATGCTCCGTGCCCCTATCACAAAGTATTCTGTTCATACTTTTTACAATACCATTTTGCTGTGTGTTCCAACATAAGTGCGGTGTCTCATTATGCCCTCTCTACTGCAGAAATTATCGAACTCAGAATTGCAAAATTCCAACCCATTATTAGTTCGAAGACGCTTAACTTTTCTTTCCGTCTGCCTCTCAACCATCGTATTCCATTTAACAAATATCGGAAATGCCTCATCTTTTGTTTTCAGAAAATACATACACGCCATCCTTGAGTAATCATCAATCAAAGTCATAAAATACCTGGCACCACTCTTGGAGGGAACTCTGTTTGGACCCCACAAGTCTGAATGTATATAATCTAACTTGTCTCTGGTCTTATGCTCGGGCTTCTTGCTTAACTTTACCCTTGTCTGTTTACCAAACAAACAATACTCACAAAAACTCAAAACTTGATTTTTGTACCGATTCAGCAAATTCTGCTTACTCAACAAAGGCAATCCCTTATCATGATCAAGTCACAAGTGTCATAACTAAGACTGATTCATATCAGTTTTTCCAGAAGCTACAATAGCTTCCCCTTCAACTACACTGGCCTGAAGATGATACAATTTAGAATGCAATTTACCCTTCATGAGTTCCATGGAGCTTTTACACACTTTAAGTATTCCATTCTCATAGTGAAATTTATACCCTTAAAATCAAATTTCTCTTTATCCGAGGAACATGCCAACACTCAATGTTTCTGATAATTTCATCGAACATTCTCAATTTGATGTTACCAATCACCTCTACTGGTAATGGATTATCATTTCCCATGTAGAGTGTCCCACTCATTTACTTGTAAGTTGCAAACTAATTTTTGTGTGGACATACGTGAAAAGTAGCACCAGAATCAAGAACCCAAGAATTTTGCCCATGACTAAAACTCACAGCACAGGCTTCCCCTGCATAGTCACTATCATCAGAATTATTGCAAGTGTCAACAATATTTGCCGACTTATCTATTTTTTGCTTCCCTCTTTTCTCCTTCAGCTTATGACAATCTCTCTTGTAGTGACCTTGCTCCCCGCATTCGTAACAATTTTGCTTCCTTGCTCTAGACTCTTATCTGGCTGTTGGCTTTTTCCTGTTAAAGTTTTTTTGTTGTGCTCTTCCTCTAATCACAAGACCCTCGCCCTCAATTTTGCTGTCTGGAAAGCTCTTTTTCAACATTTTGGATTTTAGTGCATTACTAACATCTTCCAGTGAAATGTTGTCTTTCCCATATAGCAGTTTATTGACAAAAGTATCATAAGACAGTGGTAAAGAACATAACACAATCGAGGCCTGATCCTCACTCTCAATTTTAATATCCACGTTCTTTAGGCCTATTATAATTGAATTAAACTCATCAAGGTGAGTTCTAACAGGTGTACCTTCGTTCATATGGAGATCGTATAACCTCTTTTTCAAGTACGGACGGTTTGTTAGCGATTTCTTAGAATACAGATCTTCCAGCTTCTTCCATGCTATTGCTGCAGAAGTTTCTTTAGTAATTTTCCGAATAACGCTATCTGTAACGCTCATGAAAATCGCACTCAAAGCGTCTCCTTAGGTCTGCCTTCTTTGTTTATGTCATCCCTTCAGGAAAATCCTCATCAATTGCGTTCCATAACCCTTGTAACACTACTGATGATTTCATCCTAATCTTCCATGGACTGAAATTAGAACCCCAGTCAAATTTCTATACTTCGTACTTTGTTGAAAATGATGAAGACATCTTAACCCTAGATTATATGTAGAAACCCGAACCTTGCTCTGATACCAATTGTTGCGGAAGATCGTGAGTTAACTAGCACACAATCACACACAAAGTAAATAGAGAAGAAAAATCAACACAAAAATTTAACGAGGTTCGGCTAAGCCTAATCCTCAGGGTAGAAACAGAGAGAGTTTTCTACTATGAATGAGAAGAAAAGCATAATAAGATATATAGAATCCCAACTACAACCCCTATATATATATCCCAAATAGTTCAGGTTTTCCAATTTAACAAGGACTATAGATTTTCCTTTCCCAAATCTATTAGGATAATGAATTTTTCTAAACCTATATGAATTATGAGTTTTTTAAAAATACAAAAAAATAATTCAAACCACAAAATAACATGTTATTTTATAAGTATACGTAATTTGTTTAAGAGATTCCAAGTTAATAATTGTACTTGGGGTTTGAAGAGCTACAAGTACTTGAGGCTAGTTTTGGTTAATGTTACTATTACTACTATAATAATAGCATCAATATTAATAAAACACTCACAATTCACTTCGATTACCAAGTGTCATTGTTTTACTTCGAGGGAAGTTGGAAAATGATCCATTTTATTTTTTGCCATTTTTTACGAGGATCGACTATATTTCTTGAATATCTCTTTGATCTACAAACTTTCACATTTCTTCGACTCAAAATCAGCCAAAAAGAAAAACAAAATTATTGGGGATTTGTCTTCTTCATTAAGCAATTTTTACCCCCCTTTAATTTGGAATATGATTGTGGCAATTAGTGGAGGGATATCATTAGGGGTCGTTTGATAGGCTGTACTAAGTAAAATAATTTTTGTATAAAAATTTAATTCGTCCAATATAATGTTTGGTTGCTCAATTCAATTTATGCATACCTAATACATGGATTACTTATACCTCATAGGAGGGTTTAGTTAATATCAAGGAAACCAAGGGATTACTAATCCCTGCATTAACTATACCTGGATAAGATCCTAAAATTACTAAATTGCCCCTCAAACCCGTTTCCTAAATTTCTTTATATACAGAAAGAAGAATATTCAAGGGTATAATTATAAAAAGGATTTTGTATAGTTTTAAACCAAACACAAGCTTAGATTATACATTGCACAGCTAATTTTTAATACAATGAACCAAACACTTAATAAAAAATAATTCCAACACTACAATCCCTGTATTACTAATATCTGCATTACTAATCCCTACATTACTAATCCTTGCATTACTTGTGTTCGTACCAAACGACCCCTTAGTCTCTAACTCGAAAATCAGGCTAGATCTCTATTTTTGAACGTATGTAACACTCTTTCCCCCACAAAATACTATTATATGAGCACTCAATGATGCATACATAATTCGTACCTAAATTTTGGTTGCTTAAATGAGGAGAATTAACATTAATATAATCCTAAGATTAATTTATATCATATTATGATATTATTCCATTTTACATGAGGGTGAGATAATAAGCTCAAAATTATTTAATCCAAAAATAAAATACTACGACAACAAAGATGCTTTTTTTAGTCTCGCAAAATTCTTTACAAAAGTCAAGGTTAAAATTGAAAATAAAAATTTATCCCAATCTATCTTGCACACCAAGTATATTTTTATATTACACCCCATATATTTTATTTTTAATCCAGTGCACCAAATATCTCTTAATAAAAATATATCTACCAAATAATCCCATTGCTAGTTAATCCTCGTATTATAATTCCGCCACTGTAATCTTGGGATAACTTGTTTTCCTACCAAATGACCGTAAGGTGTCGTTTGGTTGGGAAAGAAGTTATCCTAGGATTGATTAGTTCAATATCTCATAAGGATAAAAATAACACTACAATCTTGGGATAACCAAATTCGAAACTAATTATATCGTAATCTTATCTCAATCAAATTTAAAATAAATTAATTTAAAATTTAATCTTAAAATTAATTATACCTTATTTCTCGTATCAAACGAACCCTAAATATACATAAGAGGCTTCTTGGATTTTTCCCTCGACTATAGGGGTAATTGAAAAAGTTCGAATAGCATATTGGGTTTGGAGGGTGGTGCGGGGG
>MCJB01017356.1:112749-145567 GCA_002018475.1 Nicotiana obtusifolia | reverse complement strand
AAGGAAAGAAATTCTTCCTACTTATTTTTTACTACTATAATAAATCATGAAATAACCAATGCGTCAAAAAAGACAAGGGTATAATGTTGTGTGGACGGTGACAGCTTGTTCAAAATCATATCCATCACAGAAACCACTCCACTATTTAGCACTATACTCCACCCGTTGCACGTATCGATCTTATTTAGAAATTAGTCAGTATTTATTTTATTTTAAATTTTAAATTAAAAATTTTAATTTTAGAATAATTTAAAATATTTTTATCCTGAAAATTTGAATTAAAAAACTAAAATTCAGAACATATTGACTAATTCCTAAATAACAATCCTTTAGAGTAGTGTCATTTCTACTCCATCCGTCTTAAATTATTTATCGTGGTTTCTAAAAATAGTTGTTTTAAATTATTCGTTATTTTAGAAGTTCAAAACAAAATTAATTAATTTTTTCTTATTTTACTCTTAGTAGTAATTGTTCTTGAAGATGGAAATGACACATAAATAGAATAAATATTTAATAAAGATAAATTATATTTTAAGACATAAATAAGAGTAAAATAGTCAAAAATATCTTTTAATCAATGTTTCTTAAGAGCTGTATAAAAGAAATATGACAGATAATTTAAGACGGACGGGTGTATTTTAATATTTAATAAAATTGTGGAGAATAAAGTGAGGTAAATTTAATTATTTATCTACTCGAGTATTTAATCTCATTTATTATTTTTTACGAGTACCACTATCATTGCTCTTCGGATCATATCATTGCGCTTACCGACACCCTTCTCTCTCTCTCTCTCTCTCTCTCTCTCTGCAGACGCCATAGCCAAATTCAGCCAAATTCTGGCTTTTGAAGGCTAATTTCATGGTACTCCTCTTTTCTTTAATTCCACCAATTTTTTCTTGCTATTTTATAAATCACCAATTCCGGTCTACTTACAATGTTGTATGGTGCTGTAACCATACATTCTACAACAATACATAGAGATTTATTACTGAAATTGAGTTTACTTTTAAACTATTTGCTTTAATTTTCCCAAGTGGGTGTTTAATTTACTTTAATTGGTACATTTTATTTAGGTTCAATTGAGTACGGATTTTAGTATTGATATTTGTGCTGAATGAGATCTGAAGATTTGCTGCTAAGCTGAGAAGGAATTAAGGGGTGCTTGCACTGTAGAGATGAAGATAAAAATGAGGAAGCCAGTATTGTTCTTATTGCTAGTTACTGTTTTTGCCCCTATTGTTCTCTACACTGACACTCTTGCCTCTTATTTTACTCCTCCTTCATGTAAGCTCCCTTAATTTTTCTGTAAAATGGCTAGTCTTTTTTTATAAAAAAAATTCAAGGATATTGTCTGATGTATTGGGATTCTGTGATTGTTTATGCAGCAAGGACTGAGTTCATTGAAGATCTGTCCACCTTTGTAAGTCCAATTTGGTTTTTATCCACTTCGTTGTTTTCGTGCTTTCGACCTCTTTCTTCAAACACATAAGGATTTAAGTTATATGCGCCCACAATGTAAAGATTTTTCTTGTTATTGTTTTGGGAATTTTAACCTGTGATAGCAAGTTGTTGTTCGAAGTAAGTTAATATCATTGATAGAGCATCAGACAGAGGCAAAATTACAAAAGGAGTTAAACTTGTTAGCTCCACTACAAGAGTGTCTATGCTATGATTAGGGAGCTAACCAAGTCCAAAAAACTGTGAACATTATTACAGTGGTAAGAAAATTCCAACTGAACAAACTAATTAAGTGTCTAACCTGTGATATCAAGTTAGTTACCATTTTTTGCCAGATTTCTAACACCTATTAAGTGACCTGATTGTGTAAATATGGAAAATTTTCGTTACAATTTTCGATTCCATGATGCAGACACTTGGTGGTGACGTCCGGCCTCTAAATTTGTTGCCTCAGGTATCAATTGTAATTCTAATTGAGGATTTCTTGTTCCTCTTTGATTGGCCTATACGATTGCCAGTTCTTAACTTTCCACGTGTGCTAATACTGGTAGGAGTCATCCACATTGCTCAAAGAACCACCGGGCGACGTATATTCAGAAAATTCAAGTCTTTCCCTTTCCAATACCTCAGACACTTTAAGCAGCGAGGATGCTCGTAAAGCAAGACAACTAACTGAAGGTTTCTGTTCATTTATGTCTCTCTCTATTTTGAACTTAGAGGTTTAGTATGAAGTCAACTCGATCAGGTTTCACGTTGCTTCCATAGTTTTTGAATTGATTATCTAGAATATATGATCTTCATTTAGCAGAATCAATGAAACATCAAGCTGCCACTGGAAACAGCAACGATGGAATAGAAGTGGCTATGAATGGAAATCACATAAGTCAGGTTACTGATAGCTTGCATGAACCACATCAAATGGACAAAACTTCACTGGAACTTGTATCAGCTGGGAAAAGTGAAAGCAGAGCAACAGAAACCAGCTCAAAGAAGAAGGTGAGTCCAACAGATTCTAGCCACACCTCAGATACCACATCTGCAAAAATCGTAATTACCTTATATACTTTCTGCTTCAGCATGACTATCTGAATTGCCAATGGTGCAGCTATTTGAATGTTTTGTGGTATTTGCTGTTTTTTGTTTCAAAAATTCATATGTTGACACTGACATCATAATGGTGCTCTTTACTGTCCTTCAAGAAAAAGTCTCTTTACTGTCTGAAGATTCGATCTGTATTGTGCACTTTATTTTAGAATCTTTTGTTGTTCTTGGTCTTCTGCATATAGGATAAGTAAAATTAAGGCAAATTATATGCTCAAATTTTGTAAGTTTATACTCCATAAGAAGAATGGTGGTGAATTTAGACGGGATTGCTGTGCTTAAGTATCAATAGAAGAAGATGCAAGTATGCAACATATTGAACTTAAATTGGATGTCTATATAAAAGAAGAATTAAAATAAGATTGCTGAAATGTAGGAGTCCTAGTGGAGTGTTATGCAATAGAAAGCTTCTTAACAAAGTGAACACCAAGTTGTATTGAAAAATTGTGAGACCAACAAAATTATGTGGGAGTGAAGTTGGGCTGCTATAGCCTAGTATGCTGCAGAAGATGAATGTCGTAAAAATGCAGATGTTAAGGCATACGTGCTGTCATACGAGATTGAATAATATTCAAAATTATCACATCTGATCTATGGTGCAAATAGAGAATAAAATGAGAAAAGGTTGTACTTGATGATATCCTACTAGATTTCATCTGTACCGGCATAGGTGTGAAAATATGAAATGTGATTGAAGGGGACGAGGTAAACTTAAAATGACATACATGAAAGAAAGTTTCTCCAAAAGTTCTAAGATCTCTTAGTCACTGCATATTTGACTAAGAATAGAACAACAAAATGAAAGGAAAGCCAATACCAAATTTGTTGGATTTAAGGAGTTGTTATTATACGTACATTAAGTTTGGTGTTTGTCGCTGTGTTGCCAAAGGCGAAAAGCATACAGGTTTACGGGCTTTTTGCACAAAACGCAATCAAAGCATAAGCTTTAATTAAGAAAGCCACAATGAAGAAAAAATATGTGAATAACCTAAAGGAAAAACTATAGAAAAACATTTATAAATGCAATTAAGTGAAATAAATTAAACGAAAACATGTATTCTTAAATTCAAAAACCAATTTAAATTTTGAGTTAAATGCAAAATACAGTTTTAAATTTCTAATTCAGGTTAAGTGACTCTAAAACATAATTAAATTCCTGAACGCTTTTCCTAATTAGTAACTAATTCATTCATAACATCTCCATAAAGATTAATATATCTATTTTGCCTGTTATATTTATTGTTCATTGTCTCTCTTTTCGATATAGCCAATGGATGGTGAGACACATGCCTTGGCGCTTTAATACCAGCATTGTGCTCTGTAGGGCCACCTAAGCATGGTGAAGCGCCCAGTTTGAGCTACACCTAGCTTCAGGATTAAGCATGCTTGTTTAGTGGATGTTTTCATTCTGATTAGAGACCCGTATGTCCGTGTGGGATATGTATGGAATTTGGATAATTTCTAGTTTTAGATATCTAATAATTTGGCAGACAAATTTTTTAGCGGTGGAAAGAATGGAGTTAAATACAAAAGATACGATACACAAGATTCATATATAGCCGATCCATACTAAGTTAATGTATGATTGTGTGATAAGGGACAATGTGCTATATTCTATCAAAAATAATATGATTTTGGTGGATTGCACATTAGTAGTAAATATGCAATAATTGTCTCGGGATTCCTAGATGATAAGTGACCCTTACACATGAGCTGAACTTGCTTATGTTTTGGTTGGTTGCTAGGAAAAAAGGCCGGATCAACGCACTGAAACTGTTCAAACCAGTGGCAGAGTTGTATCGGGAGAGACAGCAAGGGACAAAGGTGAAGAGCAGAATGCACAAGTGGTTCCTCTTGATGCTCGTGTTCGTCAGCTTAAAGATCAGCTCATTAGGGGGAAGGTTTATCTTTCACTCTCAGCAACACGAAACAACCCCCACTTCATTAGAGAACTTCGCTTGCGGATTAAAGAAGTACAGCGAGCACTTGGTGAGGCAACTAAGGATTCCGAGCTGCCAAGGAAGTAAGTCTTCGTTTAGACAATTAAGTTCATCTTCTATATTCAAAATGGCTTTCAGGTGGTCCTGACTCCTGATTCTCCAGTGATTTTGCCATTCACTGTATAATGTCTACAAGCTTGGTCCATGTTATTGATTTATCTTCCGATACAAATGTGATTTCTTTATATAGTTCCTATGAGAAGTTGAAGGCGATGGAGCAAACATTGGCCAAAGGGAAGCAAATTCAAGATGACTGTGCTACTATTGTAAAGAAGCTTCGTGCCATGCTTCACTCAGCAGAAGAGCAGCTTCGTGTCCACAAAAAGCAAACATTGTACTTAACGCACTTAACTGCTAAGACACTGCCTAAGGGTCTTCACTGTCTTCCTTTGCGCCTTTCAACAGAGTATTTCAAGTTAAATTCTTCCCAACAGCAATTTCCAAATCAAGAGAATTTAGAAGATCCGAAGCTGTATCACTATGCGCTCTTCTCAGACAACATTTTAGCAGCTGCGGTCGTTATAAACTCAACTGTTTCCCATGCAAAGGTAAATGATCTATTATCTGAAACTCTCATTTATATTGAGATTGCAGCTGGCTCAGAACAATATAATTCACTTTATCTTTTCCAATTCTTTTCCTCTATGATTATGGAGAAATATGCCCATCTGCCTGTTTGAGTTACAATGTCTCTACCTTATGTGTCTCTTCAGGGACATCCAATAAAGTGGAAATAAACCTTTTATCTATAACTTTTTCTGCATGTGTTGGCAGGATCCTTCAAAGCACGTTTTCCATATAGTAACAGACAGGCTCAATTTTGCTGCAATGAGAATGTGGTTTTTAGCAAATCCACCGCAGCATGCTACGGTAGATGTCCAAAATGTTGAGGAATTCACCTGGCTAAATTCAAGTTACAGTCCGGTTCTGAAGCAATTGGCTTCTCAGTCTATGATAGATTATTACTTCAGGAGTCGTGCTGATGCTGATCCGAATGTGAAGTTTAGGAATCCAAAGTACCTTTCAATCATGAATCATTTACGTTTTTACTTGCCAGAGATCTTCCCAAAGCTGGATAAAGTTCTCTTCTTGGATGATGATATTGTTGTGCAAAAGGATCTTAGTGGCCTATGGTCTCTTGATCTTAAGGGTAAGGTGATTGGTGTGGTTGAGACTTGTGGAGAAAGCTTTCATCGGTTTGACCGCTACCTCAACTTCTCAAATCCTCTGATCTCCAAAAATTTTGATCCCCGTGCTTGTGGTTGGGCATTTGGAATGAACATCTTTGATCTAAATGAGTGGAGGCGCCAAAACATCACAGAGGTGTACCACTCATGGCAAAACCTGGTATGAGATAAATTCTTCCCGGTGGTTTATGTCTGGATTTTTATGTTAAATAATTTCACGTGCTCTGCTTAGTCATAATCGAAACCCACCGTCATTATTTCGTTAAGTATCAAATCATTTTCTCCCTCAGGGCGGTTTCTCTTTCCCAGTGAATAGATCACATTCATATTTGAGGCCTTACCCCCACCCCAACCAACCAAAGAAAGGACCATGTTCACATTCAAGATATTTTTGTTTGAGATGATGTTTGAGCCATTAATTGGTTTGGTTGTTGTACAGGGATGTAACAAGTTAGAGTAAAATGGGTTATGTGTAAAAGTCGAGGACAACTGAGTAAATTCTTTGGCATCTGCCAATCAAATGGACTAATAAAAACTGGGCAGGTAATAGCTCAGTCTAGATTAGGAAGTGAAATTTGGCCTACCTTCGATATGATTAAGAATTGCCATGTGTCCTGTCCTATCATGTTGCTCCAACGTTCCTCCAATTAGATTAGGTAGTGATGTTGCAGCCTCACTATGTTCTGGATGATTAAATAGACCTGACTTGTCATGTTTATCTGGTTTTCTTCCTAAAGGTGTCAATGTATACACCAGCTTTTTTCTTGCATACTAGTGTTGTTAAAATTAGTCGTGAAATTTAATGAACCTTTCTCTGCACAGAATCATGATAGACAACTTTGGAAGTTGGGTACCCTACCACCTGGTTTGATAACCTTTTGGAAGCGCACATATGCCCTTGACCGATCGTGGCATGTTCTTGGGCTTGGCTACAATCCAAATGTTAGCCAGAAGGACATTCAACGAGCAGCAGTCATACATTACAATGGAAACTTGAAACCATGGCTTGAGATAAGCATTCCCAAGTTCCGAGACTACTGGTCAAAATTTGTTGACTATGATCAGGTATTTTTGCGAGAGTGTAATATCAATAAATTGGCTGGTACATGAAGTGTTTCCTGCATATATTTCTCCTAATTCATAAATACAGTGAGCATTTGTTTAGTTTACAGGTCTGTTCTTCCTTAATAATTTAATGATTTTGTTCTTGTTCTTTAAGTCACAAGTTATTTAGGTATATATATGTCGAATGGAGTATTAGAGTGAGCATTCTGTATTACATTTATTCTTGACATCCATTGTTGGATGACAGCTTGAATTCAAATTTGTTGTAAATGATTAACCATAGCTCTCACTTTGAATTCCTCTGTTCATTTTTGGGTTATATATTAATGGCATGCCGTTTTCGAGGGCTATGTATTTTCCATTGCACAGTTTATCTCACCAATATCTTCTATCTTTGGTCTTTTTCTATTTGAGTAAAAAGCATTGCAGATATGTTCTTTTTTCTTGTTCTTTTACTAAGCGGAAAAAAATGTCTATCTAGCATAACAGTGTGGTAAAGGAAAGACTGTTCATTGCAGCATAAAATGTTTTTTTTTTACTGATCTCCGTCTTACAACCTGTTTTAACTGTGCTAAGATTGAAGTGCTTGGTTTGGTGTAAATATCGGGTGCGGACAAAGTATTTACCGTGGTAGACAGTTCAGGTAAGTAGTAGAGCTAAGACAGATATTACATTGCGCGCTTCTGTCCTTTTTTATCATCAGAAAGTTTTCTTCAGCTTGAATTGGAGTATGTTATTGTGTTTAATATAGAAAGGCCACCTTCTCATGAATTTGACAAGTATTTAACTACCCTCTCTTCCACAAAATATTCCAACATAGCAAAGTGTAGCTATGGGGTATTATTAAAAGTTTATAATGTGATACTAGTTTAACTACAAAAATATCAATATAAGATTGGCAAATGTAATAACTCAAACCCCCACCGGCCCTTCTCCTTTACCGGTTTGGATTTTTCGCGTCGTTTCAGTCGTCGTGGTCGACAGCAAGAGAACTAAGCCTCACAAAGGTAGACCTAGAGAAAGGTCTATCAAATTATTCTTAATTGTTAGATACACTAGAAATGAAAGCATTTCATTCAAATTTCTGGTAAGTTCCCACTCATATGTTTCAATTTTGACTAAAATAAAGCCAATAGCCAATATTGCTAGGTTTTTTATATTATAAGGTTATGCACCTTTTCAATTAGTTGCAATATGTCAAAATGGACCATATTCATTTCTTTTTTGTTTCTTTTATTTGTAATTACTTTTTTCCTTTTTTTTTTGTGTGGCTAAAGTGAAATATTACTGGTTTTCCAGATGTGTTTTATAAAATTTTGAAGACGGGTCTCTTTTTTTTATTTTTTTTTAGGTGGCAAAAGTAAGTTATAAAGCTAAAGTAAAATCATCCTAGAGATGCCATGGGCCAGTTTTGTTCCCCATTTTTGTCGCATGTAAAAGCTTTAAACTTGATAAGACGACCAAAAAAGTTTCAAACATCTTGATTAGGTTGGAATTGGTGAAAATTGGAAGGATTTTAGACTTTCGGAATAAAGGGCAATTATATTGGAATTAAAACTTAGGGTTTAACAGCGACTTCAGTAAAAAAAATTGTGAACCGTCCTGATCAAGTCGTCTACAAAAATATTCCAATAGTAATAATAAAAAAGCATCCAACCAAGGGAGTGGTTACGTTCACTATGTTTCTTTTATTACCGACATGCTATGATGCTCCAGGACTGTCTCGCGAAAATCTTCGATCCGAACCTTCGCATCTACTCTCTCTTAGAGAATGAACCACGCCTTGATACTGTGCTACACTCGAAAATTATATCAAATCAAGAAATTTGATATTAGTAGCTTCATATTTTACTATTTTATTCGTAATTTTTTTTGGTAATTCTCTTTCCCAAATAAGACTTTTATATCCCTCTTCATTTCACTTCTGTCACTCATCATTTCTTGTTAAACAAATATTTTTAAATTTATACTTTTATAAATAGCTGTAAGGGTATAATATCAACCATTTTATTTAAAATATACACACACACACACACTTCTTTACCAAAGTAAGTCACACATTAAAACTGGCTACAAAAATGATAACCAATTCATAAGACAATAATTTCAAATTCAAACTTCAAATTCAAAGTCGTTTTCTTTTCGTTTTAATCAATCTTTTTCGTTTTACTTAACTATCCAGCTTTTGCGCTTTTTTATTTTTGACTTTCTTTTTTGTACTTCCTTTGGTCCTTTCAATGTACCATTTGCTTTATTTTGTTTAAATATTTTGTTTATGTGAACACTCGGGTTATATATATATTGCAAATAATCTGGATAAATTTAATTTATATAAATTGACCGTGTAAAGAATTTTTATACTATTATATCATTCTAATATGTTATATTTTTTATTTTCAAGATAGCAAATCTCACTTTTTATAAAGAATTACCTGCAGATATCTTTTTGTATATAAAGAGTTATCTGAAATTGTCAGTTATATAAGTATTAAACGTCATACCTAAAAAAAAAAAAAAAAAAAAATTAAACGTCATACCTGCACTTTGGAACGTGAACAACATAAATGGGGGTCCAATATTGGTAATAATAATTGGAATGAGCCTGACTCTGATACCATAATAAATGGACCTTGGGCCTAACTCTACTCTAAAAGCTAGCTTATGAGACGAAGATTGCCTAAAATTATATAAGGAGATCAAAGACCTCAAATCCTACCAATGCGGGACAACTCAACGTAAAGCAGTATGTAAATTTTGTAACAGACTTTTAAATGTCCAAGCACTCGTCAGTAAATTGTACTTTTTATATTGGTCAATGTGACGCATTATTTGAAATTTAGTTCTTGTTATATAGTGAGCCGAATAAAGGGACAATAATTCAGTTATTTTTTTAAATTTAATAAACTATACAGGTATAAAATTTTCAAATAAAATATTAGGATTATGGTCCATGAATTCAGTATGACACAAATTAAATATGGTCCTAGTTCTCCGCTGACGTCTATTATCCACAATTCTATAAGAGAGTTATTTTATTCCATCACAGAAAATTATTTGATTCTTGTTTTTTAAAATTTTTTACGATATACCCGAACAATCGTTTATAGGATTTAATTATTCCTAACAATGGATTCATCTCTTGCGCTATTTGCATTTGGTATTGTTATTTGCTTTGGTAATAAAAAGAATAATGAATAAAAAAAGAATAATGGTTTGGCTCGTGTATTTTCAATAATTGAAGCATAAAAAAAGAAGAAGAAGCTCAATCTACTTGTTAAAAAAAGATCAAATCACCCCTCTACTAAAGATGATTTGAAATAATCCTTCATTACAAATCAGGTTGAAGCTCCGTAAGTATCAAGACTAAACACAGACTGTTTGTCAATGCAAAGAACTAAGGTCCGTTTGGCCATAATTTTTTTTTTAAAACCTTTTTGGAAGCATTGTTTGATCATGAAAATTTTAAATTTCACTTGAAGTTGAATTTCGAATTTTTTCGGAAATCTGAAAGTTAATTTTTCAAAATTTTCACTTTAAATCACTCACAAAATTTAATAACACCTCCAAATTGTATTCATGTCCAAATAAAATTTTAATTTTCAACTACCACTTTCACTTATTTTTTTTTTTTTTTTTTTACTTTTTTCCAAAATTTCACTATTTTTATGTCCAAAATTTAAATGTTTCGTCTAAATAAGATATTTATTAAATTAATCCCTTATTACAGTTCAGATTGGAGTTCCGTCTAATATTAGAATATTCTTTTTACCATTTTCCCTGATAAAGAAGAAAAAACTATTCGAAAAAAGGGTTGAATTAAGACAGATACTGATCAAATTAAGGGGACGTTTGGTAGGCTGTACTAAGTAAAATAATCCCTATATAAAAATTTAATCCGTCCAATACAATGTTTGGTTGCTCAATTCAATTTATGCATACTTAATACATGGATTACTTATACCTCATAGGACGGGTTAGCTAATACTAAGTAAACCAAGGGATTACTTATACCTCACCGGAGGGCTTAGCTAATACCAAAGAAACCAAGGGATTACATCGCATAGCTAATTTTTAATACAATGAATCAAACACTTGATAAAAAATAATTTCATCACTATAATTCCTACATTACTAATACCTGTATTACTGATCTCTGCATTACTAATCCTTGCATTAAAAATTTCCTGCATTAATTGTGTTAGTACAAAATGACCCCAAAGGTATTAAGCATAATAGAAGCAAGTTAAAGAAAGATAAATTTTGCAGGCTTGGGCAAAAGTAAAAGTGCAAAAGGAAAAACGTGGGGTACTATTACTCAATGCACTAGAAAAAGAAGAAAAGAGAAAGAAAAGAAGAATGAAAGAGAGGGGGAAATGGGGACACAAAACACAAAAAGCAGCAAATTCAGAGTTGTTGAGTGAGACACTAAAGTAAAGGACCTGCCACTGCCTTGCCCCCATTGTTGATATAACTGGCAGCCATTCCGAAATTTAAGCCTTTGCATATTTTGTGTGTTTCTGCTCTCTCTCTCTGCTGTTATTGGCTATACTTTCAGTGTTTGTGTAATTCACTCAATTCACACACACACACACAGTGAATTATAGGTGGTTTCTTGTAAGAATATGGCCGGAGAATCTGTGTGACTGTGTTTGTCACTGTTTTCACTCTCTCTGTCTACCGTTACTGGTTATTGCTTTTCAGTGTTGTGAAATTCACACACACACACACACACAGAGTGAATTATAAGAATAGGTGGTTTTCCGGTAATGAGAGTGGCCGGAGAATCTGTGTGACTGTGTGTCTCTCTGTTTTCACTCTCTTTGTCTACCGTTACTAGCTACTAGATTTTCAGTGTTGTGAAATTCAAATACACACACACACACACAGAGTGAATTATAAGAATAGGTGGTTTTCCGGTAATGAGTGTGGCCGGAGAATCTGTGTGACTGTGTGTCTCTCTGTTTTCACTCTCTCTGTCTACCGTTACTGGCTATAGCTTTTCATTGTTGTGAAATTCACACACACACACACTCAGTGAATTTTACATGAATATTAAGTCGCCGGTAATGGGTATGGCCGGAGAATCATCATCGTCGTCGTCGTCGTATTCGGGGAAGCTGAAGAAAGCAGCAAAAAAGGTGTTAGTTCAAACATGCGGCTCTTTTCGTTGTGGATACCAAAACCCTCCTTCTCCTGTCTCTGATAACACCACCACCACCACCACCTCTGTAAGTCTACTAAAATTCATTTAGTTTCTTATAAGAAATGAACTATTTTACCTAAATTTCATGCATTTGATAATTCTAATTCTACTTCTTATTTGTTCTGTGCAGGCGTTTGCTTATCCTGAGCTGTTGAAGAATCATACTGCTGTAATTAAACCTTCACAATTAGATTCTATTACTAACACACCTTCTAACAAGGTACTTTCAAATTTGCATCCTCAATTTGTCAATTTTCTAGTTGTTTTTGTCATTGCTTTGCTGCAAATTCTAATTGGATTTAAGTTATATGTACTGACAGTGTAAAGATTCTTTCACATATATTAACCCGTGATAGCAACTACCATTGTCAAAAGATTTACCTGTAATTACTTAATAAGTCATCTTTTTTTTACACTAACTTAAACTCATTCCTAATCGTCCTTACTTGTGGATATAGACAGATTTATAATTTGACTTTATGGGTTGAGATATTGGGATTCCACCACAACTCATTTGATTTATTGGGGTTATTTTTACTTAATTAGTGAATTTTTTTAAAATAAATATATAATGTTCGGGCCAAAGCTACCGGTTCCAGTATAATTAGCTTGTCTAAGCTAGCTCTCGTTGCCCTTTCCTTATCATATCTCCAAATGGCTAGCATTCACTATATTTCTTGAGATTCTTCTTTCTTAAGTAATCTTATCCTTATAAATGTCTGAATCCTCAATGTCTTGGATGTATTAGCTACATGAGAGAATCAAAGCTGTGAAATTTTTAATGCCGCATTGTTATGGGTAAAACATATGATATTCTGCTACTGGAGGTGAAAACTCAAGTAATCCCTTCTTCACAACAGGGAAGGAAAATGTTATATGATAAATTTGGGGGGTCGGGTAGTAGCATACTTTAGAATGTCTTATATTATTAGTTTCTCCTTGTTCAATAAATGAGTAGTAACTCTGTGCCATCTGATTGAACATTCCAAACACACCGAGTCTTTTCTAGTTTTCTTTAGAAAGTTATATCTGGGTTCTTTTTCCCTTCCTTTTTTATGTTTTAGGAACTGGACTATTTCTTTTTGGCGTCAGTATGTTCAACGTCACTTGTTCCTACAAAGAATCTCCAAGGTCCTGCATGGGAATGATTACTACTATGTATTTATTAGTTCCTTTCTGTTGGTCTTATGCTCACCTCTTCCCATCATCTAACCATTTGATGTAATCCATACCATTTACCATCCATTTGCAATTTAGAAACCTCATTCTTCTCTTTCTATTGTTTGGCAGAATTTTTGTCCAATATGTCTGGATCCGTTGGCCTATAGCTGCGACAGCAGCCCAGGACAAGCTATATTCACAGCGCAATGCTCTCATGCTTTTCACTTTGCTTGCATATCATCCAATATCCGCCATGGCAATGTTACTTGCCCTGTTTGCCGTGCACATTGGACTCAACTACCTCGGACATTGAAGATGGATTATTCTGCTCACTACAATCAAGCTGATCCCATTCTCCAGATTCTTGATGAATCAATTGCTACTTCGCGGGTGCATAGACGTTCCTTTTTGCGCTCTGCTCGCTATGATGATGATGATCCAATCGAGCCTGACCGTACATCAGATCTTCACCGTCTGCATCTGTCTTTGTCACCTATCACTCACGGTACCTCTATGTTTGATCCTTGCTCAAATCCAAAGTCTGGCTTTAGTTCATGCCATTGTCCTCAGCATTGTCTATCTAGTTCTTCTTTAGAATCTTCACATCCAGCAGCGCAACATTTTGCAGAAAGTGGGCAGACCCCTATTGTTTCCACATCCTCTAGGAGAGCTTATCTCTGCTTAAAATTGGCACATCAGCCGGCCACTGACTTAGTCTTAGTTGCAAGCCCAAATGGACCTCACCTAAGGCTTATGAAACAAGCCATGGCATTGGTGGTATTTTCACTCCGACCTGTAGACCGCTTGGCTATTGTTACCTACTCTTCTGCCGCAGCACGTATCTTCCCCCTCAAGTGTATGACCTCTTACGGGAAGCGGACAGCACTACAAGTGATTGATCGACTGTTTTATATGGGCCAAGCTGATCCAGTAGAAGGACTCAAGAAAGGAGTAAAGATACTAAGAGACCGCACCCACCAAAATCCTCATTCTTTTATTCTGCATCTGTCTGACAATCCAACAAGATCTTTCCATGGGTTTCACTTGGAACTTCCTATTACAATCCATAAGTTTCATGTAGGATTTGGATTTGGCACTTCAAATGGGTTTGTCATGCACGAGTTTGAGAGATTTCTTGCAAAAATATTAGGTGGTGCGGTTAGAGAAATTGCATTGAGGATTGGGCAGGATTCTAGGATTATGAGAATTGGAGAATTACGAGGGGGTGAGGTGAGGAGAATCCCGTTGCTTTTGGAAGAATTGGACCAGGTCCATGTGGTGTATACCTACATTGATTGCATGATGGATGACTCTGTTAAAACAGGGGAAATTGTAGTCAGAATTGGTGATAGGAAAGAACTGACTGATGCTGTTGACGCTGTTGAGAGCACAGGCAGAAGAAGTAGCAGTGTTGAAAGCTGGGAATATCATGATCCATTCATGGCTAGAAGATGGGCTAAGCGTTTGCATGGCTATAGGATATGATGTTCACGACTTTGATTCCTTACCCTGAAGTCCTTGATCCCATCACTCCGATCTCGGGGGATGATCTATTAATTGAACAAAGATTTTTTTTTTTTTTTTGGGTTGAGAATCTGCATTATATGCGGGATCTTGAAATACATGAATAGAGGTCTTGTATATCTGTGTTCCTACTTTTTCTGTTAAGGAATCTTCTATAGTTGGGTGCATTGTTATGTTCTTATATTCTCCAAAATTTTGCAGCATTTATGCTCTTCATGTGTTAGCAAACCTGTTTTATGCTGACTATCCTTTCGTCTTCGTGCTTGGCCGAAAATGAAAATATTTAAAAACTCAAAGAGAAGTCCAACTATGTTTACGCTAGTTTTCAGCGTACCTCAATTCTTCTCTTCTCCTTTATCCAGGTTTTGGACCAGCAATATGAGCAAGCTCACACATGGAAGACTGTTGAGCTGTTTGTTGTATCTATTTCCCATATCCATTTGAGTTTCAGGTGGTCACTGCCTATTGTGTTCTAGTGATGAAATTATAGGCAAATTTTGATATAAGGAGGCTATCTTTCGAAGATTCCCAAAAGGAGGATATAAAGGTGTTTTAGATATTGGTTAATGTGTTAAGTCGAGTGAAACTATTGTTATTTCCCGGTTAATGTGAAACAGGGTATAAGTTTTCTTGATTCTTATGTAAAGTTCCCTCAATCATGTATCTTAGGACATGTTAATATTTTCATATTTCTCGTGTGCTATAGTCCACGTCATCTGCTTGAATTGCAGCGACCGGTCTCGAATCTTCTAAAATTTTGCGGGCACACAAAAATGATCTAATGAACAATAGTCATCCCTTCGGCATGACCATTCCTAGTTAATGGTGTTTTAGAGTCATAGAACAGAAATTCAGGACGATTCCCAGATTTTAGTGTGCTATGGTTCACTCTATCTGCGTGAATTCAGGCGATCAGCCCCGAATTTCTTAAAATTTAGCGGGCCCATTAAAACCGACCTAATGAACAATAATCATCGCTTCGTCATGAGCGTTCCTCATTTTTTGGCGTTTTAGGGCCACAACACAGGAATTAAGAACGATTCCTATTTTTCCGTGTGCTATAGTCCATGTCATCTGCATGAATTCTGGCGACAGGCCCCGAATCTCCTAAAACTTTTGCGAGCCCATCAAAAACGACATAATGAACAATACTCTTCTCTTCCCCACGACTGTTCCTCTCTTTATTGTCTCATCGAAAAAAACCAAACAAATATTAGTCAGAGCCTCCCCATGTCCGTTCCTCATTTTTTTTCGATTCAGGGCCAAAAAACATGAATTCCGTCCCATTCCTAGATTTTTGTGTGTTATAGCCAATGCCACATGCATGGGCACGGGCGCCACCCATATCGCCTGAAATTTTGCTGGCCCATCAAAAAACGACCTAAGGAACATTATTCATAGTCTCACCATGACCGTCCGTCATTTCTTGGCGTTTTAGGGCCTAAAAACTAGAATTCAGCTTGATTCTCAAATTTTTGTATGCTATAAGCCATGCCATCTCTAGGGCCAGGGCGCTCGGACCCACCTCTTTCAAAATTTTGTTGGCCCTCCAAAGACGATCTAAGGAACATTAGTCATCGCCTCGCCATGATCGTTCCTCGTTTATTGGCCTTTTAAGGCCATAAAATTGGAATTCCGCCTCATTCCTAGATTTTTCTGTGCTATAGCCAACGCCATCTGCGTGGGCCTGGGCGCCGGTCCTGGATCACCTAAACTTTTGCAGACTCATCAATGTAAGGAGCATTAGTCATCACCTCGCGATGACCATTCCTGGTTTTTGGCGTTCTAGGGCCATGAAACTGGAATTCTGCCAGATTCCAAGATTTTTGTGTTATATAAACCTCGAGGGCCCTGACGCCCAGACCTGGATCTCCAAAAAATTTTACTGGCCCATCCAAAATAACCTAAGACAAATTTATAATCACCTACACATGACCGTTCCTCATTTTTTGGTGTTTTAGGGCCGTAACACTGGAATTCCGCCCGATTCTCAAATTTTCGTTTGCTATAGCCCACACCATCTACTTGAGCCTGGGTACCTATATCCAGATCGCCTATAATTTTGCAGGCCCGTCAAAAATGACATTAGTCATCACCTCGCCATAATCGTTCCTTGTTTTTTGGCGTTTGAGGGCCATAAAACAAGAATTTTGCCCGATTTTCATATTTCTATGTGCTATAGCCTATTCATCTGTGTGGGCCCGGGAGCTTGGTCCCAGATCGCCTAAGATTTTGCTGGTTTATATAAACGACCTAAGGAAGATTAGTCATCGCCTCGCCATCAACGTTCCTTTTTTTGGTGGTTTAGGATCATAAAACTGGAATTCTACTTGATTCTTATATTGTTGTGTGCTATAATTCATGCCATGTGCGTGGGCTCGGGCGCCTGGACCCAGATCGCCTTAAATTTTCCACCCCATGAAAAACGACAGGAACATTATTCATCGGCTCATTATGACTATTCCTCATTTTTTAGCATTTTAGGGTCATAAAACTGAAATTTCAGTCGATTCTCAGATTTTCGTGAGCTATAGTCGATGCCATCTGCGTGGGCCTAGGCGCCCGGACCCGGATTGCTTAAAATTTTACCAGCCCATCAAAAACGATCTAAGAAACATTAGCCATCGCCTTGCCATGACCGTTCCTCTTTTTTTTTTTTTTTGGTGCATTTTTGGACCATAAAATTAAAATTCTACCTAATTCCCTGATTTTCGTGGACTTGGGTGCCTGGAGCAGAATCGCCTGAAATTTTGCAGACCAATAAAAAGTGACCTAAGGAACATTATCCATCAACTCTCTATGACCGTTCCTCATTTCTTAGCATTTTAGGGACATAAAACTGGAATTCCAGACAATTCTCACATTTTCGTGAGCTATAGCCCACGCCATCTGAGTGGGCTAATGCGCCCGGACCCAGATCACCTAAAATTTTACCGACCCATTAAAAATGACCTAAGGAATATTAGTCATCACCTCTCCATGACCATTCCTTATTTTCTCCATTTTCAGGCCATAAAATTGGAATTCTACCTAGTTTCCATGTTTTTGTGTGCTATAGCCCACGCCATCTGCACGGGCCTGGGCGACCAGACCCAAATCGCCTAAAATTTTATCGTCCCATAAAAAATGACCTAAGGAACATTAGTCATCGCCTCACCGCGACCATTTTGCTTTTCTGGCGATTTAGGTCCATCAAACTGGAATTCTGTCCGATTGTCAAATTCTCGTGTGCTATGGCCAATACCATATGCGTGGGCCTGCAAGCCCGGACGTGAATCGCCTAAAAACATTTTGGCCCATCAAACAATAACTACGAAACATTATTGATCACCTCTCGATGACCCTTCTTCGTTTTTTTGGCAATTTAGGGCCATAAATCTAGAATCCCGCTCGATTTTCACATTTTGGTATGCTATAGCCAATGTCGTTTGTGTGGGCATGGGTGCCCCACTCGGATTGCCTAAAAACTTTTCAGCCCATCAAAAACGACCTAAGGAACATTAGGCATCCCCTATCTATGACCTTTCCTCATTTTTTGGCGTTTTAGGGCCAAAAACCAAGAATTCTGCCCAGTTCCCGAATTTTCATGTGCTATAGCCCACGCCATCTACGTGGGCTCGGACGCCCGGAGTCTGATTGCCTAAAATTTTGCTGGCCCATCAAATAAGACCTAAGGAACATTATCCATTGCCTCGCCATGACCGTTCCACATTTTTTGACTTTTTAGGGCCATAAAACCGGATCAGTCCAATTTCGAGATTTTCGTGTTCTATAGCCCACACCATCGACACAAACCTAGACGCCTGGACCCGGGATGCCTAAAATTTTGATGGCCATCAAAATCGACCTAACGAATATTTGTCATCGCCTCACCATGATCGTTCCTCATTTTTAGCATTTTATGGCCATAAAACTAGAACTCCAACTCATTCTCAAATTTTTGAGTGTTATAGCCCGTGTCATTTGCATGGGCTGGGGCGCCCGGACCTGAATCTCCTAAACTTATGCCAGGCCATCAAAAAATACCTATGAAATATTATTCATTGCATCGCCATGACCTAAGGAATATTAGTCATCGCCGCTATAAAATTGGAATTCTAGTCGATTCTCGATTTTCGTGTGCTATAGCCCATGCCATCTGAACGGGTCCACCACTCAAACCCGGATCACCTAAAATTTTGCCAACCCATCAAAAAAAACCTAAGGAACATTAGTCACCATCTCTCCATGACCAATTTTCATTTTTTTGCATTTTCAGGCGATAAAATTTGAATTTTGCCTGATTCCCAGATTTTCATGTGCTATAGCCCACGCCCTCTGCATGAGCCTGGGCGCCTGGCGCAGAATCGCCTGAAATTTTGCAGACCAATCAATAGCGACTGACGGAACATTAATCATCGGCTTGCTATGACCATTCCACATTTTTAGAATTTTAGGTCCATAAAACTGAAATTCCAGCCGATTCTTAGATTTTCGTGAGCTAGGCCTAAGCGCCTGGACCCGGATCGCCTAAAATCGCCTTTCCATGACCGTTCCTCATTTTTTTGTATTTTCGTGCCATAAATTTGGAATTCTACCTAGTTCCCACATTTTTGTGTGCTATAGCCCACGCCATCTATACGGGCTTAGGCGCCCGAACTTGAATCGCCTAAATTTTATCGGCCCATCAAAAATGACCTAAGGAACATTAGTCATCGTCTCGCCATGATCGTTCCTCATTTTCTAGAATATTAGGGCCATCTCGATTGTCAGATTTTTGTGTGCTGTGGCCAATGCCATCTGAGTGGGACCGTACGCCCGGACCAGGATCGCCTAAAATTTTTAAGCATAAAAACGACCTATGGAATATTAGTCATTGCCTCGCCATGACCAATTCTCACTTTTTGCAGTCCATAAAATTTGAAATTATGCCCGATTCCCAAATTTTTATGTACTATAGCCCACACCATCTCCGCGGGCCCAGGCTCCCAGACCCGTATCTTTTCAAAATTTTCCA
Source organism: Nicotiana obtusifolia (assembly GCA_002018475.1). NCBI lineage: Eukaryota > Viridiplantae > Streptophyta > Magnoliopsida > Solanales > Solanaceae > Nicotiana > Nicotiana obtusifolia. Next base: position 125,869 of record MCJB01017356.1, on the reverse strand, counting down.
ACCATAAAAAACGTCGTAAGGTACATTAGTCATCGTCTCGCCATGACTGTTCCTCTTTTTTTGGCGTTTTAGGGCCATAAAACTGGAATTATGCCTGATTCCCAAATTTTTGTGTGCTATAGCCAATGCTATTTGCGTGGGCCCAAGCACCCGGATCTAGATCGCCTAATCTTTGCTAGCCCATCAAAAACAACCTAAGGGATTACTCATCGCCTCACCATGCCCGTCCCTCGTTCTTTGGCGTTTAAGGGCCATAAAATTGGAACTCCGCCTCATTCCAAAATTTTCGTGTGTTATAGCCCACGTCATCTACGTTGGCCCGTGCGCTTGGACCTGGTCACCTAAAATTTTATCGACTCATCAAATACGACCTAAGGAAGATTTTTCATCACATCGCCGTAAATCTTTCCTTGTTTTTTGTGTTTTAGGGACATAGAACACTACTTGGTTCCATGATTTTCGTGTGCTATATCCCACGTCATCTACGTGGGCCCAGGCGCCTAGACCCAGATCTTCTAATAAAATTTTCCGGCCGATCAATAACGACTTAGGAATATTAGGTATCGTCTCGCCATCACCGTTTCTCATTTTTTGGCATTGTAAGGCCATAAAACTAGAATTTCGCTTCATTTTCAGATTTTTGTGTACTATAGCCAACGCCATTTGTGTGGAGCACCCCGACCCAGATCGCCTAAAATTTTGTCGGCCCATCAAATACGACCTAAGGAGCATTAGTCATCGCCTCGCCATGACTGTTCCTCGTTTCTTGGTGTTTTAGGGCCATAAAGCTGGAATTCTGCCTGATTCTCAAATTTTCGTATGTTATAGCTTACGCCATCTGCACGGGCCCGGGCGTCCGGACTTGGATCGCAAAAAAATTTGCTGGCCCATCATAAATGACCTAAGGAACATTATTCATCGCCTCGCCATGACCATTCCTCATTTTTTGGCGATTTAGGGCCATAAAATTGGAATTCCGCCTGATTCCCATAATTTCGTGTGGTATAGCCAACTTTATCTGCGTGAGCCTGAGCGCCAAGACCCGGATCACATGAAATTTTTGTCGGTCCATCAAAAACGACCTAAGGAACATTAGTTATCGCCTCTCCATGACCGTTCCTTATTTTTTGGCGTTTTGGGGCCATAAAATTGGACTTCTACCCGATTTCCAGATTTTATGTACTATAAACCACACCATCGCGTGGGCCCAGGCGCCCAGACCCGCATCTTTTAGTCACCCTCTCGTCATGACCGTTCCTCTTTTTTGGCGATTTAGAACCATAAATTTGGAATTTCGCCCTTTTGCTAGATTTTCGTGTGCTATAGCCAAAGCCATCTGTGTGGGCCCCGGGCTCGGAATCAGATCGCCTAATATTTTGCGGGCCATCAAAAACGACATAAGGAACATAAGTTATTGTGACTCCATGACTGTTCCTTATTTTTTTGGCGCCACAAAACTAGAATTCCGCGCATTTCTCAGATTTTTCGAATGCTGTAGCCCACGCCATCACACGAGACCGGGCGCCAAGACCCGGATCGCCTAAAATTTTGCCGAGCCATAAAAAATGACCTAAGAAACTTTAATATTCCCTCTCCATTACCTTTCCTCATTTTGTTTTGGCATTTTAAGGCCATAAAACAGGAATTCCTCCCAATTCCCAAATTTTCATGTGCAATAGTCTACGCTATCTGCACGGGCTCTGACGCACGGACCCGGATAGCTTAAAATTTTGTCGGTCCATCAAAGACGATATAAGGAACATTAGTCATCGCCTCGCCATGACTGTTCCTCATTTTTGTGGCGTTTTAAGGCTATAAAATTGGAATTCTGCATGATTTTTAGATTTTCGTGTGTTATGGCGCCTGGACGCCCAGACCCGGATCATCTAAAATTATACAAGCCCATCAAAAACGACCAAAGGAACATTAGTCATCACTTCACCATGAGCGTTCCTAATTTTTTGGCGAGTGAGGGCCCTAAAACAAGAATTCCGCCCGATTCTCAAATTTTCGTGTGATATAGCTTGGGCCCCGACGCCGGGACCCGGATCACCTAAATTTTTTTGGCTCATCATAAACGACCTAATAAACATTAGTCATCACCTCACCATGAACGTTCCTTATTTTTTAGTGCTACAACCCACGATATCTGCATGGGCCTGGGCACCCGGACCCAAATTTCCTAATATTTTATCAACCATCAAAAACGACTTAAGGAACATTAGTCATCGGTTCGCCATGACCGTTCATGATTTTTTAGCATTTTAGAGCCATAAAACTAGAATTCTGCCAGATTCCTAGATTTTTATGTGTTGTAGCCTACGGCATCTGCGTGGGCCAGGGCGCATGAACCCAGATCGCCTCAAATTTTGTCGTCCCATAAAAAATAACCTATGGACCATTATTCATCGCCTCGCCAGGACCGTTTCTTATTTTTTGGCGTTTTAGGGCCATAAACCTGGTATTCCACTCGATTCTCATATTTTCGTGTACTATAGCTCACGCCATCTACACGGGCTCAGGCGCCCCGACCCCGAACATCTAAAAAATTTTCGGCCCATCAAAAATGACCCAAGGAACATTAGTCATCGCCTCTCCATGACTGTTCCTTATTGTTTAGCTATTTGGGTTTGGAAATCTGCTAGATTCTTATATTTTCGTGTGCTATAGCCAACTACGCCTGCATGGGCCCGGGCATAAGGACCTGGATCGCCTGAAATTTTTATCGGTCCATCAAAAATTACCTAAGGAACATTAGTCATTGCCTCTCCATGACCGTTCTTCGTTTTTTGGCATTTTGGGGCCATTAAATTTGAATCCTACTCGATTCTCAAATTTTTGTATGTTATAGCCCACGCTATCTGCAGGGGCTTAAGTGCCCGAATTCAGATCGCCTAAAATTTTGCCAGCCCATCGAAAACTACCTAAATAACATTATTATTCATTGCCTCATTCCTCGTTTTATGGTATTTTAAGACAATAAAATCGAAATTCCTTTTGATTCCCAAATTTTCGTGTGCTATAGCACACACCATCTGCACGGGCCCTAGCGCGCGGACCTGGATCGCCTAAAATTTTTTCGAACTATAAAAAATGACCTACGGAACATTAGTCATCACCTCACCATGATCGTTCATCATTTTTTGGTAATGCAGGGCCATAAAACTAGAATTCCGCATGATATGCAGATTTTCGTGTGCTAATAAACCACACCATGTGCGTGGGCCCAGACGCCCTGACCGGAATCGCCTAAAATTTTGCCGTCTTATCAAGAATAACCTAAGGAAATTAGTCATCACCACGTCATGACCGTTCCTCCTTTTTGGCGTTTTAGGGCCATAAATCAAAATTCCGCTTGATTCCAAGATTTTTCTATGCTATAGCCCACGCTATCTGCACGGGCTCTAGCACACGGAACCGGATCACCTAACATTTTGTCGGCCATCAAAAACGACCTATTGACGATTAGTCATCGTCTCGCCAAGACTGTTCCTTATTTTTTAAAGTTTTAGGGCCATAAAACTAGAATTCTAGCTGATTCTCAAATTCTCGTGTGCTACAGCTCATGCCATCTGCACAGGCTCAGGCGTCCATATCCGGATCATCTTAAATTCCCATCAAAATCTACCTAAGAACATTAGTCATTGTCTCTCTATGCTTGTTCCTCATTTTTTGGCATTTTAGGGCCATAAAACTGGAATTCTATCCAATTCTTAGATTTTCGTATGCCATTTGCGTGGGCCTAGGCGCACGGACATGAATCACCTAAAAAAATTTTGGCCCATCAAAAACGACGTATGGACCATTAGTCATCGTGTTGCAATGACCGTTCCTCATTTTTTGGCATTTTAGGGCCATAAAACTGGAATTCTACCCGATTCTTAAATTTTCATGTACTGTAGACCATGCCATCTTCGTGGGCTCGGGTGCACGGACTCGTATTGCCTAAAATTTTGTTGGCTCATAACAAAATGACCTAAGGAACATTAGTCATTTCCTTGCTATAACCGTTCCTCCTATTTTGGCGTTTTAGGAAAATAAAATTGAAATTCCGCTCGATTTCCAAATTTTCGTGTGCTATTGCTCTCACCATCTGCGTAGGCTCGTGTACCCGGACGCGGATCACCTAAAATTTTTCAGGCCCAACAAAAAATACCTAAAGAACATTAGTTATCGCCTCGCTATGACCGTCACTTTTTTTTAGCATCTTAGGGGCATAAAACTAGAATTCCACCGGATTCTCATATTTTCGTATGCTACAGTCCACGAAATCTGTACGGGCTCGAGGGCACGGACCCGAATCACCCAAAATTTTGCCGGCCCATAAAAAATAACCAAAGGAACATTAGTCATTGCCTCGCCATAACCGTTCCTCCTTCTTTGGCGTTTTAGGGCCATAAAACTGAAATTCTGCCTAATTCCCAGATTTTTGTGTGCTATACTGTCGCCATCTGCGTGGGCCCAGGTACCCGAACTCAGATCGCCTAAAGTTTTGCTGGCCCAACAAAATATACCTAAGGAACATTAGTCATTGCTTCACCATGACCGTTCCTTGTTGTTTTGCATTTTATGACCATAAAACTGAACTTCCGCTCGATTCTCATATTTTCGTATACCGCCCACAAAATCTGCACGGGGTTCGGAACCGGATCATCTAAAAATTTTCCAGCTCATCAAAAACGACCTTTAGTCATCGCCTCGTCATGATCGTTTTTTATTTTTTGGCATTTTAAGGCCATAAAATTGGAATTCTGCCCAATTCAAAGATTTTCGTGTGCTATAGCCCAAAACATCTACGCGAGCTCTGGCGCCCAAACCTGGATCACCTAAAATTTTACCGGTCCATCAAAAACGACCTAAGGAACATTATTCATCACCTCTCCATTACCGTTGCTTAATTTTTTTTGCCTGTTAGGGTCGTAAAAGTGAAATTCCGCCTGAATCTCAGATTTTCGTGTGCTATAACACATGCCATCTGCTCGGACCCGGGCGCCCAAGCCCATGTCGCCTATAATTTTGTGGACTAGTCAAAAATGACCTAAGGAACATTATTTATCGCTTCTCCATGATTGTTCCTCGGTTATTGGCGTTTTAGGGTCATAAAACTAAAATTTTGCCTGATTCCCAGATTTTCATGTGCTATGCCTACGGCATCTATATGGGCCTGGGCGCCAAAACCTGGATCGCCTAAAACTTTGCCAGCCATCAACCCAAGGAACATTAGTCTATCGCCTCGCTATGATTGTTCCTTAATTTTTGGCATTTTAGGGCCATTAAATAGGAATGTTTTTCGAATTCCCATATTTTCGTGTGCTATAGACCACGCCATTTGCGTGGAACCGGGTGCTCGAACCCGGATAACCTAAAATTTAATCGTCCTATCAACAATAACCTAAGGAATATTATTCATCACCTCGGCATGACCGTTCCTCGTTTTTGTCACTTTAGGGCCACAGAACTATAATTTCGCTCGATTCACACATTTTTGTTTACTATTGCCCACGTGGGCTAGGTGCCGGGACCCGGATCGCCTAATTTTGTCGGCCCATCAAAACTAATCTATGGAACATTACTCATTGCCTTTCCATGACCGTTCATCATTTTTTGGCGTTTTAGGTCCATGGAGCAGGAATTCCGCCCGATTCCTAGATGCTATAGCCCACGCTATCTGCGTAGGTCCAGGCGTTCGGACCAGGATCTCCTAAAATTTTGCCAATCCATCAAATACAACCTAATAAATATTATTCATCGCCTCACTATGACTGGTTCCTCATTTTTTGGTATTTTAGGGCCATAAAATAGGAATTTCGTGCAATTTCCAGATTTTCGTATGCTATTGCCCACATCATTTGCTTGACCCCGGGCTTACGGACATGGATCGCCTAAAAACTTTTTGGCCCATCAAAAATAACCGTTCATCGCCACGTCATAACCGTTCCTCATTTTTTGACTTTTTAGGGCCATAAAACTGCAATTCCGTCCGATTCTCATATTTTCGTGTGCTATAGCCACACCATCTGCACGGGCCCGGTTCAACTAAAATTTTGTCGGCCCATCAAAAAGAACATTAGGCACATTATTCATCGTCTCGGCATGACCATTCCTCGTTTTTGGCATTTTAGGGCCATAAAACTAGAATTCCACCTGATTCACACATTTTCGTTTACTATTTCCCACGTGGGCCCGTACACCCAGATTCGGATTGCCTAAAATTTTGGCAGCCCTCTAAAAATGACCTACGGAACATTATTCATCATCTCGCCAAGACCGTTCCTCATTTTTTGGCATTTTAGGGCCATAGAATAGGAATTTCGATCGATTCTCATATTTTCGTGTATTATAGCACATGCCATCTGCGTGGGCCCGGGCGTCCGGACCAGGAACTCCTAAAAAATTTTCGGTCCATCAAAAACGACCTAAGGAACGTTATTCATCACCTCACTATCACCGTTCCTCATTTTTTGGTATTTTAGGGCCATAAAATAGGAATTTCGCTCAATTCCTAGATTTTCGTGTGCTATTGCCCACACCATTTGCGTGAGGCCAGGCTCACGAACCTGGATCGCCTAAAAACTTTTCGGCCCATCAAAACGACCTAAGAAAATTAGACATCGCCACGTCATGACAGTTCCTCATTTTTTGACGTTTTAGGGCTATAAAACTGCAATTCCTTCCGATTCTCATATTTTCATGCGCTATAGCCACACCATCTGCACGGGCTCGGTTCGGCTAAAATTTTGTCGGCCCGTCAAAAAGAACATTAGGCACATTATTCATCGTCTCGGCATGACTATTCCTCGTTTTTGGCATTTTAGGGCCATAAAACTAGAATTCCACCTGATTCACACATTTTCATTTACTATTTCCCATGTGGGCCCGTATGCCCAGATCTGAATCGCCTAAAATTTTGCCATCCCTCTAAAAATGACCTACGAAACATTATTCATCGTCTCGCCAAGACCGTTCCTCATTTTTTGGCATTTTAGGGCCATAGAATAGGAATTCCGATCGATTTTCAGATTTTCGTGTATTATAGCACATGCCATCTGCGTGGGCCCGGGCGTCCGAGCCAGGAACTCCTAAAATTTTGTCGGTCCATCAAAAACGACCTAAGGAACATTATTCATCACCTCACCATGATGCGTTCCTCATTTTTTGGCATTTTAGGGCCATAAAACAGGAATTTCGCCCAATTCCTAGATTTTCGTGTGCTATTGCCCACACAATTTACGTGAGCCCGGGCTCACGAACATGGATCGCCTAAAAACTTTTCGGCCTATTAAAACGACCTAAGAAAAATTAGACATCGACACGTCATGACAGTTTCTCATTTTTTGACATTTTAGGGCTATTAAACTGGAATTCAGCCTGTTTTTTATATTTTCTGCCTGGACCCGGTTTACCTATAATTTTGTCGGACCATCAAAAAGGACCTAAGGAATATTAGTTATTGCCTCGCCATGATTGTTCCTCGTTTTTTGCATTTTAATGCCATAAAACTAGAATTTTACCTGATGTCCAGATTCTCGTGTGCTATAGTCCATGCCATCACACACAAAAATTTGAGAATCGGGCCCATATAGATGGCGTGGTCAATAAAACATGAAAGTTTGAGAATCGGGCAAAAATCCAATTTTATGGCCCTAAAAAATGTCAGAAAACGAGGAACGGTCATGACGAGGCGATGACTATTGTTCCTTAGGTCGTTTTTTATGGGCCGGCAAAATTTGGGATGATTCGGGTTCAGTAGCCCGGACGTGTACAAAATAGCGTAAACTATAGCACACGAAAATCTGGGAATCGGGCAGAATTTCAGTTTTATAGTCCTAAAAAGCCAAAAAATGAGCAACGGTCATGGCAAGGTGATACTATTTTTTCTTAGGTCATTTGTTATGGGCCGATAAAGTTTTTGGCAATTAGGTCCGATCACCCGAACCCGTGCAAATGGCTTGGGATATATCACACAAAATTTTAGGTCCGATCGAACCGATGACTATGGTTTCGATCCAGCAAGCCATCTACATTTCCAGTTTTATGGCCCTAAAATGCTAAAAAAATGAGGAACATCCATGGCGAAGCAATAACTATATTCATTAGGTCGTTTTGGATGGGTCCACAAAATTTTAGGCGATTTGGAGCCGTCGCCCGGATTCATAAAGATGGCGCAGACATTTGCACACGAAAAATTAAAAATAGTCCTCAACTCCTGTTTTATGGCCCTAAAATATTAAAAAAATAAGGAACGATCATAGTGAAGCGATGATTATTATTCATTAGGTCGTTTATGATGGACCCGCAAAATGTTCAAAGCCCTTTTGCCCGAATTCATGAAGATGGCGGGGACATTAATACACGAAAAATTAGAAATTATCCTGAATTCCTATTTTATGGCCCTAAAACGCAAAACGGGGAACACTCGTTACGGAGGATGACCATTGTTTATTAGGTCGTTTCTAATAGGCCCACAAAATTTTGGGAGATTCCGAGCCCAGTCGCCTGAATTCATAAAGATGTGTGGACATTAGCATACGAAAAATTTGAAATCATCTTAAATTTCCTATATTATAGCGCTAAAATACCAAAAAAACAAGGAATAGTCATGGTGAAGCAATGAATATTGTTCATTAGGTCATTTTTAGCATACAAAAAATTAAAAATCATCGTGAATTCCTATTTTATGGTCTTAAATCGCCAATAAGCGAAGAATGGACATGGCGAAGCAATGACTATTGTTCATTGGGTCGTTTCTGATGGGACCACAAAATTTTAGGTGATTCAGAGCCCGTCGCCCGTATTCATGAAAATGGCGTGGACATCAGCATACAAAAAATTGACAATAGTCTTGAATTTTTTTTATGGCCCTAAAACACCAAAAAATGAGAAATATTTATAGTGAAACAATGTCTACTGTTCAGTAGGTCATTTTGACGGGCCCATAAAATTTTAGACAATTTGGAGCCAGCCGTCCGAATTCATAAAGATAGCGTGAACAACACAGGGAAAAACAAAAATCGTCCTGAATTCCTATTTTACGGTCCTAAAACACCAAAAAATGAGGAAGGGTCATGGCAAAGCAATGACTGTTGTTCATTAGTGCGTTTCTGATGGGTCCACAAAATTGTAGATTATTCGAAGTTTGTCGCCTGAACTCATGAAGATGGAATGGATATTAACACACAAAAAATCAAAAATCGTCCCGAATTCCTGTTTTATGGCCCTAAAACAAAAAAATATGAGGAACGATCATGTCGAGACAATGTATATTGTTCAGTAGGCCGTTTTTAATGGGCTCACAAAATTTTAGGCGGTTCGGAACCCGTAGCCCGAATTTATGAAGATAACGTTTATATTAATACACGAAAAAATGAAAGTAGTCTTGAATTCCTATTTTATGGGCCTAAAATGCAAAAAAAAAAAAAAAAAAAAAAAAAAGAGAGAGAAATGTTCATAGCGAAACACTGACTATTGTTCATTTCGTCGTTTTTATGGGCATTTTAGGCATCCGGAGCCCGTCATTGAATTCATGAAGATAGCGTAGACATTAGCACACGATAAAACAGAAATCGTCCTGAATTCCCGTTTTATGGCCTTAAAATGCCAAAAAATGAGGAACATTTATGGCAAAGCAATAATTATTGTTCATTAGGTCGTTTTTGATTAGTCCACAAAATTTTAGGTGATTTAGAGCATGTCGCCCGAATTCATGAAGATGGTATGAACATTAGCATACGAAAAATTTAAAATCATACTGAATTCTTGTTTTATCGCCCTAACACGCTAAAAAACAAAGAACAATCATGACGAAAAAATAATTATTTTCATTAGGTTATTTCTGATGGGCTACAAAATTTAGGCAAATAAAACAAAAAAAAAATATCTTTCTCTGAATTTGTTATAATTGACAAGTAAATATTAGAAATCTCCCCTATTAAGTAACACAAACTCTAACTGTAATGGTTAGCTACCTTTTAACAATTTGATTGGCTTGTGTAAATAACAGTGCTGGTTTTTACCTAATGTGTCTTGGGTTGCACATTTCAATCATGGAGAACCGCCGGGGTAATAAACTCCATCACTGTACATTTCATTATTAACTCTTATGGGGTTGGCCGTAACATCTCTCTCTCTCTCTCTATAAACAGGAGTAGTAGGTGATACGATTAGCCCTTTTCTCTTTCTCTTTTTTCGTGCCCTCAAAAATTTTCAGCTTTCCCTTTTCGATCTTCTTTCAATTCCTATGCGAATAAATATTGTTTAATTAAATACAGAGAGAGAGGAGATTGAACTGAGCTGACTCAATGTTTCCGAGATTGATTCAACCACAAGGGGAAGATGAATATAATATGAATATTGGGATTCATCACACTCATAATATTAATGGAGATCCTTGCCTTGTGCTGACGTCAGATCCGAAGCCTCGACTTCGTTGGACTGCTGACCTTCACGAACGCTTCGTTGATGCTGTTACTCAGCTTGGCGGTCCCAGCAGTTAGTATTTCATTTGCCCTCTTTTCTTTTTTTTTTTTTTTTTTTGAGAGTGTTATTGAACTTCTCAAGAATGTTGCTCTTTTGGCTTAATGGTCAATGAAGTGAATGCAAATAGATCAGGGTTGAAATCCCATTTTTACAATTAACAAACACTAGGCTATAGTCTTGGTACTGAGTTACTCGATAACAGTGGTAGTTGGAGTTGGAGGTAACAAGTACCTGATGAAATAGCTGGTAGGTACTGGTGGAATAGTCGAGCTGCCCACGAGTTTGTACGATCACTACTGTTATTAGTAGGAAAAAGAAGAATGTTGCTCCTTTGTCTTAATGGTCAATGATGCGAATGCAGATAAATCAGGGTTGAAATCCCATTTTTACAACAAAAAAACACTAGGCTAAAGTCTTGGTACCGAGTTACTCAATACCTGTGCTAATTTGGAGTTGGAGGTAACAAGTACCCGATGAGATAGCTGGTAGGTACTGGTGGAATAGTCGAGCTGCCCACAAGCTTGTATGGTCACTAGCGGTATTAGCAAGGGGAAAAAAAAGAATGTTGCTCCTTCATGGAGGAACCCTAAGCTATTTGCTGTGTTACATTTAGTGTTTAGTACATGTTTCTTTGTCTCTTTTTTTTTTTGTTGCTGAGTAAATGGCGTAGTGCACTTGTAGTTCACCAACTGTTGTGCAGATTTCAAATGGTTAGCATTCTATGGAGACTTGACAGTTAATTCTTACAGCTAAGATAAGTTCTAACCAGAACAAAGCCTTTCGGTCCAACTACTCATTAGATCTTCCTATTTCCACTCTCCTCAGTTCGCCCGCCCCTCAAATACCCCATTAGCAAGAATGGAGAAAAGTTAAAAGGTGAAAACCCAATTTACCATAGTTAAATTGGACTCTAGGGCTTTGGTCTAGTGGTTAGAGCGCAACGTGTGATGTGTAGGTTAGGTGCCATCTCGAGTTCAAACCCGCTGTAGACAAAAATTATTTGAGTGGAGAAGAGTAGAGGGCAAGCCCATTATTCATTGAGCTTCAGACCGTGCACCATTAGCCCTCGGGATTTCTCACGTATCAAAAAAAAATTCCATAGTTAAACTGCTAAGACATTTCCAATTAGCCTAGGTCAAACTTTACCTAATAGTGATATCCGAGCCCATTATTCATCAAGCTTCAGACCGTGTGCCACCAGCCCTCGGGATTTCTCACGTATCAAAAAAAATTCCATAGTTAAACTGCTAAGACATTTCCAATTAGCCTACCAAACTTTACCTAATAGTGATATCATGTGAGTTGGATATCAAGACTCTTCTCTATAAATAATTTACTATATTTGAAATCAATTACTTTGCAGCCTTTTTCCTGGAAAAGAAAAAAAAAATTACATTTGGGTGCGTAAAAGGAAAACAACTGGGCTCGCAAAGAATCATTCAAAATTCTTTAGTGTATTAAAAAGCTGGAGATTTTATTAACTCAAGATATTCTGTTGTTAGTTGTTATTTGCAAGGTCAAGAGAACATACAGTTCTTTTCTACCCTCTGAAAATCTTGCTTAGTTTTGACCAATACCATAATATACAGAAAGACATGTGTTCGTTAGAAATACAGTTAAATGACTCCTATAGAGTGTTAATATTTCAATTTGGTTTCTATATTTGTTTTTACGTGGAGATTCGCATCTTGATAAGGAGCAATTTCAGTAACTTGAGATAGCATCTAGTTTAGCTTTACCTTAATAGTCACAAGATATTGCCTTCTCCTTTTGCATGACACAAGCAAGTTTATTCACCTATCCTAAAAGAAAATGACACTTGCAAGTTTAGTTCAATTCCTTTACTGCTATAATTGATGTTGTGTTGTGCTTCAGTTCTTCATTATACGCCTTTCTTTGCTAAAGCTAAAGCGTGCACTTCGAGCTTGATCTCCCTACCAATTTTGGCAGTTTTCGTTGTTTTTCGCTTTAGCAACACTAGCAAGAATTTCTAGAGCAGATTCATAATTAGTATTTAACTGGATGAGCCTGGGAAAATCTGGACAAGATGGGTTCGGATTGTGAAAGATACTGTACTGACTTAAGTTGGAGAAAAATTGAAAGAACGCTGAATCTGGTGCTTATTTTACATTAGTACCAAGTGAACTGTTGCTGGAGTACTAGAGTTCCTAAGTCTCTGCCCTTACCCTTCCTTTCCCTACCCTGAAAACTTGAACGGACACAATGTTACGCTGTCAAAGGAACATAACTTTTCAGTAACAATATGCAATCGAGATAAGATATTGAAGTACTGTCTGATATCTATCTTTCAGGTTAAGTGCAGATGGACTTAGCAATAAAAGACTTAAGTTTTCCTAGAGACCTACGTATTCATTCCAAATTGTGTGATAATGTAACTATTTCTCTTGTTAGTTGCCTTTACCTCCTTTTTCTTTTAATAAAATTTATTTGAATACGGGGTTTCACTCTTTGTTTGGCTGAAACAAGGACAAGTTATCTTGTTGGACGATTTCTCCTTTTCTTGTCTTTATTATCTGTATTTGGATTAAATAGATGTCTGTCATAGATTTTCCATCCAAGAGAACCAAAAGATACAGAAAGGAGTGTTCTTTATTTTTTTTTTTTATTTTTATTTTTTTTTTTT